>MCGO01000210.1:0-64982 GCA_002104985.1 Rhizoclosmatium globosum
AGGCTGTCTTGGTGTTTCCTTACTCGCTTTTTCCCAATCTTTGATGCTGCTATTCGTTGGACTTGGGCTTTTATGGAGTTGGAGAAGGATACTCTCATTTTTGGTGTAAGTTTGCCCCCACGAGTAGTGAGACATTGCACTTGTTCAAAGAACGGGATCTATGTGTGAGATATGCTGAGAGAGGAACTGAAGGAATGTTGCATGAGTGAAACGAATGAGATTGGAGTGTAGAATCGTATAGCGAGGTTTTGAGACGGAAACATCAAAGTCGAAAAGGCAATGTGACGACGTCGAAAAGGCATGTGATTGTAGTGAACGAAGAAATGATACTTGCGACTGGAACTATTGCCAACACAAGAAATGACTCATCCATCTGGGATAAAATAGGTTGTTCCAGTCCGCCCAATCTACGTTCCCCTCGTCACAACCCTCATGGGCGGTGGCTCCTTCACATCCCTCCTGAAAGGATTCATTGTCTCCGCAACCGTGTCAACAGCCCTCAAACTCCGCCGCGGAGGAGCAGACCTCGCCCGCCGTGACACAGACGACACCGACCTCGACCTCGACGACCCTCCCGAACTCGTATACGAATTCCTGCGTGACTTTGGAATCGGGTGGTACAGATGGACGAAAGCCGTCATCAAGAAGCTCCTCAACATCCGGTCAGCTGCAGGAGGAGACGCGAAGGGAAAACAGTCGTTGCGTCGACCACCAAGCTCAGAGGTGTTTAATGTGAATGACGCGGCAACGTTCTTTGATGTGACTGTTTTGCCTGCGATTGGGCCTTTTGTGGCGGAGGCGAGAGACGCGCTTGTGAAGGTTGCGAATGAGATTGTTGTTGCTGGAGATGATGGGGCCGCTCCACAATCTTCACAACGTCGTCAGTATCAACAGCAGCAGCAACAACAGCAACAACAACGAAGAAGAAGAGAGGATTTGGATATGGAGAATGTGGAAGGTGAAGAGTTTATGGGAAGTGGTTATTCTTTGAAGCCACGATAAAGCTGTTGCGTGGGTTCTGAAGTCAGAATGTGTTTGTTGGGTGTATGTGAAATGTCTCTATCATTTGTTTCTTGCGTTATTTTCGCTTTTCTTGTCTCCAATCATTCCAAATAAATACAGTTAACAAAGAGCGCTAATGGAAGTACTAAGCGGGCCTTTGGTTGAGTAGAATTGCCACATCACAAAAACCTTCACCCCAAAAATGAAGACCTTCTCAGCAGTTCTCCTCGCCTTCTTGGCCCTCCTTTCCCTTGTCGCTGCAGCCAAAGGCCCAGCCATCACCCACAAGGTCTACTTTGACATTGAGCAAGATGGAAAGGCTCTCGGAAGGTACATGCACCCTTTTGATTGAAATCCCTATCCCTAACTTAACCCAAAAACTAAACCTAATAAATACAGAATTGTCATGGGTCTCTACGGAAAGACTGTCCCAAAGACTGCCGAGGTGAATTCAACTTGCTCTGGGTTCTCCTTGCGCTTGCTTCTCACAATCATGTAAAAACTCCCAATAGAACTTCCGCGCTCTTGCCACTGGTGAAAAGGGGTTCGGATACAAGGGCTCCAAGTTCCACCGTGTCATTAAGCAGTTCATGATCCAGGTACTGGGTTTTTTGAATTTCTGCAATAACTGGAGAGAGTGGTTCCTAAAACAACCTTTCAATTAGGGAGGAGACTTCACCCGTGGAGACGGTACCGGAGGAAAGTCTATTTACGGTGACAAGTTTGCCGACGAGAACTTCAAGCTCCGTCACAGTACGTGTTGAACAAAAATGCACCCCCCTTCTCTTCCTCCCACCAAAGAACTCACGTTAACACTCCCCAAATCAGCCAAGGTCGGTTTGCTCTCCATGGCCAACGCCGGCAGAGACACCAACGGATCCCAGTTCTTCATCACCACTGTCGTTACCTCCTGGTTGGACGGAAAGCACGTTGTCTTTGGAGAGGTTCTTGAGGGTTACGATATCGTCAAGGCGATTGAGAAGACTCCAACTAACCCTGGAGACAAGCCAAAGAAGGAGGTTATTATTGCTGATTCGGGAGAGATTAAGATTGAGGAGGCTGCTGCTGAGCTCTAAAAACAACACGCTTTGTTTGTGTTAAGTGAATCAACGTGTGTGTGAAATAAAGTGGGCTGTTTCGATAATGGTTTTTTTGTATCTCCCGGACGGGATCTTTATTCAACCTTCTTGTCTGTATCATTTGGTGCTGCATAACTGTTCCCAATCATGAAAGGCTTAGTCTTATCCCCCCACAAGATATACCTCGCCATTCTCCCAATAGGATCCTCCACAGTCTTAACGCTCTCAAAATTCAACCCATCCCGTCCCCCATAATGCCTAACAAACAAGTGACAAGCAATATTCTTACTCCAATCCCATCCACTCAACCCCGCCGCCGTATGAATCAAATGCCGCTCCAAAAAATTCGGATTCTGCATCGTCCCCAATTCAACATGAATCAACTCCTGCGACGGTCCACCCCCAGGCTTCGCAAGCGTCTTCCAAAGCATATGCGGCAACTCCACAGAATGCTCTCTCCACTCCCCGTCCCGAAACGTCACATAGAATTTATACCAATCAACCATGAACCGTGCACACCGCTTGTTGATCAGGATCCCGTTCCCGGTTCCACCATACACGCCGTCACTGGGTTCCTCCGCGCCCATCACGGTCTCGTGCTTTTCGAGGAACGATTTCGTTGGGGGGTAGGGTTCAGGCGTCGTGATGGATTTATTGAATCGGCCAAGGTTGTGTAACGGTTTCAACCAGAACACGTCAAAGTCGGAATATATGCCTCCATAGATAGTCGCGATTTCCATCCTCAGAACGTCGGACTGGTGTTCGGGGACGTTTACTGTGTGTTGGAACACCTGGTTCGCGTGGCGTGAGGGGACTAGTATCAGGTTAAAGTCCTTGATGGCCTGGAAAGAATAACAAAAAAACCGTTTAAAATCATGAACAAAAAAAGTAATTATAAAGAGAAACGCTTACTTTTTGAAATAACTCACTCTCCAAGTCAAACTTGAATCCATGGATATACATGGCGAACGGCTGCATAATCTCATGCACGCTTTTCAAACTGACGTAGTGATGGAACTTGAATTTCATGCCGTCCCCGTACACGCCGTGATAAACGTTTGGGATTGGACATCGTGACAGGTCTTTTGGCGTTACGGCTGTGCAAGTTGAGTAGAGCCTGTTCCACGCGTCTGTGGCTGTGTCGTTGAGGGGTTCGTTGAAGGGGGTTTCGGGTTTGTATGTGAGTGGGTCAATAAAGCAGCCGGCGGCAATGAGAGCTTCTTTATCATTTGGATGGATTTGAGTTGGGATTTGGAGGTGGGAGGGCGGTGGTGGGAGGTATTTGTGATATGGGCTGTCATCAGATTTGAGTGGGTCTGGACATATTTGGCTGGGCAACCATGAACGATGTTTGCTTCCTTGGCTTCGGATAGTTATGAAAGAGAGTACGATTAAAGAGATTCCAAAGAACGCGATGAGTTGAAAATGCGCTTGAGGTTTTGGTGTAAACATCCTTGTCAAAATGACCTTGAAGTTCGTAAGGAGCGGAATGCATTGAATGAATTATTTCTCACCTAAATTATATTGCTGGATTTGTTGTATCGAAAGGTCACGCAAGCTGATGATGTGTTTTTTGACAGGTTTCAAAGCGGGACGATTTCCTCAACGCTTTTCACTTCAAAACACAAGAAAACACATATGAGGAAAATAGTGGTTTATTGGGGTTTCAAGAGGTACACCAAATACATAACGACAACTGAAAAATAATTAATAGACTTTAGTCCTCCTGCTTAGCCAGGGATTGTGCTGCAACAAGCTCAGCAAACTGTCCATTCAATTTGAGCAACTCATCATAAGTTCCTTGTTCAGTCACTTGGCCAGCTTTGCAGACAACGATATGGTCGGCATTCTGGATCGTTGAAAGTCTGTGGGCAATGACAACAGTCGTCCTTCCTTCAGCGGCAACATCCAACGCTTGTTGAACAACTTTCTCAGACTCGGAATCCAAAGCAGATGTAGCTTCGTCCAACAACAATAACTTGGGGTTACGAATGAGAGCGCGCGCAATTGCAACACGCTGCTTTTGACCACCACTTAATTGGCCACCCTTAGATCCAACAAAAGTGTTATAACCTTCCGGCAAAGACACAATGAAATCGTGGATATTTGCTTTACGAGCTGCAGTCTCAATTTCCTCTTGAGAAGCAACACCGTTTGGAGCTCCATAAGCGATATTATCACGGACAGAGTAGTTGAACAAGACAGGTTCTTGTCCGACAAGAGCCATGTGAGAACGAAGATTTGAAAGGTTCCAGTCCTTGACTGAGCGTTCATCAAACTCTGCACGACCTTCGTGCAAATCATACCATCGCTCCATAATTCCAATCATGGTAGACTTTCCACATCCTGATGGTCCAACGAGAGCAACGGTTTGTCCAGGAAGGGCTTTGATGGACATTCCTTGAAGAACTGGAACATCTGGTCTAGCAGGGTAGTTGAAGACACCATCCTTCACCTCGGCAATTCCCTTCACTTCAGATGGGTTAGCTGTGGCACCTTCCGTACTAGCAGGGTTGATACGTGAAGTACGATCCAAAAGATCGAAAATGTTGAGAGCAGCAAGTTTAGCCTTGACGTAGTTTGGCGCAAGCGAAGATGCTTGACCCAAACTAATCGCAGTGAAAATGACGGCAAACATGACTTTTAAAACGTTTGGTGCCTCCATGACTCCATTAATGACAAACTTAGATCCAGCATAGAACGCAAGTGCATAGGTCAAGAAAATGACAGCTTGTCCGAATGAGAAACCAATAGCGGCAACAAGACCTCCCTTGATGGCGATACGATGTGGCTCACGAATGTTTTCCTTATACAAGTCCAAGAACATCTTTTCCTTGGTCAAGGTCATGACAGTTCTGATTTGATCGATGGCTTCGTTGGAAATGTTTGAGGCATCTTCATAGGCTTCCTTGGTTTTAGACCCAAATCCAGTCATCATGCTCATTTGCAATTGTCCAGCGGCACCCATTAGTGGCATAGTTCCTAGGACAACCAGTGAAAGTTGCCATCCGTTGAAAAAGGCAATGACAAGACCAGCGACGATACCAGCTGCAAGCTGAACTAGAGTAGCCATTGATTGTCCAACAAGACCTTGGACTTGGAAAGCATCTTCAGACAGCTGTCCAGTAATGATCCCCGTCGAATGTTTTTCATCATCAAAGAAGGCAATTTCTAGAGTTCAATAGAGTTAGTTGGTTGATTTACGTATTAGTAACTGTTACCTTGACGCAAGAGAGCCTCAAAGGTCTTCTCGCGCAACTTTCGTGTCAATCGTTCACCAGCAGTTCCGAAACAAGTAATAGAGACAACGTTGACAACAAAAGAGCCAAGAGAAATAGCTACAAACATGAGAGACCAGAAACGAAGACCGTTGTTACGTTCGTCATCATTTGGGTTACCAAACACGTTGATAATTTCAGAGAAAATCTATGACGAAAGTAACGTTAGTGTCACAAGCGTCACAAGTAAAATTAGATTTCAAAACTCACGATGGAGAACAGTGGGAAGACGATACCGTTTCCACCAGCCATGATAGACCCCAACAAAAGAATCCACCATTCACTGGCATTCATGGCATAGAGCCTGAACAACGGCAATCCACGCTTCAACTTTTGCTTCTCTTCCTTCTTCTTCTCCTCTTCCTCAGCCTTCTTTTTGTCGCGACGGGCTTGAGCAGCAGTCTGAAGCGCCAACTTTGCAGCTGAAGTGGTAGCTTCCATCTTGAGAACAACAGCATCACCTTCCTTACGTACGGCATCAGCAACAATAAAACCGGATTCAGATGCTTTCTCTGATCCACTGGACACCGCTTCCTTCTTTGGCTTAGCTTCGACAGATTGTTCTTCAGCTTCACGAAGAGCTTGGGCGGCAACAAGTTTTGCATAGGCTCCATTCTCTTTGTCCAATAATTCGTTGTGCGTTCCCTGTTCAATGATTTCTCCAGATCCCATGACGACAATCAAATCAGCGTTTTTGATGGTACTCAAACGGTGAGCAACAACAATCGTAGTTCTGCCCTTTGATGCGACGTCAAGAGCTGCTTGAACGACACGTTCAGAAGTAGTATCAAGAGCGGATGTAGCTTCGTCCAACAAGAGAATCTTTGGATCTCTCATAACAGCTCTGGCAATGGCAATTCGCTGTTTTTGTCCACCAGACATCATTCCACCAGCCTCACCGACTGAAGTGTCAAGTCCATTTGGAAGCGACTGGATAAAGTCCCAAGCGTTTGCAATACGACAAGCTTGCTCGATCTTAGCATCCAACACTCCCTTGGAGTACACGCTTTCTGGGTGGTCCTCTTGCATTCCAATGAGCAGGTTTTCACGGACGGTACGGTCAAACAAGATGGGCTCTTGTGAAACAATACCGATTTGCTTACGAAGCCAACCAACATTCAGATCACGGACATTGATTCCATCAACGGAGACGGTACCAGCAACAGGGTCATAGAAACGTTCCAAAAGCTTAACAATAGTAGACTTTCCAGATCCTGAAGCACCAACCAGCGCAACAGTCTTTCCAGCTTCAACTCGAAGGGAGAACTTTTTCAAGATGGGAACTTCAGCACGTTGTGGGTAGTGGAAGTCAACATTCTCAAAGACGACATGTCCGAGACAAGATTCAGGGCGAGCTCCTTCAGCAGAGAATGGGTTGATAGGAGAAACTCTGTCGATAGTTTCGAAAATCGTTCCAGCAACACCAGTGGCAGAAGAAATAGCCGCGAGAGATGGACCGAGCAATCCAAGAGAGAAAGCACCGATAATGATGGAGAAGAAGGTGGTAATAACCTGTCCAGAGTTCATGTACTCAGGAATGAGCTTTCCACCATACCAGAATCCAAGAGAATAAGTGGCAAAGATAATCATGAACGCGACTCCAACAGCAAGACCGTTAGCAACAGCACCTCTAATTCCCATCCATTCAGCAACCTTAAGTTTCTCAGAGTATCGTTCAAGTTCCCGCTTCTGACCACCAAAAGCAGTAACAGTCCTCAACGACGACAAAACCTCCTGCGCAATAGCACCAGCTTCCGCATACGCCGTAGCACCACCAGACTTTCGTGCAGCAAGAGACTTCCCCATCAAAGTCGCAGCCCCACCCAACAGTGGGAACGCACAACAGAGAACCAAGGCAAGTCTCCAACCCTTCGAAAACGCAATAATAAAACCAGCAAGGAACGCAGCACTCGACTGGAACACGGTTGCAACCTTATCAGAAATACCATCTTGGATCACAACGATATCACCCGTCATACGAGTCGTGATTTCTCCCGTCTGCGTCCTATCAAAGAAAGACATATCTTGACGGAGAACAGCCTCCAAATACTCTTCCCTGATTCTCTATTTACGTAATTGTGGATGAGTAAGCCATCCACCCCAAAATAGCAAAAAAACCAACCTTCGCCTGTCGCTCTCCAGCCCAGATCCAAAGCGCCATCTGCGTCCAAGCCGCAATCCCAACAACAACACCAATAACCGTAAGATAGATCACACCTATTCAAAAAAAAGAGAAACAGAGATCAGATCTCCTTGTTTTCAAACGCTGAGGTTTCAAACCAACCTCGAATCACATCCCGATTCAACGCATCCGTATCCTTTGTGAACGGGTAACTAATGAGCGATTGCATAATGTCTCCAAAGACGCTTGGTGTTCCAAAAACAGATACAGATCAGATCACATACAAGCAAAAAGCAAAGCTGGTCCGTTACTTACGTCGACATGACAGGTTGCGAGACTCCGTTCACACAGGCACATACGGCACCGGCAGCCATGAGTGCATAGTCGAATGAGGTTGCATAGCGGAACAGTGTTCTGAAGGGGACTTTGGGTACTTCAGGTTCCTTGGGTGTTGTAGCTGATGCATCGTCCGTTTCTGGAGAATCAGACTTCTTTTTCTTGAATAGATTCATTAGCTTGTTTGGGCCAGGCTTCTCTGAGGAAGTCATGACTAGCGTTCCTTTTTGTGTTCTTTTTTTGAGTGACGTTTTGGGAAGTGACACGTTGACCAAAAATCGATTGGAGCGAATTCGTCATCAAATCAATTCATATCGTGGGAATCTGAAACATTGGATGAGTTGCTGAGACCAGTCTCAACCACCCCCAATTGTTGGATTGAACTCCGACAAATTCATTGAATGACAAATTCATATTCATATTGTAATAAACCAAAAAACAAACTACGATAATCATAAAGTAGGATATGCAACGTTTCTAGGACTAGCAGCCGCATCACCGCTCGCTCCCCCTGTATTACCACCAGCCCCTTCCCTAACAACTCTCAAACTCTCCTCACTCTCAACCTTCACTTTCTGCTGTCCAACAACCTCTTCTTCCGCCTCCTTCACAACCCTCGCAACCCCCTTCCCATCCAAACTAATCCTCCCCGGCAACCCCCTTCCACTACCCCCACTCACACCACCACCGGCCCCACTCCGAACAGGCACAATATTCCTCTTCTTTGGTGAAAGCGCAAAACTCCCAACCCAAACCCAAACAACATCCTCCTCCCCCCCAACAACCATCCCCGTCTCCCTCACATTCGCGTTCCCCAAAACCCCCTTCCGAACCCGCGTCCAGACTTTGTCCCGCGTGTACACGTCGGAAACCGTCCACCGCGTGCGGTCCTGCGCGTCAAGCGTCGCAGCGTACCCGTATGCGTCGAGGACGGCGGCGGATTTCGCGGTTGAGATGGTGAGGAAGTGGTCGCGGACCATGGCGACGCTGAGGCCTGGGACTGGGTGTCGTTGTGGGTCGACGCGGTGGTTCTCGGATTCGGAGTAGAGGCATTCGAGGACGTCTTCGATGAGGGTGTTGACGACTTGGGCGTCGCGGCGTTGGGATTTTGAGTGCAGGTGGTAAGCTGCTGTGGATGCTAGGAGGATTGCGAGAGTGAGGAGGGTGAGCCAGTGTTGTTGTGCTTGGTGACGGAGGGTGAGTCGGAGGTGGCAGGTGAAGGAGAGGATGGGTGGGGAGGAAGAGATGAGGAGTCTGTGGCGACCGGTTGCGTCTACCGTTGTTGAGACGAGGGGCTCAACGGTAGGAGATGATGGGTCTGGACCAGAAAAGATGCGGAAGTATACGAGACTCCAGTATTCCTCAAACTTTTCATCAGTCCACTTTGAACCAATCAAAGCGCGAAGGTGGCGCTTTGCAACAGGCACAGGCATTCCAATCACAGTCTTTGTGGCCGGTGAGAGGGCAATCTTGAGTTCATCTTCCGTCATTTCTGGGTCCGCTCGTTTCGGTTGATTGCACTGCATATGGCCCATCCACTTTCGTACAATATCATTTCTAAATTATTTCAGCGATAAATACGAGAGTCAATATGAGCCAATAAAGTAAAAGCAGGGGAGCACTCACAAATAAGAAACTAGATTCTCAACTTGCACCATCTTCTTGACTTCCCCCTTCACCTTCTCCAAATCCTTGACGCATCCAACAATTTTGGCACCCCCAAGCACTTTGGGAACCACTAATTCCCATCCATCCACAAGCCACCCATTCAAGAACTTTCCAATAAAACTATACTTTACAATATAATCATCCACCGAGCATCCTACAACTTTTTTTGAGTCACAAATAGCACCTTCAGGACATTCACGCGAGAGGGGAGCAAAATGCGTAAACAAAAGAGAGTCAACGACAGGAGAAGGAAGGATGTTGAGGGTAGGAGCGGGAGTACCGTGGGGGCGGTAAGAAACAGATGACCAAAATGCAGTGTAGATAGACAAGTAGGAAATTAAGAGAAAGGACAGAGTGACTGACGCGATGGTTGTAGGAGGTATTTTGGAGAGAGAGAATGTAGAAGATGCAGATTTTGATTTGACAGGTGCAGGTGGACGAACGAATGGTTGTTGCTTCTTTGTTGCAGAAGGTAGAGGTGCAGGAGATGGATGGTACGTTGCTGGTTTCTGTTGCATGCCTTTGTTGAGAGCAGGTTCAAGTGTGTCCCATATAAGTTCTTCTTCCTCCTCTTCCTCTTCCTCCTCTTCCTCTTCCTCGTCATCATCATACTCTTCATCGTCTTCCTCATCGTTTTCTTCCTCTTCCTCTTCCTCGTCATCATCATACTCTTCATCATTTTCTTCATCGTCTTCTTCATAGTTTTCGTCTGCATCGACATCAAACTGGTCGAGAATGTCAGTTGCAGAGGGAGAAGGGTGTTTCGCCTTTGTTGCAGAGGAGAAGGCCGACGAGGGGAACGATTCAAAGTCCTGAGGAAGGGCCTTTTGCGGAGTAGCGAGTGCGGCAAAGTCAATAAACTTTGCGGGCGTTGAAACCGTGTTTCGACGAGATGAATCATTTTGTTGTTGTTGAAGCGAAGCAGGTGCGGGAGAGGCAAAAGCGGAGGTAGTTGCACGACGCGGTGTTTGCGACAGAGTTTGTTGGTTTTGTTGTTGTTGTTGTTGTTCTTGTTGTTTGAATACGGGTGAATCAGGGACAACGACTGGTTTGGAGTGCTTTGACTTTGATGGTTTTGACTGTGGTTTTGCGAGGGGTTCTTCCTCGTCGTCGTCGTCGTGTTCTTGTTCTTGTTCTTGATCTCCAGGCAAAGCGGAAAGAAGAAGCGGGCGCACGTGGGTGTCAAACAGGTCGACGTAGAACTGTTTCCGTTCGCGCTTCATTGGCAGCGACACTCCCGCTTCACTCAACACGGACATCAGCGAATCAATCTTCTGCTCGCTCGCATTGTACTCGCGTGTTACTCCGCGGGGAAGAACTAGTTTGCGCCGGTTGAAGCTGTTGTTGCTGCTCATTGGTGACGATGTTGCGCTGAGCATTGAATTCCACTGATGGTTTTTTATCACGTGGATAGAAACACGTCACATCACTTTATTCTTGCAGTAATTACACACGCGGTGCAAAGGCTCCCTTAAATGTCCAGTAATACAACTCAGACTCGGGTGGCAGGTGCGATCTTGCTCCATTCTCAACAAGAGTCCATCTACCTTCCTCGTTCTGCACGAGTTTGCAGTAAGTCGACACACCCGCCAACACATTCGCATGTGCATCACCCAATAATCCTCTAACCCCGCAAATAACACCAACAGCATGCGTGCAGATGACCAAGTCCCCTTCCAACTTCGCCAACAACTCCTTCACCACCTTCGAAAACCGTTCATGCACTTTGGCATCGCTTTCCCACAAGATCTTCTCACGCACCGGTTGATACGTTGGATCAATGCACCCTCCACCAGTGCCCAACTCTAAGAATAGTCCCTGTGCAAGCTCAGCCGGCCCACGCGGCACCCAATGCGGCTCCACTGTTAGATCCGTCCACACTCGCTCGACCGAATCGTCGTGCGCATTCGAAAGAAGAAAGCGCGGGTTCTCGGTCGTCGCTTCGAGCCACTCGCCCACGCCCGCCTCGGTCTTGATTGGAACTTTGAGTTGCTGTGAAAGAGGAAGAATCGTTTGGATGCACCGCGAAAGAGGCGACGACAGAATTGTGGCGGAGTCGTTGAGGATTGTGGCGAGGTGGGCTCCGAGCGACTGCGATTCGGCGATGCCTGATGATGAGAGTGGTGAATCGAGAAGCGAGAACTTGGTTGGAAGTGGGGGTGCTTCTTGTGTGGGAAGAAAGTCTTGTCGCGTTCCGTGTCTGACAAGGATCACTGTGCGAGTGCGACCTTGTGTTGTCATCATCTTTGTATTTTAATCAGTTTTAAATAGATCATTTCAAAGATTCTAATATTACCGTTATACAAACTGTTCTTTCTACTTGACTCCAAGGTTTACTCCAATTAAAAAGGGTAGAAGCGATGCTTGTAACTTTGACAAATAAATGAGCCACATTTATTTTCTCTATCTCTATTTTAATACAGCGATGGAGCTAATAAATATAAATAGAATTGTGAAATCAGACAAAGAGTTGATTTCAAACAAAGAGAAAGAACTCCAAAAAGATGATGAACCAACTGCGACCAGCCATCCAGCGCACCTTCCTCCGCCGTCAACTGAGCACCGGCATCGAAGAAGGTCCACGAAAGGCGCTCTTGAATGTCCTCGAAGCACCCGCTGGATCCACTCTGATTGGCTCAGTTGGCGGATCAACGGCAACGATTGGCGGTGTAGTTCATCGCGGACCAGTTTTTATTGTTGATGGACGAGTGTTTTTGTGGGACGTGCCTCAATATGGAATTGGATTGGATGCGAATGTTGGTGGTGGTGGTGGTGGTGGTAGTGCATCGAAGGGTGCTGCTCCTACTAGTAGCGACCTTGTGGACAACGGCGTCTTTGAAGGATGGTCGTCGAATGTGCTTGGTCTGCTTGAGGTTGTGCGGCCTACGCCAGGTACCGTGTGCTTCCTTATCGCAACACGTCTCTCTCTTTTAACTTAGTATCCAATAGAAATCCTCGTAGTTGGAACTGGCGCTCAAATGCAAAGAATGCCGCAACATCTGCGGTCGTACCTGAACGGTCTTGGAATGCAAGTGGAAATCATGTCAACTGTATGTCGTTGTTTATTCCCTTATTAAAATACTCATCGCATTTAATAGAGACACGCAGCTTCTACGTACAACCTGCTCGTTCAAGAAGGTCGAAGAGTCGCGGCTGCTCTCCTTCCTGTTATTCCTACCTCTGCACGAACTGGCTTGCCTCTCGTCACTGTCCAATCGGGAAAGAAACCAAACGAGCTTTAGTACTCAGATTCATGTGGAATAAAGTTGTGTTAGGTTAAAAATATTTGTGATGAAGTTGAGGAAGTCCCGGGTACTCGGTCTTGTTGTTATCACAAGCATCCTCTTGTTCCTCTGTCTTCGAATGGTATATTCATCTGATCGACGGCCTAAGGAGAAGGAGAAGACGATACTTGCAACAGAACAACTGACCGTGAACAGCAACGTCAAGACTAAGGATGCTGTCACAATAGTACTGCCAGCTCCACCCTCAGTGCCGGCAGCTGATCCTTGCCTACCCTGCGATTTCGCAAGCTTTAGCTTCAAGGGCATACTAGACTTGACAACGCTGGATGTGGGATCTTGTCTCTTCACTCAATACTCAATACAAGACCAAATCGCACGCATCCACAACTCAACCATCCACAAAAAACAAGTCTGGATCTCATTCTACGGCGACTCTGTCCTCCGAAACCCGCTCTACTTTTGGAACTACGGGCGATTCAATGGGACACTTGCGCATCCGCAGCTTGAAACCGTGTTCATGTGTTGCACGGATATCCGCAATTACGAGACTTGTACGACGTCGCTTCATGGGGCTGAGGCGGGAGATCCTGCAGGTATTGCAAGAATCAAGTTTGGAGAGGAAGGAAACACGTTCTGTGCGTCCTGGAAGCTTATTAAAAATCCGGAGACGGGTGCACGAGAGATGGAAAGCTTGTTGGAATCGACGAGTGCAGCTTCTAGAGCTGCGATGCTTCCTGATTTGTTGTCATTCAATCCTGGACTCTGGTACTTTCTGGAAGAAGGACATTCGCCGCAAAAGTATTACAAGGCGATGGTCAAAGCAAGTAAATTGATGGATGTAATATCTCGGAAGGGAACAATTGTTGTTGTTAACGGCGTTACCGCTGTTGAGGAGGCAAAACTGAATAAGCCGATGACGAATCTGGAAATTATGCGACTTGTATCGATTGTTGATCATGTGTTGGCACCATATCCGTTGATCAAAAGGATACATTGGTTTTCGTCCACCTTGTTTGCAAAGTTCCAGGCGACGGCGGATGGAGTGCATTGGGGTTATTTCTACCATGATCAACTGTATGTGAGCATTCAGGCTCATTTGAATTTCCTATTTCGGGATGATATGGGAACTAGTTTTTGTGAGAGAGTTGATTCATAATAATAATGAGATTTGATTCCAAACAAACAAACCAACAAAACCAACCACCCATCGAATGTCGCACGCCACCACCGCCGACACGAACACCGACACGAACTGGGGCTTCTCAGCGACGGGCGAACGACTGAGCATCGATGCAGGGCGTCCTCCAGTCCAATCTTCGCCACCTTCAACATCGCCTTGGGCCGCGTCGTTCGCCACGAACTCGAAACCAGTTGAACCATTTGAACCAGTTGAAAACGAGTGGATCGCTGACTTTGCCACAGCGTTCGGTTCTCCATCAGCCACTTTGAACAAGTCGCAAAGCAGCCATCCTCCGAGTAATCAGCTCACTCAAATACAGCTCCAGCAAGAATCAAAAAGTAATCTGGATGGTAATTCCACAGATACCCAATCACGGTCTTCCTTCGCAGCTGAATATCCTACTCCTGAGACGAATGCTCAACCCCGAAAACCTGTCATCACTAAATCTCACCAACTCAACCACATCCAAAGCATATTCAATGATTCACAAAAGATTGCCTATGTTGGCCTCTGCTACCTCGAAATTCACTCTCGGAAACAAACACGGCTTGCGTCAGCTAGTAAAACAGCTTCCCAAAGCTATAACGATTGGGCTGAACGGTAAGTACCTCTAAGTATGCTTTCAAATGCTCGCATGAGTCTAGCGAAAGTAGTTTCGAACCTTCGGATCGCATGTAACTGATTGGTCCATGTGATCCCCCTTTAAAAAACAGATTTATGTCCATGTTGTACGCATTCCTCGACGTGAAAGAAGCTGAACAAACAATGATTACAAATCTTGCGCTTCACGGCCTCGTTCCACATGACCTATCAAAGTCTTTAATCGATGATGCAGAGAAAGCCTTGGAACGACTACAAAAACTACAGCAGGAGCAAGCATGGATTGAAGAACAGGAAGCTAAATGGATGGCGGAATCAGGGTCCTCTCAGCTACCTCGTCCTCCTCAAACTCAATCCACATCAACAACGGCCGATATCACAGATATTCGCGTCACGATCCTATCACACCTCTTTATTCTCTGCATCTGCGATGGCTTCTATGACGCTCGTTCCCGCTCACTACTCCGAGCCGTCGCGCATCACTTGAATATCGAATGGTGGGACCTTGCGAAACTGGAGGACACTATCTCAGAACAACTGCGGATACAAGATTCAGAGTCACATAAAAACGAGCAAGTGAAACTCGAGCAGAGTATCATTAAAGAGCGTAACGAAAAGGATAGTCAGGGGCGATGGCTTTACATGGGTCTTGCAACTCTCGGTATTACAATACCCCTTTCACGAAACGACGCAAGCTAAACCTCTCTCTTTTTTCGAATTTCAGCGGGTGGAGCCGTAATTGGCGTGACAGCAGGTCTAGCAGCCCCCCTTATCGCCTCAGGAATCATCTCCGCAATGTCAACCTTCCAAATCGCTGGCGGCGTCGGCGCCGGCGCTGCAGCTTTCATGTCCGGAACAACCGGAATCGCCATCATCGCATCCAGTGGCTCCGCAATCGGGGGCGGCTTGACAGGTTATAAAATGCATAAACGGACACAGGGGATTTCGGAGTTTGAGTTTGTGAGGCTTGAAGAAGCGCTTGTGAGTATCCTTGCGAATAAGGAGAAGAGGAAGAAGGCGCGTGGAAGTGTGAAGAAAGAAAAGGAGAAGGAGAAGGAGAAGAAGGAACGAGTTGAGGTTATGTGGAGTAGTGATGGTGTTGAAGGAACATCTGGAAATGATGACAGGTTAGTTGTTTTGGGAGATGACGTTGGGCAGAAGGGACAAGCGGCTGTAGGAAAACGCGTGGACATGTTACAAGCTGTTGAACACCGACGTGGATCAAGTAGTGTATCCAGCGTTAGTTCTCCAATGGACCGAACAAGTCGCGAAAGTCGTGACATTGGACGAGAGCTGAATGCACCAATCTTAATGGCTACCGCAACTCCTGTAACTGAAGAAGGAGCGTCTTTGAAAACTTCAACAGGAGACGGGAGTGCATCTTCACCCAAACCAAATGTGTTGATCACGATTGCGGGTTGGGTTGGATCTCTCGAATCTCGTGACGATTTCACGCTCCCATTCTCTACCTTGACTCCTGGTGTTCATGGCGAACAGTATGCTTTAGTGTGGGAAACGCAGGCGCTGATTGAATTAGGGTGTGCTGTTCGGTTGCTTGTTTCAGAGGTAACTGGATTCCTGGTCCAACAAGGGATTCAATACTTTTTGCTCCCTGTGCTTATGGCTGGATTGATGGGTCCTCTGTGGGCGCTGAAGTTGACTTATATGGTGGATAACCCGTGGGGTAATGGGTTGACAAAGGCAAAGAAGGCTGGACGTGTAAGCTTGCGTTTCTATTGTTACTTTGAAGTAATGAAATATTTGCAGATTCTTGCTGATACTCTGATTAACCGAGTCCAAGGAAACAGACCTGTAACACTCGTCGGATTCTCTCTCGGAGCTCGTGTTATCTACTATTGTCTTCTTGAACTTGCATCTCGTGGTGAAGCGGCTTTCTCTATTGTAGAAGAAGCTTACTTATTCGGAACCCCTGTCATGGCCACAAACAAAGAATGGCGAGCCATTTCTTCAGTCGTATCAGGTCGCCTCGTAAACGGATACCTCACCAACGACTATATCCTCTCAATCCTCTACCGAGCATCATCCGCCTTTTTAGCCGATGTAGCTGGCCTATTCCCTGTCCAAAACGTGGAAGGGATCGAAAACTATTGCCTGGACACTGTTTTGAAAGGTGGTGGGCACTTGGAATACAGAAGCGCAATGCCGCGTATTTTAAAGCATGTTGGATTCAGTGTTGATGACGAGTTCTTTGACGATGGTGAGAAAGAAGCGGAGCAAGAACGGTTGGACATGGAAGCTGAGAAGGAGCGAGTCAAGAATGATAATGAACGGGCTAAAGAAGAAGCTGCTAAGAAAAAACAAGCTGAATATGAGGAGAGACTGAAGAAGAAGCGGGAGGAGGAGGAAGCTAGGAAAGCTGAAGCTGCTGCTGCTCCAAAGAGATCCTGGTTTGGCGGATGGGGTTCTTCTTCGTCCTCAACTGGAAGCCTGGATAATGTCGCGAAAGTGGCGAAAGGTGATGAGGCTGTATTTGAGGTGAAGGAAATCAAATCTACCTTGCCACCACTGGTGTTGACAATGGATGGTTCAGCAACTTTTCCGCAAGAATCATCGCCTTACAACGATGATGGATCATTAATTTGAGAGTAAATACGTGTGTAATATAGAGCAAATTTAAGGGAGAGATTCCTTGTAGAAATTGAATGCACATGATCACTCCAGTTGTCCCATCCGTCGTCTCCCAGGCTTCAAATGACCGCAAGGATTTGTTAAAAAGTACATCGAGCACCAATTTAGCAGCTCAGAGTACGAATGAGCTGGTTATCCAGGCCCTGGAAGCAGCCAGAGATGCTTTCAAAGACGGCCACAGCCTCGGAATTGAAAAGGAAGCGCTCATGGAACTCATCATGAAATGCTCCAACTATTATACCCAAGACATTCAAGCATTCGAAAGATCGCTCACAGAGAAGCTTAACCGTAAACGCCAGGCACTATTGGATGCCCTTGAACACAACATTCGCATCTCAAATGGTTCCTCCGCTGCCACAATTGCCTCTATTCCACTTTATTTCGTTCCAGGCCCGGGTGTGGCTGTTGCCGGAACAATCGGCGGAGTCTCAGCAGCAGTTGGATTCCTCTTCTCAAACGACAAGGACCTGAAAAATAAGGTGACCGAGTTTGGGGACCCATCGTTCCTTTTCGCGGATGTTGAAAAAGAACGCGAACCTGTCGAAGAGTTTATGCGGTTTTTGGTTCAGTTTGGCGAGACGGATGTGGATGCTGCAAATGGATTCTTGATGTTATTATTAATGGCCCGTGCTTCAAAGGAGTCAGCGTTCTCTCGGTCTACTTTAATTCGGGAAACACTAAGTGGACAACATGAGGACAGCGATTGTGGTTTGTTGACGATTCTCCTTAACAAGCGGGCAAAGGAGAGTACACTAGCATCAAGGAAAGCGGACTTGAGATCTGGTCGCAACATTATAACAAACAATACTTTCAAGGTTGCTACACAACTACTAGCCGCAAGGAAAAATGTGGCGTATTTGGCAACGAGTTTGGAGGTTGTCGGTGTGAATTCAGCCTTCTTGGGTGTTCTTACACCACTGGCGAAACCTGCCAGGACTTTTGGGAAGGTTTTGTGCGTTGTGGCGCTTCCTTTGGAGGTCTTCAATCTGTCATGTAATATTAATAAGAGAGCAAAGTGTATTGCTTTCATTGAAGAGAGGACACGGGACTATCAAGCGAGAATTGATGAATTGGTGCAGGAGTTGGTAAGGTTTCAAACGTAGAGAATTTAAATATTGTTTATAGTTGATTGTGTGGTTTCATGTTTGTGTGCATTAATAAATGTTACTTCCAAAACTAGCCGTTGTTGTTTTTTTTTTCTATCTATTTTTCCTTTTCTCGTTTGTTTCCATATTATTCATATAAGCGAAGAAATAAGGACTTTAACAATCGCGCTTCGTACGCGACGGAGTTCCTTGCCGGGTCAAGAGTTTCACCTCCTCCATACCCTGTACTATTACCAGCCGCACTATTTTGAGCCCCAGGTCCTCCCAATGGATCAATCACAATGGGTATCTTACGTCCATGCAACTCACAGGCATCAAAGAACGCGAGAATTTCAGCAAACACACTGTCTTTCAAGATGATCATATGCTTCGCCAGTGTTTCAAATAAGGAGGCGAAGCATCGTTTTGCGTAGTACCATGTGTCTGTTCCAAGCTATGAAGAAGATTAAGTTCTCAAAGTTTACGGACAAGATGTTTGTACCTTTTTGTTGAACGGCTCTAAACTCTTGATGATTCGAGAGATACCAAACTCGTAATTTCCTTTCGCACAGTATAAGGTTCCGATAACCAAGTTTACGATACAAAGGTGATAAGTTCGCTTTGCGGGGTCTTCATATGCAACTCTTTCTTCCTCCTTTTCAATCTTTCTCATAAGTTCTTCGGCTTCTTCGTTTTGTGAAGTCATAATGTACGCAACACAGAGGTTTGCAAGTACGATTGCTGTTATATCCAAAATCTACGAACTGTAAGCTACGGGTAAGGACGATGACAGAAACTCACATTCTCGTAGTGCTTTTTGACAATTGGTTCATAAAACGAAACTGCTTCCTTATACTTGCTCTCCTGCATAAACAAAACATGTGCGACATTCAACTTCCAAACGTCGTGCTCGTTGCAGAACTCGACGCTTTTTCTAAACACCTTTTCTACGCTCGCGTAATTTTCCATGTCCCAGTAAATCTTGGCTTGTGCCATGAGGACGGGTATGTACCGCTCCACAGCGTCGTCGTAGTCGTTGACGACACGTTTCACTGTCTCTTCATCCATATTTTGACGAGCTTCTTGGACTTGCTTTGTAAGCTTTCTGAGAATGTCAACGTGCTTTGTTGCGAGGTCGTCAAACTTTCTGTATGCCTCTTCTGGGCTGGATTGGCGCAGCAGACTCGCTTCTAGGAATTCAAATAGGTACTATAAAAAGTAAATTGTGCGTTAGTAGTTTGAAATGTTCAATTTACGTTATTACAGGAGTCAATGTGCTAACACTTCCCATAGCCACACTTTCAGCCATCAAATCTCCAGCCATATCCAAGTAACCATATTTACAGTATAGCAAAAGTAAGTTTCCAAATACTTCGGGAGGCGTTGGTGGCTGCTGAAGAAGGAAGTTGAGTTTCTCAAATCCTGTTGAAGGGTCGTCGTCCATATGCGTAAGAGCTTGGTTGTGCAAAGTAACAGGATCTAGTTCTTGCTCAAGACGAGGTGGCATATCTGTGAGCGCTTCTCTGGCCGACTCAACTGATAGATGTCGATGTGAACAAAGTGAGTTCGGAGTTAAAATACTTACAGTTCTTTAGGCGGTATTCAATAGCCGCTTTGAGATTGAAAGCTTCAATTAGGTACGTTTCGTGAAGGATTTGAGAGTTTCCAACACTTCGAACCTCTATTCCTTCGGTAGCCATACCAACGCTGAGTTCTTGACAATATTCACATTAAATTAATTCAAAAAAAAGTATAGGCAGAACGTACCAGGGTGATCACGGATTCCTCTTTCAATGATATCTGCAATGTTTTTCAAGGCCGGAACATACTGTTTCAGCTGATAGTGACAGAGTGCCAAATTATAACAGAGCTCTGCTTGATATCCCGTGATTCTCAGCGTTTCAGCATATTTCATACATGCATCTTCATATTTTCCTTCCTAAATGCCGTGGTTAGGTTCAGCCCCACCAAAGCTGCACTTTGTCTTACTTTATACAACAAACATGCTTGATTTATCATAGTGTCAGTGTCATCGGGAGCACCTTGATCAATCAGAAGCTTGCAGCCTTGCAAGTCGTCCATTTCGTATTTGATTGCGGATTGAAGTTTAATAACCTATTTGTCAAATTAATTCTTTCGAATTTGGAGGCGAGAGTTCAGTCACCTTATGAGCAAATTCAGGATTCTCTAATGTTTGACATGCCTTTTGGGCAGGCTGGTATTGTCCAGATTTATACAGAGCCTGCGCGTAATAGAGTCTGTATTCGTCGATTTCTGGATAAGCCCGTAGAAGTTGTTCGTAGCTTTTGGTTGGACCGTTAAAGATTATTCACAGAAGAGCCAACTGCCAAAGGGAGTTACAAACCAATTAGCAGCACCCGCAAAGTCTTGGACCTGGAAAAAGCAGTAACCAAGAAGACTTAATGCCGCGCGACTCTTTGGAAAAGATTGAAGCTCGTTTGTCAAGAGTTTGATGACATCTTGGAATCGGCCATCTCGAATCATGCCATATATAGTGGCCGTGTATTTACCCTCGGGAAGCTGGTACAAATTTGTTGGATGAGCAGCGGCAGATTGGGCCGCCGTCCGTGGTTTGACACCTGTGTTCATGTGTTCAATGAAATTGTCAGATGAAAAAAGGGATAGGAATTAAGAAATGATTCATTTATTGCCACCAGCTTTTCTTTACTGGAGCCTTCTCCCCTTTCGCAGACTTTTCTTTTAGTTCGGCTTCCAAGCTGTCAAGAAACTCTTTTCCGATATCGGCCCATTCCCCACCAAGATCCACCACACGTGTTGCATACTCGCGTGATTTCTGAGTATTCGCATCAATTTTCCATGACCGTGGTTCGCCGCTTTTTGGAAGGTATCCCTCTCGATAGAGTTTTGCAAGATTCATTAATGACAGTGGGAGATTCTGCATAGCAGCCATTTCGAAATACTCCAACGCCAGCGGAATCGATTTAGAAATTGTGGCGGTTCCTTCAAGGTAAGCCGATGCAACGTTATGTTGAGCGATTGCAAGTCCTACAAAATGCAGAAAGTTAGAAACGCAATCGCGTTGCACACCACAAAAAATACCTCTATTTGCAGCCTTAATCCACCACTCCAAAGCCTTATTTAAATCCACAGTCTCAACACCCTCACCCTTCTCCCAACAAGTTCCACAAAGGAACATGGCTTCCGTTACATCCTTTTCAGCCGCACGTTCCAAGAGCTCATACGCTTTTTTCGCATCTTTTTGAACCAAGATTCCGTTCAAATACAAATGCCCCATTTGGATCAAGGCCTGTGGGTATGACAGCTCGGTTGCACAGACATAGAGGTGTCGAAGACCCTGCGCAATCATCTTTTCGTCGATTTTCGAGTTGGTTGGCGTAGATTGTTGTTGTTGCTCTTCCTCGGTTGGAGCCGCCGATGCAGTTTCAGCAGATTCAATAGGACTTTTGGCAACATCCACCGCAGGATTCGTTCCCTGCTTGATCAACCGCAGTGCAAGCACATACATAGAGAGAGCATGACGTCTCTTGACTAAAGACTGCAAGATTTCAAGAGCCTGAGGAAGATCGCGAGGTTGAAAGGGAGGAAATCCACGGGACAGTGCATGTGCGTATTTGAATTCGGCGTTCATATCTCCAGCGTCTTTTGCGAGTTGCAGCATGAGGAAGCCAAGGGGTTTGCCGTTGTCAGTGTGTTCGAAGTTGATTGTTGCAATGTAGGTGAGGTCTTTGAGGGTACACACTGATTGCATATGGTTATTACTGTTGTCGATAGAGAGCCAAAAGAGAGTATACGTTTTAGAATGCGTTCGGTCAAGTCCTTCTGTGATTGAGGATCACTGAGGGTGGACCATGCCGATTGAACAGAGGCGACCACAGCATAGACAACATCTGACTTCACAGTCATCCGGCCTTCCGTGTGAAGGAGATCCAGCACTTGAGCAGGCGGCAGTAGGTCTGCAGAAGAGAGTGAGGTTTAGCTGAATGTCAGCGAGAGGGACAGGCAACGCACCAGCAGGAGAAGCATCGACTGCAGTGACTACTGAGTTGAAGGAGTGAACTGGCTTTACTGGCACAGGTTCAGGGTCAGTCTCAGTCTCAGTCTCAGTCGCAGGAGCAGCAAAGGCAGGGATCTTCTCATGAACCCGTTGAAAGATGTCCTTCCCCGACTGTGTGGAGTACGTTGCGTGTATCCTTGAAGGAGCAATGATCGAAGAGGAGAGTGGAAGCCGCCTCAGTCTCACAGGCAGTCCAAGTACTCTTGGAAGGGGTTTCACAGAAGTGACTAGGAACCTCTTCATTTCTTTGTTTTGTTTTCTTTCTTTCTTTCTTCGTTTTTCTGTTTTCACACAAAGGTGAGGTCCCTTGTTTTCGGACACGATGGACAACAAAAGGCAAGGGCTACTCTGCACACCGCTCAAACAAACTGACAAAAAACTCAACACAACACAACTCAGTATGCTCGCCACTGCCACTCCTTCTTCTGTTGCTGCTCCAGTGCTCCAGGTCAAGCTGCTTTCGGACAAGGGCCGCCTTCCTGCGAGAGGCTCCGTTGGTGCTGCTGGCTACGATCTGTTCAGGTTGGTTGCTCTGTTTGCTCTGCATCGAGGCTGCCGGTCACTCGCTCATCTTGTCTCATGAAAAAACAGTGCTAAGGACATGGTCATTCCTGCTGGAAACCGTGCTATCGTGCCAACAGATATCTCAATTGCCGTCCCTCTCGGTACTTACGGTCGTGTTGCCCCAAGGTATTTAATCTGAAATACCTTCTGGTTAAAGACTCTGATCATTACCCTCACAAAACAGATCTGGCTTGGCCGTCAAGCACTTTTTGGATGTTGGTGCTGGAGTCATTGACTCAGACTACCGAGGTGCTGTTGGAGTCGTCATGTTTAACTTTGGAACCGCCGATTTCGAAGGTGAGTGCTGTTCAGCACTTGTTTGATTTGAGGTTTTTATAGATCGGGATTATTAATCCACCAACCTTACTCACAGTCAAGGAAGGAGACAGAATCGCTCAGCTCATTCTCGAGAAGATTGCTGTTGCTGAGATTGCCCATGTCCAAGAGCTCGACGACACTGTTCGAGGAGAAGGTGGATTTGGTTCCACTGGTATTCGCAAGAATGATGCCATGGTTGACGACTCTGTCAAGAAGATGAAGACTGTTGTTGCTTAATGTTCTAATTGGACAATTGATTGATTGGAAATGAAAGGATTGTACATATTCACTTAACTCAAATGATTTCAAACGAACTAACGCCACCTCTGGCGGGACCCAACCGCGTCCAATGAAACGCTTTCCGTCATGAGGCCAGCAGGTGGCTGGTGGTCAGATGACGAAGAAGAAAGCACAATCACCACTCTCAAGCCCGATGAAATCCCTTGAAAATTTAACGCCACCTCCTGGATCCGTCGTAATATGACGCTTTCTGGATTGATAATGGACAGAACGAGGCTACAAACGTACTTGTGAGCCATATACTTCCCCAGGTTTGTGTTTGGTGACGAAAAAACCAGAAACTAATTGATTTCACGTGTAAAAACCATGTGACAGAAAAGATGAAGCCTCCCTATTCTTCATCACCATCTTTGAGTGGCACTGATTTCTATAAGAAGGCCAACGCTTTCCGTCTTCCCTTACCCATCAATTTCCTTGAAAGCTTCTATCCAAAACCCACCTGTACAAACATGTACTTAAAGTACTTCCTCGGTCTCCTGGCCGTTGCTTCTTCTATGACACTCTCCGTCAACGCCGGACCAATTCACCAGCGTGAAGCTTCCTTGCCAGAGTTTTACCAGCCAATTGCTGAGCCTGTTCCTCTTGTTCAATCCAGAATCGCTTCTTTTGGAGCGAGCACTGTTGATCATGCTGGAGCCAAGACTGTTGCCACCAAGCTTATCTCTACCGGAGTTGGCATTGACAGCAAGGATATCCAGATTTCTCACTCGTGAGTCCCTCTTTCCATTTTCTATTCCTTCCGTTTGTGTTAAAATTATTCTCGTTCAGTCACTACTCTGCCGCTACAGGTCTCCACCACGTTTACTTGACACAAACCCACAACGGCCTTCCAATCGTGAATGCAGTCTCCAATGTTCATGTTGAAGCGTCAGGAGATGTATTGTCTGCCCACCACAGTTTCGCCCCCGCCTCCATTGTCAAGTCCGCACCTGTTAGACGTGGTGCTCCATCTGTTTCTTTGGAGCAGGCTGTTCTCAAGTATGCTGCTGCTAAGGGACTCAAGACAACTGACAAGCTCCAGGTTGCTGAGAAGGGAAACAATGATTACGTCGTCACCGGTGCTTCGTTTGCCGTTGCTCCAATTCGTGGTTCTCAAAAGTACTACCAGACCGCTAGCAAGCTTATTCCAGTGTGGGATGTGAATGTTCAATTGAGCAATGTCTGGTATGTCTCTTTTGTCTTGGTGGTTTCTGAATACTAATGCTTTTCGTGCAGGCAAAACTTCTTTGTCAACTCGGAAAGTGGAGAAATCGTAGCAGTCGCCAACTGGACCGTTGACTACATTCCAGATTCGGACTCCGCCGTTCCCGCCCAGGTCCCAGTTGCCCGCAGAGACGCCCCATCGCTCACCGCGCGTGCCGGTCAAATCCTGGATGCACTTTACAATGTGATTCCAATTGGCCGCAACAACCCACAATCAAACAACGGCCTGACCAAAGTCCGCTCTCCCTGGAACACGAATGCATCCCCAAATGGCTGGCACTTCACCCAGAATCAGCAGACATTCGATTTGACTGGAAACAACGTCTTTGCCCAATCAAACCCAAACAACATCCAAGACATAAACCAACTTGTCGCCCTCCCTCGGCCATCCAGCAATTCCCTCACCTTCGACTACCCCTTCGACCCAACAAAGGACGAGAAGAACGCAAACAACCGCGACGCAGCTACTACAAACATGTTCTACGTCGCAAACTCCTGTCACGACATTTTCTACCAGTACGGGTTCACGGAAGCTGCCGGAAACTTCCAGAACGAGAACTTTGGAAAGGGTGGGTCCGAGAACGATCCAGTGATTGCAAACTCGCAGGACGGGTCTGGAACCAACAATGCAAACTTTGCTACCGGGCCAGATGGGTATGCTGGATTGATGCGTATGTACGTGTTCACTCCAAGTGGTGTTCCAGCGCGTGATGGTGCTTTGGAGAACGATATTATTGTATGTATTCCCAAACTTCTGCTGTGTAATTAGTTTGTGTACTGACTTGGTCGTGTTTGTAGATTCACGAGATGGGACATGGTTTGTCTACTAGACTTACTGGAGGTGCTGCGACTGCCAACTGTTTGAACAGTTTGATTTCAGGTGGTATGGGAGAAGGATGGTCCGACTTTGTTGGATACACACTCTCCCTCCCAACTACTTTCACCCGTAACAGCGACTACGCTTTCGGAGACTGGGCCGCGCATGGATACAGAAAGCCATACTCTACAAGCTTGACTCGTAACACAATGGCATATTCTAACTTGGCCAGTTTGAACGAGGTTCACGCGATTGGACAAGTCTGGGCCGAGTTCCTCTGGGAAGCCTTGTGGAACCTTATTGACCAGGCTGGTATGACCCCTGCTGCTGATCTCGCCATCAGCCAAGACGCCGGAACTGGTAACACTGCTCTCCTCAAGATTGTCATTGAAGGAATGAAGATCCAGCCATGTAACCCAACATTCGTCAGTGCTCGTGACGCGATTTTGACTGCTGAGAGCAAGTTGTACGGCGGGAAGTTCAAGTGTGGACTTTGGACTGCTTTTGCCAAGAGAGGTCTTGGAACTAAGGCTGTTGCTGGAACTTACAGGGACAGCTTTGACTTGCCTGCTGAATGCTCTAACCAGCCACCAAAGACTACTACTACCACTGTTGCTGTGGTCAAAACCACAACTGCTCCAGTTGTCGTCAAGACCACCACTACTGCTGCTCCTGTCGTAACTACCACTGCCGTTCCAGTTATTACCACTAAGAAAGTTGTTACTACCACCAAGGCTGGCACCACCGTGACTGTCGGACAACCATGTACCAATTTTGGCCAATGGGCTTGTAACAACAGTGTCCAATGTTCTTACGGTGCATCAGGAAGTTTGGAATGGATTGCCCTTGTTGCTGGAGTTCAAGGATGCTAAATAGTCCTTTTCCCCTTTATCAATAATTCCCCAACTATATTCATAGATTTACATTAGTGAATTAAACTTGCTAAATACGCAAATTTTGATTTTTAACTTTATTTGAGGGAAGGTATGCGCAGAGAAGACATGTGTGTGAGCCCTTTGAAAACGTCCTTCTCTTTTTTGGGTTTGGTCTTCATATTCTTCTCTTTCTCCCCTCTGTTAATTTGTTGATAAAAAGCAACAAATGGAGGTTGCACCCACAACACCAACACTTGCCTCGTCGCCAGTGCCGCCAACCACCACCACCACCACCAAACCAGCTGAAAGCAGCAGCACACCGAGCGCCACCACCGACATCGGAAGCACGAGCCAAGGCGGTAACGTGACTCGATTTGCATGTTGAATTTGACGCCAACGAACGTGTTCCCACCAGCCAAACGGCCTCTTCAGCCATCGCCGTCGTCGGTGTCGGTGTCGCTGTCGCCCTCCGCGGCAAATCAAAGTGGCGACGCGGACGCCACTGCCCCGGCCCAATCCACCGAATCAACCACAGACGAGTCCGACGCGAAACGGAGAAAGACGGACACGCAGGAGTCAAAGCCGGTCTTTTCAATTGGAAAAAAGGGCGAAGTGACGGTGGTGAACGCGGACGAACTCGTCGTGCCTCAAACTCTCCTTGCCTCCTCAAAGTACTTGGGTACAGTGTTGAACTATATCTGAAACTACCAATTAATAGCTACAATATAATAAGGCTCTGTCGTGTATACTCCTCCAACTCCAAACCCTCTCTCACCCTCCCTCCCAACTCTCTCTCTTCTTCCAAAGTTCAACACGTCTCACTTAAATGGTCTCCTCGACGTCTATGTCCCCGCCCACAACCTCTCTTTCCTTAACAATCCTGGGGTCCAATCTCGCGCCGTCTGGGGAACGCATATTTACACTGACGATTCTGACATTGTCGCCATCCTCGTCCATTCTGGCTGGTACCAATGCATAGACGCCCCCAAATTTCGCCATTCTGTCTCAACCACAAAGTCAGCCGTAGACAAACACCGTGCCGCCTGGGAATCCGACCCAGAAAAGAACTCTACACCGATCCCCACCACATCACCCACACCCACCGACCCAATCATCCCAACTCCACACCCAACCCTCAAATCCATCCCCCTCCACGATCTCGTAGTCACACTCAGAGTCCTCCCCCGTCTCGAAAAGTACACAGGCACCGCATGCGTCGGCCTCACCGACAAGGACGTTGTCTATTCAAGCCGCGGATGGGGCGGCAGCCACGAAGGCGAATCAATCTGCATAGTCTCCGTCCGCCAAATCCCCACCCGCCACGCACACCCGGGCGTCCTCCGCACAACAACAATCATCCCCTCCCCAACAACCACCGCCATAAAACGAAACACGCGTAAATCAGGAGCCATAGAATGGTGCTCAATGCGTAAAACCGAAGGCCTCCTGAAACGCGGGAAAGTCGTCGTCTCATCTGTCACTGGACAAGTCCTAACACGTTTGAACGGCGCACTGTGCTCCAAATACTCACCGACAGTGTTACGCGAGTGGCCGCGGTTCTTGCAAGACAGTCTCGTGGATTTGACGGGCGCGAAGCCTGTTGATGTTGAAATTCCGGAGAATGTGTCGTATGGGTTGAGTGGAGCTGAGTTGAAGAAGATGGAGGGGTGGGCGTATTGGCGTGTTCGGTTGAGTGTGCCAGGGACTGTTCTTGTGCTTGAAGGGGAAAGTAGGGCTTTTAAAGTGTTGGAGGTTGAAAGAGTGGTGAATGGGGCAGCAACGGTAGAGAGTTATAAAGTGACGGGCGTAAACTCTAGTGCTCCTCTTCTTGTTGGTCTTGGCGAGATTGAATGGAGGTTGGGCGGTGTCTATGTCAAAGGAGCACACCAAGTGTTTGAGGTGGACCGGTTTTCGTTTGTAAAGAAGGATGACCAGGTTTAATTTTTCGTTGTTTTCAGTATTGTATACCTTTTGAGAATGAATGGAACTGGAAATGAAAGAATTGATTTCTGTTTTTGATTCCATCATCTGAATTACTTTTTCTATTAAACTTGGGCTTGTGAAATGTGTAACGGTTAAACTTGCCCATAACGGTTAATAGTTAATTCTTATAGGACAGCCAGGAAGTTTTATCTGACGGTCTCCTCAAAACATACCGTCTTGATAACGCTTGCATGGTTTTGTCAATGTCCCGTAATGCAGACATCACCCTGACTAGAACCAACGGTCGGATGTACGTCAGTGACGAAGGGAATACAGTTCTGACGTTAGAATTGTCTGGAAAAAACCTGAACTACATCAAGCAGAAACAAGAGTGGAATACGACCTACCAAGGGAAAACCTATCAATTCGAAACAACTTTCTCAAGCCAGAATATGGCACACGCTCAATGTAAGCATGCAATACTATTCGATAAACTTCACATTAATTATCAGGTATTTTCAATCAACATTTTCACCCCAATTCAACCGCGATGGTGCTGACTATTCAAACAGAGAAAGGTTCCACCACTATTCGTATAGAACAGCCCTATAATTTCTTTAAGGCTTCGTCAACTCCCTACAAAGACCTATCAAAAGGGTACATGATTCTGAAACTCCAACAGTTTCTCAGAGGACAAGGCACAACCGACCCGTCCATCAAAACCCTTGATTTCTCATTTGAATCGGGGTACGAAAAGGCCATGATGGCATTCGACAAGATTGCAGAGATTATTCCCGGAATTGACCTAACCATGGAGGCAAATGAATTTGCCAAGTTAGTTCAAGCTGAACTCATCAAGCCAATTGCCATCGAGATCAAAGACAAACACCACGCCCAGGAACTAGTATGGCTTGGTGTGTGTAGCACAGTGATGGATGCAGCGAAATATGTTATGCAAAAAGCATGGGATTACCAAGAAATGAGGTTGGCTGTTGTTGCAGCAGGGGTCTGGACCGTGGCGTTGATTGTCACAACCGTGATAACTATAAATGCCATCCGTGAATTTGACAATCTTACCGAAGCCGTGGCATATGACTTGATTCTTGCAAAGCTTTATAACGTCATCAAAACATCAGCAAACCAAAAGTTTAGCAGTACTGAAGCAAACGAAAGCGTATCCAACTACGAAGATGAGTTTGCAAAGATGACCAAGACCGCTGGATCAATTGAAGACGTGATGGATGCGAATCTGTACTCTACAAAGACAATCAAGGAGGTGGCAAACCGAATCAGACTTGTCCTTCTGTTTCGCGATATTCGCTTGTTTATTTCGAATTGCGTGATAATTGGTGTTATGGGAATTCAACAAGGTGGTAAGACTACGACAGTCAGACGCCTGTTCAAACATGCATCCGAGAGTATTACCTCCCGGGAACTGACAAAAAATACAACAATTCCCGTTCCATACCGAGATGGAAACACATATGTGATTGATTTCCCAGGTACGGGAGGGCATGGACACCATTATGCCGAGTTCACGAAACTGTATGGTAAAATCTGCCAAGCCATCATGGTGGTTCTTCCTGCAGAATTTGCGTGCACGGATGAAGAAGTGAAAACGCTCCAGTTGGTGAAGGTATATATCTCGTTCCAAATAAGGTATTTTAATTATCAATCCAGACATTTGAGGCTCGTGTACTAGTCATGCGCCACAGGTGGGGAGAGAAGACTGGCCTGTGCGAGAAAAACTACAACGACGTCAAAGCTATCCTGAAAAGCCATCAAGACCACGAAGTTACAACTGATTCAGGAGTCGCCATAAAACCGTTTCAAGAATTGGAATTCTGCATCACTGAGTTCAATGGCGAGCTATGGGAACGTGCGGGACAGTGGCTGAAGGATTGCAATGTTTGGGATATCAAACGAGTCAGAGACTGGATCCGATACAATACCGTCATCAGAAACCGATTAGATCATGTCATGCCTCAATCCAATGCTGTATGGAGCACAGAAAATAATCGGTGGATCGACGAAATCTCTCCGTTCCAGCTTTTTTGGAATAGCCCACTATCACGAAGAGATAATGCAACTCAAGAAACGTTAAATAGGTTAATGCTGGCGTTCAAGAGTTTGAGAGGTCATGGAATAGCAGACGAGGATCTTGTCAACTTCAGATATTTGACTGGCCTTGACCAGATGAGGGAATTTTGCAAAGAGGACAACAGAACCTTCAAAATTCTGGAGTGTCAGATTGCCCTTGAAAGCCACAATGGCCATGCAAGGAACGCTTATCGAGAATTAACTAAATAGAAATGTTTTTGTTATTTACAAATTGAAATAAAGGAGAATCCATCTTTATCTCATGCTTTGTACTTTCTTTCTTGCATATGTATCTGTCTCTATGAAGTCCTTCCCTTTGAACAAAAACTTACCAACGGCATTAAGGAAAGAAGACTTCATTAACCGTTAGTGGTTTACGGTTGTTTGTCTGTAAAAATTGTCATTAACAGTTATTTTTGTGAACGGTTAATGGCTCACTTATAAGTTAAAAAGGAAGGTTTTCGTGAAGCTAGTGAACTAACATTTTGAAACCTTCAGTGTGATGTGGCCATTCACCTCAAACCCAGTGATAACTGATAAAAGCGGCTATGCTTACATCAGTGACAATGGCATCTACGTCACATTGACTCTTTGCCTGGCCGGAAAGAATCTTGACAAGCTCAACAAACGATGGAAAGCCACGTTTCAAGGACGAACACATTGGTTTGAGACAACTCATGTGTGTTCAACCATAGCCCATGCAAAGTGTAAGAAACACCTCAATATCAACTTGAATTAAATTATCCTTTCTTTTAGGTGACTTTAATCTACACTTTGAACCTAATACCCCCCCTATGGAATTCAAGTTAAAGACCAAAAACCTCCAACTACGGTTCATCATTGAGCACCCCAACGAATTCTTCCAAGCATCTTCCACTGTGCACAGTCTTCTAAAACAAGCTTACAAAATCCGCAAGCTCCAAACTCATCTCGACAATGAAGCCAGAAGCAGCAATACATCAGATACAATCAAGACTCTTGACTTCCCACCAGAGTCAGGGTGGGAAAAGGCTATGAGCGCATTGAAAAAATTTGAAGAAATGCTTTCCAAACTTAGCTCTGAAATGGATGTGGACACGTGGTGCACGAGAGTTCAATGTGCGTTGACCAAGGATGTTAAAATTGAATTGAGGGATAAGCTAGAAGTGGCGAAGGATAAGGGAGGAGTGGCTGCAATACTCCTCATCGGAGTAGGCTATGCAACTGAAATGGTTGGCCCCACAGCTGCTGCAACTGCCACAGCAGCACTTGCAGCATTGACACTTCTCAAATTTAACACAACCTTCAAAACCGTTCCAGAAACTATAACGTATGACCTGACTCTAATCAAGCTTTTCAGAGTAGTGAAACCTGGAGAGAACTTGAAAGGCAACTTTGAAGATGAATTAGCTGCATTCGCCAGCAGATCTCCTGATTCAATTGAATCATTACTTAACATAAACGTCTTTACAAAAGAGACAATCCAAGAAGTGGCGCGCCGGATCAAACTTGTGTTATTGGTTCGTGATATTCGCATGTTTCTTTCAAACTGCGCAATTATTGGAGTCTTTGGTATGCAGCAAGCTGGAAAGACTACAACAGTCAGACGTCTGGTCCAACACGCGGCTAGAAGCATAACGACAAGAGAATTGACCAGTAACACGTCATTTCCTGTTCCATATCAAGAGGGAAATGTGCATGTGATAGATTTTCCTGGAATGGGGGGTGCTGGAAACGATTTTGATAAGTATACTCACCTGTATGGTGAAATATGCCAGGCAGTTTTGGTTGTCCTGCCTCCAGAGTTTTCGTTAACAGACGCTGAAGTTAAACTTCTCACGTTGGTGAAAGTAAGAACCTTGTTTCGATAATTTACCATCCTGTCTTACTGTTTTTGATCATAGACTTTCGAACGTCGCACACTTGTCTTGCGTCACAGGTGGGGAGAGAAGACTGGCTTATGCGAGAAAAACTACAGTGACGTTAAAGCTATCCTAAAAAACCAACAAGACCACGAAGTTACGACTGATTCAGGAGTCACCAAAAAACCGTTTCAAGAATTGGAATTCTGCATGACTGAGTTCAATGGCGAGCTATGGGAACGTGCGGGACAGTGGCTAAAAGATTGCAATGTTTGGGATATCAAACGAGTCAGAGACTGGATCCGATACAACACAGTCATCAGAAACCGATTAGATCATGTCATGCCTCAATCCAATGCTGTATGGAGCACAGACAAGAATCGGTGGATCGACGAAATCTCTCCGTTCCAGCTTTTTTGGAATAGCCCACTATCACGAAGAGATAATACATCTCAGGAAAATAATAGGTTAATGCTGGCGTTCAAGAGTTTGAGAGGTCATGGAATAGCAGACGAGGATCTTGTCAACTTCAGATATTTGATTGGTCTTGACCAGATGAGGGAATTTTGCAGAGAGGACAACAGAAGCTTCAAAATTCTGGAGTGTCAGATTGCCCTTGAAAGCCACAATGGTCATGCAAGGAACGCTTATCGAGAATTAACTGGAGAGAAACGGTAGTAACGTGTTCTTTTTGTGTAAAATAAATCTGAAAAATGTCGGACAAAGCACAGTACCTCGCAACGCCGGCCGCCACACCCGACCTTGTTCAAACGCAAGTGAATGAGCTCCGCAGCGAAGCCAAGACCCTGCGCACACTTGTGTTGTCACTTCAGCGACGCGTGGACGATCTTGAAAGACATGTCTTGAATGAAGTTTCTCCGCACTCCAACTCGGCACTCTCTTCCCTGAGTTCCCTGAGTTCCCTGAGTTCTCTTCCAACCAATCTAATCATCCGCGTCTTTTCGTTTGTTCCGCCGTGGATCGTGTTCCGGCACTGCCGCCTGTCCTCGGTCTTCAACGCGACTCTCTCGTCGCCGCGATTCGCCCACAGATCAATTGCCGCCTTCTTTGCCTCCACAGTCAATTCAACCAATTCAACCAATTCAACTAAATCACCCTTGAAAACACTCGAAACAGCGCCGTCAAAGTCGCTCGTCTGGCTCCTTTTCAACGCAAACAAACACGTAAAACACGCAATCGCAATCGACTGTGCCAACAACGTCTCAAGAATCCGCCTCAGAAACGCTGATCCAGACACGTTTCTCGAACTCGACGGCGCCAGAATCCCTCTCATGCGCTGGTCCCTCTTCCAAAAACTCGTCGACATTGAAATCATTGGTGCCGGTCTCGTCGGATCTCTCCCGTCCTGCCTCTGCTCTCTCACAAACCTCACCCGCTTGATCCTCAAAAACAACAACTTGAATGGATCAATCACATCAGAAATCGGTTCCCTCTCCTCCCTCCAAGTCCTCGACCTCTGCGAAAACAGTTTGATTGGCGAAATCCCTCACTCAATCGGAAAACTCAACCGCCTCCAAATCTTGAACCTTCATTCAAACCAGCTATCAGGCCCCATCCCATCGCAACTCACAAAACTCACATCCCTCAGTTTCCTCAGTCTTGCAGTAAACAAATTATGCGGCGAAATTCAGTTTGATTGGAGCGTCTTTCAGAATCTGGCCACCCTGGATCTAGGAATGAACTTTTTCCGTGGCCAAATCCCTATATCGCTTGGAACCGCGTCATCGCTTCTCGAGGTACTCAAACTCAGTGGGAATCTATTCTCTGGTTCCATCCCGCGGCAACTCGCACTCCTCAAGAAGCTTTCAGTCTTGACGTTGGATGCAAATCAGTTGGTTGGTGCTGTTCCCCCGGAATTGAGTAAGTTGTCTTGTTTGGTAAAGTTGTCGTTGGCAGGGAATAAGTTTGATGGACCGTTGCACCGTGATATCTTGGCGATTACTAGGAGAAAGAATAATGGAAAGACGGAAAAGAAGTGTGTCTGTGATTTTAATGAGGGTGTGTTGGAAAAAGATGAACCCGGAGGAGTTCGATTTTTGTATTGATTCGATTGCTATCTGGAGGTTTTGTCGTAAAAGGAGTTCTTCGATGCTTGTTTTGATATGTTCTTTTTTAGTATTGCGTGTGTGAGTAGTGTGGTGTATGGCATTTTCTTTCAGTTCGGTGAATGTATCACAATGATTGTTTGTTTGCTTTTTATATTCGAATTTTGCTATTTCTTTTCAGTCTCAAGTACTTATTGAATACATCTTTCTACTTTGTATATGTTCATGAATGGAGGCGGAATGTCAAGAAGGAGGACCTGTTTGCATACTTTTGTAAAGCCAATTAATTATGATGGGGCTTATCAAATTATTTGTGCGTCCTCAATCTTGCAGACATTAAACACAGCATGCACGCGCGTCTCTGCACAAAATGGTGTTGAGCCGCAGCATCCAGTACAACAAACTCTCTTATGGCAGTCACCCAAAAAACAACAGTACCAACAAATCTCTCTCCTTTCCTCTTCGTCCCCTCGTTCCTGTTATTCAAACCGTTGTGCTGTGCAGAGCTCAACATCCTTCAACTCCTGTCAAACCTGACAAACCCAACTTCCAATCCCGCCCTGACAATTCCCACACCTCAAAAACGAAGGAGGAATGCTCTAGGTGAGGGTTGAACTCACGGCCTCCTGCGTGCATACGGATGTTGCATTCCATATAAGACAGGCACTCTAACCACTGAGTTACAAGAGCTCCCCCCCTTTTCGTGGTCCGTAGGATATCATGGTACTACGCTGGAGGGGAGGCAGAGCAAGAAACACTGTTATTTATTGGGCGGACGCGTCAGGGAAGTTTGCAAGTCTGCCGCCTAGGGCTGGCAGTAATATCTTGCGTGGTAGATGGCAAGTATTGATTATATACTTGAAGGAAATAATGGGAATTACAGCGTGGTGCAAGGATTGGGGTAGTTTTTCGTCACTCTGCAGTCAACTGTGGCCTCACTACACCGAGTACTTACCATCGAGCCCTTTTCTTGTTCATAAACATGAGTGTTAGTCATTTATTTAAATTGCATATGTCCACATAACACATAAACGGAAGATTTCATTCAACAATTTGCCCACTTGATGATACGCTCTGCCTGCGACGTGAAGACACCTCATCTAGAAACAGAAACAACCACCCTTCAAGGAAATAGATGGACGGAACGAATAAGAAGGTTATTGTAATCAAGAAATACTAAACCTGTCTAAACCTGTCAAGTTGTCTTCGGTGAAACTATACAGGAGATATTCCTTAATCAAAAGAATTTTCCATACAACCGTTGATTACTTTGAGTTGGTGAAACAAAAACAAAGACATACAATATCGTCCTACGTAAATTAAAAAGCAATCGTATAGAAACAACGGAAACAAGTTGAAAATAAACACGCGAAATTGATTCCTTCTCCTACAGATCTTCGTCCATGTCGGAATGGTCATTGCTCTCGATATTTGAATTCTCCTCTCCAGAATCGTACTCGTCCTCTAATTCCACCAACACTACAGCATCACCTTGACACGCAATCTTCACAGCATCAATCCAGCGCTTCAATCCTTCGCGACCAAAGTGATTTTCGGCCAAGTTGAGACTTGTCAAACGCACTTCAATATTGTTTTTGCTGTGTGCATACCGTCTTGAAGGCTTGTAGCAGTCACCTTCATATGACTTAAGTCTGTTGAAACCCAACTTGCGAATGCTTTCGGATATACTCCATTCCCCAATGAGATGAGCCACTGTATCCATCTTCCCCATTTTCCTTGCGATACCACCATCTAGTCACTTGTCGCAGTTGTTCCAATAAACTGAATGTTTCATAAGATAAATCAGTTTTAAGAAAGACTCACCTCACATGGTTTCTTGACATTCTGGGAGCGCTTGCTCATCTTGCGGTCTTCAGTAGAATAAGTGTTTTTGCGGCGTTGCTTTATATACACTTCATCAGCTGCAATCAGTGGGATATGAGACCATTCTTCGGGTGCATTAGCAATATCTCGTGCAAGAAACACTGCTATTTATTGGGCGGACGCGTCAGGGAAGTATGCAAGTCTGCCGCCTAGGGCTGGCAGTAATATCCTGCGGTGTAGATGGCAAGTATTGATTATATACTTGATGGAAATGTCAAAATATCTTAGGCGTTGGAGATCACTTAGAGGGACGCGGGAGGGCTGAGCGACGGCTTATGACACTCAGGCGACGGGGCGTTGGACCGTTGTCACTGAACGGTGTGACCATTGTCCACATTTCCAGACAGATTGCTCATTTCTGGAAGATATTCTTGAACACAACGTTGGGATCACTAACATATTCTGACAGGAAATAATGGGAATTACAGTGCGGTGCAAGGATTGGGGTAGTTATTCGTGTCAAACCCCACTATGAAACACTATGCAGTCAGTCGTGGCCTCACTACGCCGAGGACTTACCATCGACCCTTTCTTGTTCATAAACATGAGTGTTGGTCATTTATGTAAATTGCATAAGTCATAATTATGATTTTTGAGATCACATAAATGGAAGATTCCACTAACCTCGAATGCACTTGACGATACGCCGCCTGCGACGCGCAGACACATCATCTTGGCCAACTCCTGGAGTAACCAGCGTTCAGAAATCGAACCAATGTTCAATATCAAGAGCCGCAAGCCTTGTAGAAGAATGTACAGAGCCCAAATAAATCGTCGCATTTCTATATAAATAGGGCTGAGAAATATTTAGAAATTCAATATATTAAGACAGTAAACAGAAGCGACAAAGTCAAATGAATAAAAACGCGTGTAGAAGATCGATTCAATATGTTTGGTATTGGTTTCAGAGGTGTCAAACCTCCTACTCACAGCAGACGCCACGTGAAGGCTCCAAACAAAGTCTACCAAAATATAATGGGACAAAGGATTGTCTCTGCTGACCTAGGTACAAACCAGGAGCCAAACCGAATTCTCAGCGCCAATTTTGATTTCTTTGAATGATAATGATGCGAAAAGGCTTTGACTTTGTTAATCTTTTCAGAACATGCAAATTAATGCATAAGATCAAAAAAAAGTACCGCACAAGTCTTGTCTTTCGCAAGTCACAGGTATAACATACCATTTTAAAGTTATAAGCTGCCCTTGTCGATGACCCGTTCACCTCGTTGTTGTGGCGCAAACCAACTGCGTTGGTGTCAAAATAGATTCAATTGTTGTTTCCATATCTTGTGGCTGTGTTCTTCAAAAGCGGTTTCCATTTCTATAAAACACATGGATAAGTCAGTTCACTTATAGTTTTACGTGATATTTTTGACAATAATAGAACACAGGAAAGAAACAAAACATCCAGGATTTACAACAGAGGCAGGAAACTGTCCTTCGCTTTTTAAATGTCTCTATCACTCATCAAAGCGGTTTGATCTTGCGATGAATTCTGCCCAGGTGCGTTTCCTCCCACAGCACCATAACCTTGATAACTGCTTCTTCTATGAATAAAAGACAGCGTCAGCCCACATAATAAACCCTTCCAGAAGATACTCACTGATAATAAGTTGTTGTAGGTGAAACAGTCGACAATGGAGTCGCGTTATAACTTGGCAACGAGATGCCCCCGGTTGGGGGATGAAATTGGGGAGGCCGTGGATAAATGCAAAGAAGGGAGTGCTTTCGAGACGGTGGAAGTAAGATGGTGATGGGAACGCTTTATCAAGGATTCCTTGAGCATCTAACGTAGGTGTGTTGAGTTGGGTATTTGATACGAAGGTTGAAACAGTCTTACAAAGAATTCCGGCAAAGATTCCTGAGAGATGACCAAGAAGGAAGATCCCATGAAAAGGAATTGAGTTACAATGATCAAGAACCATGGGAACATGGATCCAGGGATTTTGAGACCAAAGAAGCTGTTCAATTAGAAATAATACACTTATTACTTAGTCATGGCACACCCAACAAAAGAAACAACAAAATACTCACTCTTGAGTTTGCAAATCACCCTTGTTGGCTTCCAAACTGATCAAGGCGAACACAATGCCTGAAATACCCGCAACACATCCAACCCAAAGACCCTTGAAGAGGAACCCAAAAAAGAACGTGAGAACAACGTAAATGGCTGAAGTGGCCACGCCAAGGAGAAGGACGAGGTGCAACATTGGGTAGGTCCCCATATTACGTTCTTGGTATCCAGCAAAAGGTACGAAAGCGAGCATGTTGAAAATCAGGTGGACCCATCCTATTGCATTTTCAAATGAGTATCAGGCTTTCCAAAGCGATCGTTGAGTTTCGTGGGGCGATTGCCATCCAATCCCTTGACTCGAGCGCGTAAACAACGTACCAGTGTGCAGAAAGTGGTTCATGATGAAAGTGTAGACTACGATTGGTATGAGATTAGTTACGTGGCATATGCTTGGTGGGGCATTCAAAAAACACACACACACACACCTTGGGTGAATGGGCGGCTGAGCCATGAAGCGCCAGAGAGACAGCCCGGAACAGTAAAAAAGGTGTTTAATACTTGGAGGGCCGTGCACAGAGCCACGACAACAGCAACGCCCGCAGGAAGCTTCCCGTCTTTGAAAGAAAGCAATGAGCCAACTAGGCAGACAGGTGCACTACAACTCCACTCACACCACTGCATTAAGCCTGAGGCAGCTGTGGAGCCCAGTTCTCGTCCACGCGAAATGTACTGTGCAGAAGAAGACATTTAATATTTTTTAGTTTGCTTTCTCCAACCAACATTTGTAAGGATGGACACCACACCAACCATCACCGCAGACCCTGAGTTCCACATTGAGATCCAATCGGTTTGTACATTGAGTAGTTTGAGTGCGGTGACTCACACGCACTCGCACTCTCTGTGTTGCAGCACCCGCTTCACGGCCGGTCGTGCGGAGTTGGCGACAAGGACAGACGACCACTCAACCCGGTTCGTGTTTGTTGTTCTTGTTCGGTGGTTGGCTTACGTAAGTGCGGCATCGATCTAGGCGCCGATTCTGTCGCTTCAAGTTAAAGAGAACGGAAAGAACCTGCCGCCTGCGTAAGAATTGTTTGCTTTCAAACTGACCACTTACTCAACAAGTGGTCCGGCCCCCCTCCTCCTTCATCGGTGCTAATCCCGCCCTTCCTCTTTCCTTCCCTTTTCACCCCCCTCCCTTTGATCTTATAATAGTGAACTGTACACCGATTCATTCGTGCTAAGAGTCGAACTATGGAACGAGGACGGTTCAGACGCTGTTGTGACCCACGCAAACATTCCAACTGAAAAGTCTATTCTCGCTGGAAACATCTTTTCTTCTAGTATGGTTCTGAGAGATCAGAATGGTATTCCCGGAATCTACTTTATTTTCGTAAGTCTTCAATCTACTGTCGGAATGGATGAGGAATGGCGGGAAAAAATGGGCAAACCTTAGAAGGACTCCGATTGACCATATACCAGGCTAGAGGAGGATGGTTGACGTTTAAAGTCATGTACCACGAATGTCGTTTGGATGAGGAGTAAACGAAGACCTCCAACATCAAATCCGCCACAGCACAAAGCAACAACTCTAACCATAAATAACAATACAGAGCGACCTCAGTGTTCGTATCCACGGAACATTCCGCCTCAAATTCTACTTGTACAACATGATGGCCGAAACAGGAGTACTCAACCGAGGCAAAATGAGCGTGATTACAAGTATTATGAGCAACCCCTTCACTATTTATAGCAGCAAAAGTTTCCCTGGAACCGTCATGCCAAGCGAACTTATCACTGCTGTATGTTACACACCCTATCCAATCCGACCTTTTTACTAACGCACTCGCAGTTTATCGAACAAGGAATCCGAATGCCAAATAGAAAGAAGGGTGCATGGGACAACGATGATGGATCAGATGATGAGATTGAAGGATGACCGTATTAGCCTTTCAACGGTCTTTCCTTTTCCTTCTTTCGCAATGCACATTTTTTGTTTCTGAACCCTTCCTTCCTCCCTTTTTTATAATAAAGTGTAAAAAATCGAAAACTCTAGATAACAAATACAGCCTGTTGTTTTATCATAATGTGAATCCCAAAAAATGTTGTCAAATTGGAGCCTATTCGTCCGTTGCAGTCCACAATGGGTGTGGCAAAGGTTCGGCCACTTTCTTTTCGTTATGTGCGGCTTCAGCTGTTTCGGCTGTAATGGTAGCAGTGCTTTTGGGAGAGGTACTTCCCGCTTTCCGTAAGTCCAAATCGCTCATTTGCCTTTGAACAGTTTGCGTTAATCGCTCTTGTATTGACATGCGCTTATTAGTGTGAGCAACAGGAGTAGTTGCTTGTACAGTTGGCGGCGTCTCTTGCTTTTTAGCTGCTTCATACATCCTATCTGTTGATGTTGTAATAGACTTGTGAGCCGAAATCCCAGGATTCCTCACAAGAGGGTCAATAGGAACAGGAGCATTCCCATTAGAAGCACCCGTACTCGACCCACCCATCCATCCACCCCCAATCGACCAAGTATTAGTTGCAAAAGACGAAACTGAAGCAGCAGTACTCGTAAACGCAGACTGCCATCCGTTCCCTCCACCACTTCCACCACCACCACTAGCAATCAAACCAGCTCCAGAATCAGATTCATCATCCAAATCCCCAACAGTAAGCTGCACCCCACTCTTCCCAACCCCACCACTACCACCACCACCCAACGCCGCCACAAACGCCGCGGAAATCGGTTTCACATCCACACACCCAGGCATATTACTCGCATCCCCAAACTCCGCATTCGGATCCGTCTGACTCGCGTACAACCCCATCCAGTACCGCGTGCTCTCCGGCGACGGGAACAAAACGTCGTCGTCAGTGTATATCTGGATCGGCGAGTCCGTCGCAGAAGCTGCAGGTGTAGGAGACCCGGTTCGCGACTCTGGTGGAATGTATAACGGGTTCAAGTATGATTCTTTGTTTGTTGAAAAGTAGTCCCACACGGAGTACGCGGCCTTTGCGGCGGGGACGGGGGTTCCACCGCTGGTTGGGGATTTGAAGAGGAAGGTTTGTCGCTCTTTTTCGTTGTTGAAGAGGAAGGTGCCGTATTGGCAGGATGTTAAGTGTGAGTTTAGGGTGAGGAGGTATTTCTCAGAGAACTCAAAGTGGGTGGGGAATTGGATCCATATTTGGTATACGCAGTCTAGAAACTGAGTGAAGATGGGTGAAATTTCGTGGGAGGCGAGGTAGCTTGGATACACGACTTCCATTGATCCTTGTGGACCTGCTAATTGGCCATTCGAGCCATGAGTCCGGGATCCAGTAATAGGAGAACGGGATGACGATGGTTGTTTAAGGAGGTTCTTTGCCGCACTTGTGAATGAGTATTGCATGGATTTGCTGGCGGCTGAGAGCTGTGATCCGACAGAAGGGCCTGAGTCACGGTTCGGCTTTGAGAGGAGACCCAGGCGATCCCGGAACTTGTGACCAAATGACATCCATTCCTTTTCAACAAGTGTTTGGAAACCAGCCATTGTTCGATAATAAGGGTCCAAGCAAATTTCAGAAAGGGAGCAAAGTTGGGCTGTTCTGTCCCAACCATCACTACAGGAAGTTGAAAATGTCTTAAATAAGAGAAATATCCGGACGGTTTGTCCATACCTGCAATGCACCAAAGCGTGTGTGTTGTGTAAATGAACACTTTTTACAATCATCAATGTCCCGTCAAGCACAGTACGAATATGATTAAGCCATCCCGATCGATCTAAACCTGCTCTCAAAGATGCTCCAGTATCTCCAGATACTGACACTAAACCCAACGTAAAGTAATTTAAGTTGGCATCACAAAACGACATAAGAAACAAACCTTCCATCAACTTGTTAATACTATCCCGCATAACATGAATATTCTGAATTCCCAACAAGACAACTTTACAGTCTCGATAGTTATCCGTTCCCTCTACTCCCGCTCCTAACGCCGTCTGACCCATCACATTGGCCGCAGGTCTAGCATCGATAATTAAATGCATCTGATTTTTAGCAGGCGGAGCTTTTCCAGTCGTAAAAATGCTTTCGACAAGCTTCTCATCCTGGATAGAGCGGTTCTGTTTGAGGCCAACGAGGGGTTGAGAGCAACGCGTGATTGAGACCTTTACACAGTACCAAATTAGTTCAAATAAAAAGGTATCAAATACTGATATACCATATTGGTTCGATGGATGTAACTAAGAGCTGGGATACGACATTTACTCCTGAATTTCCCCGCATGCTTCAACACATTGTCACTGATTTTTGACGGTACAGCAAGAATCTGAGGATACGTCGGACAAAACTACAAATAAATCGAGTGAGCGTTTGGTTTCGATACATTCCAAAAAAGGGTTTTTACCGAAAAGTCCTTATTGATGGTTGTAATACGCCATGCATCCGTTTTTACGCCCAACCCCATTCGTCTAAACTCTCCTTCAGCGTCATATGCCCATCCTGTAGTGCTCGTAAACTCTTGATTAGGCGTATACGAGAAAGCAAAGAGTTGATCGACAGAAGCTGTACTCCGATACATTAACCACCAAGTACTTTGTCTTAAAATTCAGTATTTGAATAATTTACATGTGTTTATGAGTTTCTGCAAGTTCGTGCACACGTCTGTTGCGTCCTGGTCCGCAGCGAAGCTCAGCCTGACTACGCTAAAGTTTCTGCAGCTGATGATGACGGGATGGTGTCCGTCTGGAGTTGGAAAGTGCCGGTCGATTGATTGGATAGTTGAGTAAGAGACCTTTTCGTGGGATGATGGAGTAGATCAGTAAATCGGGGTTTGGGAAGGACAACGTGGTCGCACCCAGTGATCTTTCTTTCCAAAGTCGTTTAGGTAGGCGAAGGTCAGGACAAAGTGGTGGCGGGTGAGTGTGATTGAAGCTATTGCGCTGACTGATCCTCGTTTGACGACAACGGGCTCAAACTAAGTATCGAAACTATTAGCATTTAATTGGTTGATTCGCTGGGGCCCTAGTAAGGGTGCGAGTATTGGGCTGGGCTGAATTAGTATACCTTGAGCACACTGTCCATTTTGAGATGAAAATCAAATAAAGGAAGAAGAGAAAGTGTATTAAAGTAGTAATGAAGGAGTCAAGAACGATATCCAAGAGAAATCAGTCATTGAAGAAAGTGGGAACGGCTGAGGGGATGAAACTCTCGAATCCCTGGCTGGCTTTTGAAATTACGAAACCCTTCTTCTCGGTTTCTTTTGCAGCCGATTGTGACTTTCTAGGCATCATAGATTCGAGCTCCCGCACACTCATTCCTTCCACTCCCGCTTCAAGAAGAATATCTTGCAAAAGTTGAGATTCGTTGGGCTCTTCAGCATTGGCCCTCATCATTTCCGATCGGTTGGCGAAATAACGTTCATGAAGGTCCAAGTAGATGTTAGCGTTCTTCATCTCGTGATCAAATTGCTCCTCCAGAGTCTCCTGGCTATCCGCCCCTTGTAGAAGCATAGCAGTCACAGTCTTGCTTCTCTTTCCCACGACAACAAGTGATTCTTCATTTTCGGTTTCGAGATCTTGACGGAATGGAAGGGGTGAAACCCTAGATTCATCATCGTCGTCATCTACGTCCTGATCACGGGGCACAAACTTAATCGCGATTTATAACTTCTGATGGGAAATAGTACCGAAAACTCCCATCCAAGGTCGTCACTGGACGTATCATCTTCTTCATCGATCACGTCCTCGCTGACAATCTGAACGCTCTTCTTTGCCTGGCGTTTCTTTTCGTCTAGTCCTTCTCTCACGCGTGACTTTACAGTTTCCAAGAGTCCGGCATACGAATCAAACGATGATGCACGACGATGAGATGGTTTGCCAGTGTCCTTGTTTGGAGTGAGGGACATCATTTTTTTTAAGTAAGGGCGGGGTGACAACCCTCACAACGTCCCGCAAATAATACGTAAATAATAACCGTATAAACGAAGGTCTATTCAGTGCTTTGTGTCTTTATTTTGTCCTTATCTCGTTTGATGGAGTGCTCAAAAATCTTTCCCCCCCTTTCCTTACTAAATTTTGATGGAGGTGGAAGAGATCCCGCTCGATGAGCACGGTGAATTCGGGCGGCAAAAGGCGGAAAGCGAAGAAGAAGAAGACGGAGAAGGCCTTGGTGTGCGGGCTCTGAGAGAACAGATCTATGAGGCAATGTAAGCTAAACTTGGATCTTTACCTTACTTTCACTGTCCAGCCTATCTAACTGCCCTTTGTCCTTGTGTGTTATCCCACAGCGATCCTGTTGTTCCTCGCACCGATGATCCAGCCCTGCCAGTGCTCACCTTTCGTGTCTGGGTCCTCGGCCTTGTCTTTGGCTCAATACTCTCCATATCTAACTCAGCCTTTACCTACCGCACAAACGACTTTGCCATCTCGCCATTGGTTCCACTGATTACTGCTTATCCTCTGGGGCTCTTGATGGCAAGGGTGCTTCCCTCGGGTCCACTTAATCCAGGACCCTTCAACATCAAGGAACACGCTGCAATTTTCATGTTCTGCTCTGTTATGGCTCAAGTACCTTATGGTATCTACACTGTTATTTGTCAGAGGTTTCTGCTGTATCAAGACAGGGATCTTCCCTTCTGGTGGTGCATCTGTTTTGTGCTGTTCACACAATGTATCGGCTTCGGTGTGGCGGGTCTCTTGCGATGCATTTTGGTACGCCCTGCTGTGATGCTGTGGTACGAGACGTTGGGACCGATGGCTATGTTGAATTCCCTTCATAGAAAAGAAGATTCTTTAAACGAGGTGTATCCAATGACTCGATCACGATTCTTTTTGATTGTTACAGTTTTGATGGCAACGTATCAATTGATTCCTGGTTTCTTTGCGCCAATGCTTGGAGCAGTATCTGTGATATGTTGGTTTGTGAGGAATCGAAATGTAGACAGCATTTTATACCGAACACAAATGGCTCTTGGATCATCGCAAACTTTCGGTGGTGTGGGAATATTTTCGTTTTCATTTGACTGGTCCATCATCAACGCATACAGTCCCGTAAGTTGCTGTCAGCATTACAAACACACCTTGTCGTTTTCCAACTCTTTTTTTCCAGATCATCACACCACTGTGGGCGACCTTAAACATGTTTACAGGAATGATAATATTGCTGTGGATAGCGGTTCCTCTGCTTTGGGCCACAAATTCGTTCGGATCCGACACCATACTTGGAACACAAGCTGAAGATGGCCCAAACGGGACTTCAGTATTCCCTCTTGGCTTCGCTCTAAATGCTGCATTTCTATTTGACAAGACGGGCTCTCGAATCAAGCCGCGATTGTTTATTCAACGGAATCCGTTGGACGAACGTTATGTTATCCTCAACGAAACAATGTATCAAAGCTCGCAGCCTATTCAAGTCACTGCTTTCACCGTTGTTGGATACTTTTCATCTTTTATGGTGCTATCATCGGCGTTTGTTCACTGTCTTCTATGGTACGGAAAGGATTCGCTCCAACGTTTACGTGCCAATTACGACACAAAAGATGTTCATTGGGATTTGATGGAAAAGTATCCTAAAATTCCTCAATGCTGGTACATACTCATTCTCTCCGTTTCTTCAATTGTTTGCCTGATTCTCTGCGAAATCGAGCCAGGCTTTAAGCTGGAATGGTGGGGAACCATTACGGCAGTTCTTTTAGGCTCCGTTGTAGCAGTACCATTCGGTGTAATTCAAGCCATTTCCGGACAAAACATAAGTCAACATAATGTGTCTGAGTTGATTTGGGGTTTTGTGCGGCCTGGGAAAATCACATCTGTCCTGACTTTCAAATCCATCACATATGCGACGCAAAGTACTGCAATGAATCTGTTGAGTTCGTACAAGTTAGGCGTATATGCCAAGATCCCACCACGAGTCATTTTCAAGGTCCATTTGGTGGCAACTGTCTGTGGTGCTATTCAAGCAACAGGAATGGCGATGATCATGTATATGGTATGTGGAAGCCATCCAATCGGCAAAAGCGTCAATAGTTTACTGCCCTCTTGGGTTGAAAATAGAAGTTGGCGTTGGAATATTGAGAATCCGAAATGGGCCAGTCAAGGATGGTCAAGTGAGTTCCATCTACATCAACATAGTCTTACTGACTCACAAAATGCTCATAGATTATCAATATTCGCGCTTCTTATCTGACGGACTTCTAATGGGGGCAATAGGCCCATCTCGCTTCTTTGCGGATAACCCTCGATATATATGTATGGTGTATGGCTTTTTAGCAGGGTTAATCGGTCCTGTTATACCCTGGCTATTGTACCGACGATATCCATATGGTTATTGGCATTTGATAAACATACCCATCATCGCGGCAATACCCATACAAGCAAACTCAATGCGCTCAGACATGATTACGCCACTTCTAGTCGCGGTCATTGTCAACTTTTACATCAAGAAGTATAAACCGTTTTGGTGGAAAAAGTATGCGTATGTCATGTCAGCTGGCTTTGATACTGGTGCAAGCGTGACATTGCTGGTTTTGTTTTTGGTGTTGGTTTTGGTTAGGGCGATTGCGAACCAGACTCTTCTAATGCCGTACTGGCTACTGCATCGCGTCGATACGGAAGGGTGCGCACCACAATTTTATTTGGATTGTCAGGAAAAAGCCAAATGGAACAGCTCCTTGTTTGGAGGAGGGTATAACAAGAGTGCAGACCCTCAGTGTGTGAACTTCCAGACATCAGTTACCAACTGGTACTTTTAAACAACTTTTGTAATTATATTTGTTGCATACCCTCCCATTTATTACTAGATTTAGATATGAAAAGATACTGTTCCTTTTTAACCACCGTCTATTTCTACATTGAAAGATTTACCCCCGCCGAGTCCTACTTCTGCTTCAATCCGTCTTCTTTCGAGTAATTCAGGGGACACGGTTCCCACTTGTCCCACAGGCTTTTTATACTTGGGAGGCAAAGGTGCAAATGATGTTGGGTCTGCACGGCGACCATGTCCACGCACTGACAAGACATGCGCCTCTGTGTTAAACACGTACTTTTCGAGAGGAATCGTGTCGTCATCCATGAAGAGCCTGTCAAATCAAACATAAACACAAAGTGTTCAACAAATTCAACAACTTACAAATACAAATACTTTAAAGTCTCCGCAATAAAGAAAGACTCTTGTTTATCCCATGGAGCTGAATCAATGCGATTCACATCCATTAAACCATGGTATCCGACTTCCCCTCGACAATACTTTTCCAGGGACTCTACAATCGCCCACCCGCGTTCTCGATAGATGGGGTCATGCGTCAGTCTCCACATGTAGAAAATACTTTCGACAGCTTCTGGTCTACGCTCTACGAGTCAGCTCAGGTATCCCCGAACAAAACAATAGTCACCTCAATTTATAGCTCGAATCTTCAGGACTCAACACCTCGCCATTCACTACATCCGCGCCGATTCCAGTCGCAGTGGTCTTGTACATGTTCCAACAGGTTTCCGTCAGTTGGGCTCCTGTTTCGAAGAACTGTTTCCAGTCACTACGGCCTTTGGATGCCACTCCACCCATGCTGAGCATTCCACCCGCGAAACAAGTGAGATGTGGAAAGTTTAGGCGGTGGGAGGATGAGAAGCTGTCACCAAACTTTGTGATGTCTGAGACTGGGATGTAGATGTGGGAGTTGTCGGACGATGTTGCGACTAGGTGGTTTACAATTGACTAGAGTATTTTTGTGGGATAATGAATTGGTTTGAGGTGATATGAAAGAGGGAGGGGTTATTACGTGGCTTGCAGTGTGGAAGTAGGTGTAATACTTTTCTTCGCCTGTTGATAACCACAGTTTCATCAAGTATTCGTAGTAAGAATCTGCCATCGGTCCGATTTGGAAAGACCAGCCTGGAGCACGTAAGGTTTCTGTGTCAAGCCAATCCGGGAACAAGCCAGGTACGTTGTGTTCCATGGATTGCATTTGTTCATAGACATAAAGAGCCGCCTCTTGATATTTTGAGTCCCCAGTCACGTCACTAAGGTATTGGAATTCGAGTTGGAGGGAACCAGCAGCAGCCAATCCAACACCTTTGAACTTTCCATCGTAATCATATGCCACTCCGCTGTATGAATTTCAGAATCAAGTCAGAGTAAAGGAGTCGAGATGTTGCACATACGATGAGATATTCAGAAAGTTGAGAGGGATTCCATTTGCAGTGTCAAAAGCAGGTAACAGGCGATCAGCTAATTGAACAGCTTTCTCAAGCAATCTGCGATCCCCATCTAAATCATAAGCACCTAATAAACCACCTAGGACACGGATTGTAGTTTCAAACACGCTAATGCGGGCAGTGACCTTTGAAAAGTCGAGTTTCGAGAGCACGAGTTCCTTTGCAGCCTTGTACTCTTTCGAAAGCCCCAAAATGAACAAAGTATCAAGAGAATCGACCGGTGTATTGAGAAGGGTGTTTCCTCTGTACCAGTCGTGTGGCCGCTTCGAAACAGGCTTCAGATCATCATGTCCCCAGGCATATTGTGCATATCCGTTCCAGGCATGGCGCACCATCTGAATCATGTGACAAGAAGGTATTTGGCGGATGTTTGAAGTTCGGAGAGTGGCGGGTGTAGTTTGAATGGATAGATTGGATCATAGTGGATAGCTGGATCAGAGACAGGCACGCCCGCACCCTTAATTCACAAGCACATTACCTCTTTCACCTTCTCGGCTTTTGCAGCGTCGCACGAACCGCGGCTTTTGAGGATCGGTCCAAGATTGAGCCCGGCCGCCGCACCGCCAACTCGGATTGCCGCCGCCGCGTTCGTCGCCGAAACAAATCGATGCAAACTTTGATGCGCAAACCCAAACTCGGCGAGTCGGTACAGCCCGATCAGCGTCGCTGCCCCGACAAGAACCAGCGTGCCAATTAGCCGCAGCCGCCGCACAGGAATCATAGTCAAAAAACCAATTAAAAGAACAGCAGTATCATGCATCTCATAGAATATTACAACATGGGCAACGCTGTCAGCGGGACTGTTATTCTTTATTGTTCAAAAAGGTAAGCCGGCGTAATAAAAATGGGGTAGCTGGGATTTCACTTCAAAGGAATCGTACTTTCACTGACGAATTGAAGAAATACCTTTGAAGCTAAATCGCCTCGTTTCTTCCTTCTTTTCCTATTTTTTTTGTGTAAATATTCAACCGCTTTCCAGAAACCGAAAGCCATCAAGGATGAAAATCTATACTGTCGTTGAACGCAACCACTACGATAATTATACAAGCATGCAGAAACTACTGTTGAAGTGAAGACGGCATTCAAGACTCAAGCCAAAACCATTACCAATGCAATGCAGCAAAACCAAACGATAAATACAGAAATGAGGACGAGACTGACTATAACATTCCAAGCCTTGTTGCTGGTAACTTGTCTGTACCAAATGACTTAGAGACTGCCGAACCACCGATCAAGAGACGTTCAAGACGCCATTGAATGGAAAAGATCCGTCGTGGCTTTCTTTGGAAAAACTCATCCACGAAGAGTTCTTCATGGTTGTGTATGGACAAACAATGAACCTTCACATGTCACCTTTTTAGTTTTTGAAGTTGAGTTTGAAAGTAGCTCTTTCTTTTTTGCATCTTATGCACAGTATTTGATATAAAACCAATCGTAAATGCTCAGAAGAAGCACCATCCCATATCCCTACCAAAATCCAATAAAATAATCAAGTGTATCACGACAGTAGTAGTATAGTACGAAGTAAATAGCTCCTTTTATTATCATTATCCACGACCCCGGCCTCTGCCTCCACCACGACCTCCCCTTCCACCTCCACCTCCTCGACCACCACCCCTTCCTCCACCGCGCCCTCCACGAGGACCCATTCCTCCAACCGCACGAAGTCTTAATTCACCGACTCCACGCTTCTTCCGCTGGTCATCTCCTCCAGTAGGACGAGGTCGAGGATCCTCTCCAGCTCGCAAACGAGTTGGACGTCCACGGAACGAAGGCCGGAACGTCATGGATTTACCTCCCGCCGCACCAGATGATACACTCAACACACCACGTCCCAAACCAGCACTAGCTTCATTCTGAGCAGCACGGACACGATCAGCAAAGGAGACTTCTCCTTTGTCTTTGGGGTCTTTGTATTCGTACATTGCGGGTCCGGCTTTCTTTTCTTTTTCGGGGCGTTCGTAGGTGACACCTTTGGTGGTTGGTTTGCGGGGGTCGAATTTGAATTTGGCGATGGCAGCTTCCTCTTCCGAATCCAAGTCGTTATCATTGAAGTAGTCGTCGCTGTCTCTATCACGAGCGTCATCGTCATCATCGTCATCGTCTTTGTCGGCTGCTTCGTCGCCAGAATCTTCACGTGTTTCTTCGACCTTCTTGAAGTTGGACATCTTGGCTCCCATCGTTTTGTTAAAGACTTCTGACGGATGGTGCAATTTCCATTCCGCGCTGTTTTCATCAATTTGATAGTCTTCATCCTCGAACAAGGACTTGAAACGATCATCCTCCTTAATGGCTGAAACATCGACATCTTTCTTCTTCTTGTTCTTCTTCTTTTTGCTTCTGCCGTCATCACTGTCATCGTCCTCCTCATCTTCACCCTCCTTCTGCAAACGCAAGGCAAGTCCAGCATTGACTTTGGGTAACTTGCGTGTAGCATGGATACGAGTCTTTTTGTCCTTCTCCAACTTTTCTGCGATGCGCTTCTTTTTGAATTCTTCGTACTCGAAGGGGTTCGCGATAGCTTTCGCCTTGTTGTACAAACGTAAATCAAGGAAGAAACCGTGCATATATGCTTTGAGAACGTTGGTTCCAATGAGGTGATCGAGAGCGAGACGAGACAGTTCTTTTCGGGTAACAAACTTGTAGTCGTCGTAGAGAGTCATACCACCTGGTGTTTCTTCGAGTTCCTCCTACAATGGTTGTTAGAAATTTGGATGGTTGAGATTACAAGTTTGTACCGTAAGGTTGTCCAAGAACGGACACCATTTTGGAGCAGGACCAAGTTGAGGAATGTAATATGTTTGCATTTGAACTCCTTCATTTGCAATAAATACGAGACCAGAGTCGTCTGGAATGCACACATCGTTAATGTCATGTGGTGGTTCAACAGCCGTGAAGAGTTTTCCCTGTAAGTCAAGAGGTTCAGATATACTTTTCACAAATGGTTTGAACTCACGTCATCCTTATTCCAAATTCTGACTACTTTAGAATCAGCACTGACAACATTGCCCGTTGGGTGGAAAGCAAGACTCTTGATTGGCAAACCATACTGATGATCCTTCACCAAAAGCGGTTCCATCTTTCTCAAATCATAAAGCAAGACGTGACCTGTTGCAGTTCCAGCCACAAACGTGAGACCGTCATCATGGAACTCGAGGGCGGTAATTTCTGGGAAACGTTCCAAGTCCTGACCCAATAATGCTTTTGTCACGTCAAGACGAGCCAAGGATCGACGTTCGTAAGGATGCCAGAATTCGAGTTGTCCATCTTCTCCTCCAACTCCAAGAAGACCGTGTGCAGGATTCAGCTTGATGACGTTGAGGGCAGGCGAGGAAGTAACAAAAGGTGTCATGAACCGTCCCAAGTCCAAATTCATTCGATAAATTTCAGATGATGAACCGCAAACGTATAGGTCGCAGTTGGGATGATAGTATGTAAGGTCTCGTCCAAACTAAACGAAACACGGTTTAGTTATTAAGATACATGAAATCAGATTTCTCATACCTTTGGAATTCTGGTTTTATAATGCATTCCGTATTGAGAATGGAATTCAATTGTTCGGTCAGCTTGCAAGTGAACACTCTTTGTCCAATCGTCAGAAATTATCTCGAATGCAACATTCTCGCATTCAGTGTGTCGATCAAACTTCATTGCAAGTTCATCAAGGTCGAATACTCGGATCTGTGGTTTATATACACCTATTCGAGTAGTTTTGGGGTTAGGTAAGTTCTTCATCGCAACACGTTTCAAGAATGCCAATCAACCTGTCGCCATGATATGTTTTCGATCCTTTGTGAACTTAAGCTTCAAGGAGGCTTCGGGGAACTGAAAGTCTTGAATCAACTCAATGCGAGATCGATATTCTGTCATTAAAGCCTATTAGCACTTTTGTCCACATATCCAATCATCTCTGGCAGTTTCAAGAGAGGCAAGACTAACCAAGATCGTTTTTCAGACTCTTCGCTGATCGTTTTGCGAGCCAGTCTGGGATGGCACTTTTTGACCCACTCGTTACCGAGTCTAACGATAGTTTAGTTCAATCCATAGTGGTGTTTCGGAGTCTTACATATTTTGACATTGTTCTGATGGGTGACTTGCATAGCAGGTCAGTTGGTGTTGTGGAGTTTGAGAAAAAAACAAAAATGCACCAACAAATCAATAAAGAGAAAGAGTTCTGCTTCAGAACAAAAGAAGGTTAGGTAAATTGATTCTAACTAATTATCACCTAATTTAGTCGATATGCTGTTTGCTCCATAACACTTCGTCAGAGTGACCAGCCGAGCTAGATCACGCTCAAAATAAAAGTTAAGTTATAAGGGGTAATAAATGGATACAGGAGTATTAATTGATGCTTTGCCACAGGTCTTGGAAGTTCCCAAAATCAATCAAAGATGGCCGCCACTCTGAACCAAGACTGGAAGCAAGACCGTATCGGATCCGCGAACCGAGGCGAGAATCCTTCTGTTCTTCTCCGAATGAAAGGAGGGTACGCTGTCATTGGCGACAACCAATTCCTTCCTGGCTATTCGTTGCTGCTTTGCGATGTACCTGGAATCAACCATTTATCGGAATTGGAGCTTAACGATCGCATTCAATTTCTGAAGGACATGTCGCTCTTGGGCGAAGCAATTGAGCTTGCATGGAAAGAGATCCAGACCAGAAACGATCTTCCACCTGCATTGGCGAACCTTACTTTTCGTAGAATGAACTACGATATTCTTGGCAACAAAGACGCGTATTTGCATGCTCACGTTTGGCCTCGTTTCGAAGAGGAGGACCCAGAGTTGAAGGTGCTTCCAGTCTGGGTCTATCCACGAAACAGTTGGACCAACTCTCACACAGAGTACAGCGATCAAGTTTATGGATTAATCAAGGAGCGTATCGTTCACCATTTGAAGTTGTTGGTGCAAAAGGCTGACGAGTAACTAAACTGAACCTGTTCCAGCTTAACCCAATAAAGAACGAGCATTACACGTATCATATACTTTATTACATTTTCAAAGCCAGATCCATTGCCTTCCGTCTTGAAGCTTCGTGCTTTTGTTTCAACATAGCCGTCGCAAACGCCTTGAGAACACTATACCGATCCGCCTTCAGCTTCTTTGATTCATAAAACGCCTCCAAATAATCCAGCACTGTGTTGTCAATATTCTCAAAAGTAACCTTATGACAGGCTTCTGAGGAATGTCCTTGACCACCGCAGAACCAACAGATTGGGTCCTGAGGCGGCGCTACAGGAGCATGTGACCAAGTAGATGGAGCTGGAGGCTGCTGATGCACACGAGGCGGGGCAAAACTTTGCGTACTTGTGGCTGAAAAGCTACCATATGTATTGGATGGCATTACACTTGACAGGGGAGGTGGCGCATAGTGGTTTGAGTTACTATATGCTGGCTGTTGTGCCGAGTAATACTGTGGCTGGTGTGTTTGGTGTGGCTGATGTGACTGATATGATTGATGTGATTGTGATGGAGGCGGTGGAGCAATATGTTGTGGAAACGGTGCAGGTTGATAGTGTTGATAGCTTTGTGGGGGAGGTGGTAGTGGCTGCTGCTGACGATGTTGGAGGTGTTGAATAGTTGGAGGGGGTTGTTGGTGTGCAATATGACTCTGTTGGGCTGGAGCGGTTCCATAGTTTTGGGCATGAGTGTAATTACTCAAGGGAGCTGTAGAAGCCGATGTTGTGGATCTGGATTGGTGAGAGCTATTGTCTGGATATACTGAAGAGTTTCCATTCGCGGTCGGTGTTGGAGCGACAGCAGCAGGAACAACTGGCGAAGCGGAAGGCTGAGTACCAAGCATACTTTTTAGGCTTTGAAGTTGTTGACGGAATTTTACGATATCATCAAGGTGCAAGCCAGTTGGCAACTTTGGTTGAATTCCGGAAGTCAGCTGTGTATTCGAGGCTTTCGCAATCACTTCGTCCAATTTAGATTTCTTGCTAGATGTATCTACACGGCTCACTGAACGGGACGAATCTCCAGGAACAATACTATCTACCGAATTCTTTGTTGCTTTGCTGAGAAGTCGCTGAACAATCTTGATTTTGAACTCAATAGACGACATATTAGCGTCAGTCTTCTTGTTGGCGAGCACGTTCGTCAGTCCAACGAGCAGCGTTTGCAAGAAAGCCTACATTGCAAAGTTCAATGAAATGTACACGAAGAAAACAAAATATACTAACGGTGTTCTTGGCTTTCACGCACTGCGTTCGGAATCGACAGCTTGGTTGTAGACATAACCAGCATTTCAACATATCTGAGCTCTGGTCCAGAGTTCTTTGTCTTCCAGTTGCAGGGTCAACATGATGGGATCCATCAATCCATGGAAGCCATTGCTCATCCGATACCGGATCATAAACAATTTCAGCTTGAACGCCTTCAACATCAGAAAAGTCAGATGCAGAATCGTCTTCAGTATCTCCATCCGGCTCATATATTCCATCCAATTCTAGTTCTTTCTTCGACTCTGCTTTCTTGAGCTTTTCACTGTAGTTGACTGACTTTCTTTGCCGTTTACCAAGTGTTTGGTTCTCTTCATTCAGTCTCGCAAGTTCAATACGATCCTTTAACAGCTTATCCCAGAAGTCCTTGTCATTTTGCTCGGATGACCGCTCTTCGGCAGTTTCGACTGTTCCTGCATCTGACTGATTCGTGGTTTCCTCAGCAGCATCTTGAGTCCAGATCTTTGCAAAAGCGAAGTTCAAGCCGGGCTTAGGGGCACCATCCACATTGAATTCAGCAGCAAGCTTCTCAGCCTCAGCTTGTTTGGCAGCTTCTGTCGCGATAATAGTGTCACGATCCAAGAGCTTGTCAATTGCGGCTTCATCGTACTTGGTGGCAGCTGATTCCTCCTTGTCTTCAGACGCCTCTTCGAAGAGCTTCTTGGCACCATATTTAAGAATAGAAGATAGTTCTTTGGTGTTGATGTTCTCCTCTTCCTTCATAGCACCAACAACGATTTTATCCAAGACTAACTTGGAGGTACTACGTTCCAATACAGACTCTAGAAACAGAAATCATGAGTAATTATTGAGCTTATGAATAAGAACTGACCTTCAATCGAGTCGCGGGTGCAAAGCTTGTAAATTAACACAGGTTTTGTTTGACCAATACGGTGGACTCTTGCGACAGCCTGAATATCTGTGAAGGTAGAGATAAATAAACCAGAATTCAAGTCAAAACTATGGAATACCTTGGTGTGGGTTCCAATCAGAGTCATAAATAATAACGGTGTCAGCTGAAGTCAAGTTAATTCCAGTTCCACCGGTTCTTGTCGTCAACAAGAAAACAAAGTCTTCCGACCCAGGCTCATTAAACTTTGTAATCATACTGTGACGAGTTGATGTCGGCGTATCTCCATCCTAAAGCAGAGTTAGGTACGTATTGAACTTGATGGACTATCAACTCACAATTCTCTGGTACTTGTATCCCTCTCCTTCCAAAAAATCTTCAATAATATCCAGTGCAATCTTAAACTGACTGAAAATCAAGACGCGGTGTCCAGTGTCTTTCAGTTTTCGAAGCATTGGTTGAAGCAAAGCAAACTTTCCACAAGCATCAACCATCAACTTATGCAAATCAGCTGCAGTCGCATCGGGAGGCTCCATATTTGTCGTTGACGCCAAGTATGGGTGGTTGCAAATCTTTCGCAGTTCCATCAGGATACTGTTCAAACCTTCATTAAACATCGCTTACAGAACTCAAACTTACTTTTTCAATGGCGCTGCAGTCTTTTCTCCTTTCTCTTGTACTCCGATAGATCTCAAAAGCTGGAAGTTCTTGGACAATACCGCTTTATACAGTTCCTTCTGAACACTTGACAGCGAAATGGGAACCACAATTTCAGCTTTGGGTGGCAAGAACGTCAACACTTCCTTCTTTGTACGTCTCAAGAAGTAAGGTCTCAAGTACTGGGTAACAGTAAATATACAACGATTCAAAGCGAAGAAATACAAACATCGTGGATCAAGGGAATAATCGTATCGTCATCTTTGATGTTCTCAATTCCAAATTTCGAAGCAAGGTCTTTCGGATCTTCCCACTTTTTGGAATCCTGAAAACCATCGATTAACATGTTTGTAATAAACGTGTATAAATTACCAAGAAGTTCATCAAATTAAACAGTTCTCGCATATTGTTCTGCAACGGTGTTCCCGACAACACAACCTTGTGTTCCACCTTGATATTGTTCATCAAGTTTCTGAATGTCTTGGACTCGTCATTCTTGAGTCTGTGCCCCTCGTCACACACCAACGCTGCAAATGGGATATCGCGGAACAAGCTGGACTCGTTCATCATCATTTCATAGTTTGCAAGGAGAACATGGAACCGGAAGCGAGAAGATCCTTTGGGGCCATTAATTTCGTAGTCACGAATCATCGTTCGGTCCGTTTTGGTTCCGGTGTAGTGAACTGCGACGATCTCTGGCGCCCACTTGGCAAATTCGTCCTGCCAGTGACCAATCGTGATAGATGGAGCCAAGATCATAAATGGATATTGGTTGTGTAGCGTAAATAAGGCGTTGATGAAGGAGACTGGAAAAAGGTTAGAAATATTCTCGAAACTACTGGAAACACACCAATCTGGACTGTCTTTCCCAATCCCATTTCATCAGCCAGAATGCAAGGAATATTTTTGGTCCACTTGTACATGAGCCAGTTCAGTCCATCAATCTGAAATGAAGTGGTCAGCATAGTCAACCGGAAAAAAGCAACCTTACCTGATAATCTTTCAACACTCCATTCTTGACAAAGTCCGGCTGCTCGGTAAACTCAACAAACTTTGGCTTAAGTGAACTTCGATCCTTCCTCTTATCATATACACCAATAATATTCCGCTTCTTCCAACCTTCAAAGGCAGTTTTCAAACTGGGATACATTTCGTCCTCCACCTTTTTTTTGAACCACTCATCACTTCCTTCCTCAATACCATCCATACGACCCTCCTCGTAAATATCAGGAACCTCCTCCCACGTCACACAGTCATACGCCAAGTTATCCCACTTGACATAAACTGCATCGACATCTTCCAACTCAAGCTTGCGAATATCGGTACCAGACTTAATCCCTTCCTTCCCATTCATTTTGATATCCAAGATCTTGTCAGCGCGTAACCACGCTTCCAACACAACATCTTTAATTTCTTTAGCTTTGACGCCGGTGACAGGTTGCTTTACAACACCATGGTTAAGCTGCTGCCAATCCTCCAGTTTGTCTCGCAAAAAGACTCCAAGTTTCGCCTGACACGTCTTTTGGCCTTCGACCCAACGTGCTGGGACCCATTCGTTCCATCGATGAGAGAGCCCTGCAAACTTGATATAATACTCACGCCGAGTCTTTTTAGCTGACGCTTGAGGAACACCATCAACAACCATATCGGAATCGTCTCCGTTATCAATGACCACATCTCTCAATGTCAAGATAGTCTCCACGTCTGTATCCCATTTACAACATTCGAAACATGTCCAATGATGTGTGTAAAATCCAGGGCTGCCCAACGGCTTACGGGATGTGGGAGGATCCGCGAGATCCTGAAACGATTTGGCAGGATATTTCTTGACAAGACAAGAAAGGTGAGTTATTACTTTACAACGTTGGCAACGGAATAAGGGAGTAACTTCATCGGCATGGAGAGATTTGATGGGTTTTGGTTCGTCTTCTGAATCATTTGGCACTGGACTAGGGTTGTCTGTATCTGGAGCTTCAAACAATGGAGGTTTCTCGCACAATTCACAGAGGGGAAGATTCAAAGCGTAACAGTCGCTGCATTGAAAGTCTTTCACTTCGAAGCCAATCTGTTGAGCGTTGTGGATATGCTTTTCCTTGTCTTTTTTTGAGGGTTTCGAGTAACAGTTTTCATGGCACTGAGAGGCACAAGTAGAGCATGGGAGAAGTGGACCAGAAGCACCCATGATATCTCGATCTTTCTTCTTGCGGTTGTTTTCATCAGGTCCTTCTCCTATTTTGGAGGTTCAGTGGTTTGAATCGCAACGATATAGAATGAACGAACCACAACGATGACACTCAGCGTGGTGAGTATTCAGGCCAACAGGGCGGCTATTCCGTCTATCTGCCTCCTCTTCCTCGTCGTCATCTTCTTTGTCACTGCCATCTTCATCGTCACCCCTGAGATCAATCTGCATCTCATCACCACTTTCTTCTTCATCTTCGTCTTCATCGTCGTCGTCATCTTCCCCGTTTCTGCGCCGTTTACTCTTTCCATCCTTTTTGTCGTAATCTACCTCGTCGTCTTCATCCTCTTCTTCTTCATCGCTATCTTCAATCAAGTTTGCACGTTTGGCAGCACCACCACTGGAAGCAGGTTTACTACTTTTGGTTCCACTGCGGGTACTTCGTTTCTTGTTTTCAACGCGCCGAGAAACTTGAGCTTCTTTGCCGCGCCGTCTCGAACTAGTACGCGTAGAAACCATTTCTTCATCTTCATCTTCGTCGTCGTCATCTTCATCATCGTCATCCATCTTAGATTGCCTCCTTCGGGTTGAACGGGTTGATTTGGAGGCAGGAGACTCTTGGTCAGGATCGTTATTGTAATCTTCAACTAGTTTGATAAGACGTGAATCCTTGTTAATTTCGGCGAGGGGAATCTTTGTTGTCGCATCAATACCAGTAACGTACAATACAGTACAAGAATAAACCCACCTTTGCCTGCGAGCCATCGTTCCAAAGCACATTATAAACAACGCGACCAGATTTTTCCAAATGTTTTCCAAGAATCTTTTTCGGTTTCCGCCGCTGAGCCTTTTCCAAATCGAGTTCGTCAAAGTCGTCTGAAAGAGCGTCTTCTTCCTCGTCGTCATCCTGCTCGTCCATGACAAAGTCTTCATCGCCTTTTTCGGACAAATTGATTTGGATTTCATCGACTTCTTCGTCATCGGCGTCGTCGACGGGTTCTGCTTGTGCATCGTGTTTGGCCGAAGTCTTTGAGCGTTGTTCGAAGGCCTTGACCAGTTCGGCGCAGTTGAAGATGTCGGCGGCGGCAACCCACGTCATTTGATCGGAGTTGTTTTCCTGGATTGGGAAAGGGTGTTGAGCGAGAGTGCTGATTGGCAGTTGTAATTGAGAGCTACCCATTTGACAAGGTACTCAGTAGAGCGTCCGTCTGAAGTCTTACGCGAGTCCAGAATGTGTTCTACTTTGTGGAATTCTTTTGTTTCGGGAATCGGTGGTGGTGGTGGTGGTGCCTCGGACGTGCCCATCTTAGTCGAAAGGGTGTTGGTTGTCTAGCAGAAAAAGAGGATGGAAGAAAGAAAGAGACTTTCTGAAGAAAAATTTCTATCTTCGGAAAAATGAGAAAATCAAGAAAGAGAGAGAAGAGAGAGAGAGAGGAGAAAAAAAATCGTGGTTCGTCTCCTTCATTCATTTGGCTAATTAACAACAACCTGTTACCTTTCGACATCTGATAATGCCATTCCGATAACACAGAACACCAAGTATTAACCAACATTACATAAGTATCAACCACTCTTAATTTCACTCAGCCCCACCTCATTCAAACGCGATACTGAATATACATGTACTCAATTTCCCTTAATGTCTCCCTTCGAACTCCCTTCTTGAACTGCTATACCTTCCAGCCTGCGATACAGGCGAAGGTGATCGACGCCGAGAATACCGCCCACCACCTGCATTAAGCCTCTCACGTTCGCCAACAGTTACAGCTTCTGGTGGTGGAGGTGGCGAACGTGCTCGTCGATACCCACTTCCAACATCATCTCTCACGCGCGTGTCATCTCTACGAATGGGAATTTCTTCCCGCCTCACATCTTCACGTCTTGGAGGATATGCATCGCGTTGTCTGTCATCACGTCTCCCACTATCGCGTTCCATCTCCCGTCTGTCGCCATCACGACCACTACTCCTGTACCCATCCCGCAAATCATCCCGTTTGTAGCCATCCCTCCTACTTGAACCATACCTATCTACTGGCGGTCGTTCCCCATCCATTCTTTTTGACCATTCAGGCGACCGATCCCCACCATGACGTTTCCACCCATACGTAGCATCTTCTCGAGGTCGAACATCTGCCCTCATATGGTCCGGTTGAAATTCTTCACGACTGGTACGTATTTGTCTTTCGTCATCACCACCAACACGTTGCGGTCGTTCAAATGTATCGTCCCTGCGACTTCGCTTGGCTTCCCGATCAAATACAGGCGACCGTGTGCGTTGATATCGTTCACTATCGCGGCTTGAGCGATCAGGGATACGTTCTGTTCGTGAGGGAGAAGCGGGACGAGGGCGCGGTGAGAATTCGTCCCCTCGTAATTGAAGTCTTGAAGGATGTATAGGCGGTTCCAGCTCGGTACGTGAATGAGATTCGTCACGTCGTGGAGGAGGAGACGGAGACCTGCGAACAGGTCGATCCTGTCTTGGAGAAGGGGGCCGCCGTATAGTATGCCCATTCCTTCCGCCATCCTGATCCTCCGTAATCCCCAACAACCGCATCCTTTCCGGATTCACCATCCCCGAAACAGGCCCCTCGCTAACCTCAACCCGAACAGGTGACCTCTCCGTCCTCTGCGGACTATCCCTCCGAACAACCTCTTCGGTCTCTTTCCTGGCATACGCAGCCCGAACTTTGATAGGATCCATATTCGCACCACTCCCAAAACCTCTTTGCTGCTGTCCACCTCTCGGCTGCCTTCCTCCATCCCTTCCCCCATCACGACCACGACCACCACGACCACCACGACCGCCACCTCCACCCACAAACTCCTCCCCAAACCCGCGCCCTTGGCTCCCTTCGAATCTACTCCTACCAACACTGTCAGGCCTCTTCCACCCCCCAACATCAACACCGTCCCACCTATTCGGTCCCTTCGCATGAAACATGTTCCCATCACGATTGGAAAAGGCATCCTTGACTTCGCCCTCCTCCAGGTCAGTGATGGGAATCGCGTTGGACATTGGCGAGAGGTTTTTGGTTTGGTTGATGAAAATAAATGGAAGGAAGAGAAAACAACTGATGAAAATAACTGTTAAATATCCTCCTCTTTTATTCAAACATTCCTTGCATTCGTCTTATTGAATTGAAGACTTGGACCCCTTTTTCCAACCGCCAACAAATGAATTGGGTCTTCGTAAAGTATTATTATCTCCAACAGAAGCATTCATTCCCTCCAAATCCCCATCAACCAATGAATCCCGACTCTTTCCTTTCCGAAACAATTTTGAAAGCGAGTTTTTGAGGGACTGGTCTGCATGTCTCTTTTCACCATGCTTTTCGCCATGCTTTTCAGGAGAGACTGGAGAAGCTGTTGGAGATTGTGTCTGTGTGATGGTGGTGTGGAGGGAGGAAACTGAGGAGGAAGGAATTACGTGGGAGAAGGACTTTGACTGAGGCGCCGAGTAAGAAGTACTGTAAGTTGGAGTATCCAAGTCCATAGAAGTTCCACGCGATGGATACGAATTTGGATGATGTTCGTTGTCACCTACCCCCGTCACTGTCAGAATCGTCTTCATCGTCATCCACTTCTCCCTCATGGATCTCGTTCCCTCCTCCAATAGAATCGCGCATATCATATTCATTCCCTTCAGCTCTGTTTGACCTGTGCTGTGTAAAGACACGACCAATAAAAAGCCGTTTGCGCCTTTTACTCGCCACCGCTTCTTTCTTTACGCGTTCGATATCGTCCCATGTTACTTTTGCGCATGGTTTACTAGTTCTAATAGACGAGAGGAGAGACGAGTTTGTTGGAGACGGAGCGCTGTTGAAGGGTGGAGGCAGAGCAACGGAATCAGTTGAATCCGTTGGCGAATCCTCATCAACTTCAGCTTGTTCGTGTTCAACAAAGTCTGAGAGTTGCGCACACAAGATTTCAAGCGCCGAACGAGGGCGCTTTTGAGGAGGAGGTTGAGGCTTATTGTTGGGGTTGTTGATGACATCTGATTCGCGCTCTGAATCTGAATCTGCATCCGAGGAATAAGCTGATCCAAACGAGTGTCTAAGCGCGAGATTCTTCCCAACTTGAACCACTTCAGCCGGCGAAAGACTCAGCGATGCAAAGTCAATTTGGGTGCTAGGTGTTGACGGTGAATACATTCTTGCGATTTGTTGACAACTATTCCTCAGATGAGAAACAGAGAGTTACTCTACACTAATAGTAGAAGCAAAAGACGCCCCAAACCCCCAATTTCAATTTCCACAAGGCCAACGAAACACCACCCCAAAACACCACCACCACCACCACCACTTTTATGAGCTACCGCAACAACAACAGCAGCAACAGCGTCGGTGACTACAACGGCCGCAGATCCGCCGACGGAAGAGACGGCGGCAGAGACAGATCGCGCGACAGAGCCCGTGGCCATTCCTCAGCCTCAAACTACAACGCAAACAACAACTACAATTCAAACAACCAAGGCGGTGGAAAGTGGGCCTCCGCTGCCGCCGCCGCTGAAGAACACCAGCGCAGTGGTGGTCGCAGATACGATGGTTGGGAGAACGTGGATCAGGAGGAGGAGAACCATGGTGCGTTCCTTGCTTCCCTACATAATGGCCTATATGAATGTACTGACATGCATTTAAATGGAATCAATTAGACGACGAGGGCTGGCTCGCAAGAAAGACTAGAGCTGTTCAGAACGACTCCGTAAACACTACCCGAAGAGCCCTCCAGAAGGCCAGAGAAGCTGATGAAATCGCCGACAGGTCACTCAACAAGCTCAATGAACAGTCAGGTACTTATTGCCTCTGCATCTCTTTCCCTGTACGAGAACCAATATGTTGTGATTTTGGAGGCTCAACCAACCTCGAACCCCACGAAATTCACTGCACATTAATTGTAAACAAGTGGTGAATACGCAATTCACGAATGCTATCTATCCTTGAAGTGCCTCAAACTACCTCTACCCCTCAAACCCGCCTTAACCCCATCCGTTTCATCTTCATAATACGCAACTCTAACCTCAAAACCCCCCTCACCCAGAACAACTCCACCGCATCGAACACCGCCTCGACACCGCCGACTCCACGCAAAAATCTCAGAAGCCAAAACAGCCGAACTCAAAGCCTTAAACCGCTGGTTCTTCCTCCCCACATTCGGCGCCTCCAAGAAAGCCAAAGCACAAGAAGACCGCCTGAAAGAGAAATGGCGGAAGCGGAACGCCGAGACGCTGAGCGTCGTGAAAATGTTAGGAACGGTGGGGGTTACTATTCTGGATCCTCTTCTGCTCGCGACCTCTCCATGCGTGAAACAGGTCGGACAGATCACGTAATGGAAACGGAAGAGACCACCGGGGAGGCGGTGGTGGCGGTGGTGATGGATACGGATACTCAAAGTCGTACTCCACTCCTGAAGGACTGGATCGAGATGAAATGGAAGATGAGATTGATAATAACTTGGATGAAATGAGTGACATGTTGCGCAAATTACGTATGAAGGACAGGTATGGACAGGAGATGAGTCTCAGACTTCGCACATTCGAAACATCAATGACAAGACAGATATGGTACGGGATCGTGTTGACAAGGTGCACCGCGATGTCTCTGCCATCAGCGGACAAGGGTAAAAAGAGAAGTAGGGTGATTGACGCTAATTTTGGGGGGATTCATTTTCTGTTCTTTCTGCATCACATTATAAAATATGCTGGATATGTTATTTTCTTATTTCGTAGCCGAGTTTATTGAGCTTCTTTTTCATCACACCCTACACCTTGCATAACTGACAGAAATCAGTTGGTCTTAACCTTCTCCTTCACCAACAACGTCTCCTTGTTGTACAAAACAACCGCACTCAAAGCAACAAACCCAGCCATCATGCTAACACATTAGCATAGTTGGGAATGCGGCACTCAAGAACCGCGGTACGTCATGTCTGAATGGGTGAATACTCACAACCTCCTTCTCATCCACCCAACTGTACCCTTCACGTCGCTTGTGCTCGACCTGGAACGTGAGACTCCGTATACGTCTGGAGTCAGGAAGTTGAGGGAGTAGGTAGAGGTTGTGGCAGTTGTGGAGGTAAGGGAGAGGTTTTGGCGGATGTATGGGTCGAGCATGATGGCGGAGAATTGAATGGGGGTCTGGATTTGTATGGTTGCCATTTGTCGTTTTGGTATTCGGAGAGTTCGATTTCGTATACCTACATAGGTGGTTCAATAAGACAAGTGAAGCGAAATTAACTTTTAGCGAACCAAATCTTCCTTAATTCTGTATGATCCGTGCTGCTGCTTCTCTGTTGGACGGTGGTGGAATGTCTTCTTGACTTCCAAACACTCCCTTTTCTTGGAAGACCCACTTAGTCAACTCATTCACAAACTCAGCGTTGGCAGTCTTCTTGGACCTACACAAAATTAGATTCTGTCGCTTTTATACCAAAGATTGTAACATACTCGACAGTCAAATCCGCAAACTCGTTCTTGAACAAATCAACACTTCCACTAAACACAACTCGAGCATTGTTTCTAGCCTGCAAAGCGCTCACAAGAACTAAAGTGCTTCCAACAAGGGCACTGATGGAGGGACGCCCTTTCCTTTTGTGCTTTCGAGGTAAGAGTAAGCGGTGGGGGATCCAACCAAGACAGGAACAATCAATGGGTTCTTTCCAGTCAATCTGTGTCCAACACCCTTAAAAACAAG
>MCGO01000211.1:0-64831 GCA_002104985.1 Rhizoclosmatium globosum
AAGTAGAGAACTATATTAACCAACTTACATGCATACACCATGATAATATTTGTGAAACTCGGAATGGCAAGTAAGTACTGAATCAAACACGTAAAAACATGCCAAGGATCCATTATTACTGCTGAGTATGTATAGTACATAGGTGCTCAGAATAGAAATGACGAGGTTGCGAAAGTCAGGAACATCTTTCATATACTGAAATACATTCGGACGAACTCGGTTATATGGATCATAATCCAAATACGTTTTGATGCTATTTTGAATCGAATAGATTCCTATTTGTGGAATTTCTTTGAGTGAGGTTGATAGTAACAATTGGACTTACCCATAAACACCATAAAGACCATCAGAATCGCGAAAATTACTACAAAAGTGATGTGCATCGTTTTTATGGCTTCTGGACGGTTACCTAGGGACGCGATGACCATCGACATCACTGAGCCAAGATAGATGGCCCGAAGAACACCAGACACAGATCCTCCATAAGGGTAAAATGGATCTGCTCCCTGCACAGAAAAACACCACCAGTACAAGCGGCAATTTCTGATGTCGAAGCAATATTGAAAAGAAACTATAGGAAAGTCTTATCAGATGTTTTCCTTCCCAAAAATACACTCACATAAAATGCCAAATACATATTTCCAATGTTAAACCACGAGAAGAGCACATTGACAAAGTTATAAACGGCTTCAATCGTCAACAACAGCTTCCTTCCAAAAGTATGACCCGATGAGAAGATGCGGCCAGTATTCGCTAACGCATGAATCGTCGCAAAGAACGAACCATTCAGCCATCTCCTTCGCTGCTTAATCAAGTCGTGAAGCTCACTCGGCACATCCGTCTCCGCCCTCGCCAACTTAACATACTTCAAGACATACTGAGCATCCGACCTCATAACAAGCTCGAAACACAAAATGCGATCCTCTGCCAAATACATATTCGCTTCCGAAACATTCGTTCCATGTGGGTTCTCGCCCTTAAAATACATTTCCAGGGGCTTACCCTGCAGAGCTTTGTACTTGTACGCGGAGAAGGCACCGGGAAGCACGGATATGTATCCGAACATGGATTCAAGTGGTTTATCCAAGATGTTTGACATTTTGTACTCGAAGTTCTGGACTGCAACAAGAGGGTTCAATAAGTTCTTCATCCATGGACCCAGCTCTGCTGCGATCTCGCCACAGGCTCCTGCAACGTTGGGGTTGCGTTCAAAAGCTCGGTATAGGTGATAAAACGACCGTTCGGTGGGTTTTGGTCCCACATCGATCAGAATACATATTTCAGGATCCAATTGGTCGCAAACGGCTTTAAAGAACCATCGATGCGAATTAATTTTCTTCGCGTTCTTTTCCTTGAGCAAGAAAATTGTTTGCATTGGAAACATTTTCCCAGGGTTGTTTTTACCAGGAGTGGTCCGCGAAACGCGTGACAAGATGAGAGTTGACACGAAACTTGTGTAGAAAACTCGAACATATGCCCAGTGGACTGGTTTATCGTTCACAGATGCTCGAGGCAATCCATCCATATAGCAACCCATCACTGACAGCACATCAAGGGTCTTCGGATGAACTTTTGAGCGGCCTGTTCGAACATAGAAAATCAGTTTCAGAATCGAATAATAATAAGGAAATGTCAAACCGTCCAGAAACAATGACTACGACAACCTCCTTCCAAGAATCTGGACCCCACCCTTTCCCATTTGAATTCCCGTCACAAAGATACATGATATTATCATGGACAGCGCTCATAGTCTTTGTAAACAATATATCATCTTCAGCATACATAGTACAAACAACGGCAATCTTAGTTTTCCGTCCTAATTCCTTTTGTCGCAACGTATACGTCTTTGCAAAATCGTTTGGATCCGTCGTCGCGGCTGTATACTTCAAATGAGTGAACTCTTCATTGTCTTTAAACACAACGTGTTTTAAATATTCATTGCTGAGTGGGACTTTGACAATGAACTCTCCATCGGTTAGGCGGATGTCTTGTTTACTCATTCTTGGCTTTGCTCGCATCATGGGGGCATATCCTTGAACGCGTTGTGGTTGGGTTGTGGTTTGCTGGGGTTGTTGGTTGACAGTCACGGTTGTTGATTGTTGAGGTGTGGAGTTTTGTTGGGGAGGTGCATATGGTTGTGGAGGTTGTGCGTATATGGGTTGGGAAAGAGGAACATGTTGTGCAGGTTGGATTTGTGCTTGTTGAGGAGGGGGGACGCGTTGTGGAGGTTGTGCATATGCAGATTGAGGAGGGGGAGGAGGAGCTTGTTGTTGGGCAGGCTGTGCGTATGTAGGCTGTGACGGTGATGTATATGCTTGCGGAGGCTGTGAATATGTAGATTGTGAGTGGCGATGTAAAATGGTTGGCCTGTTTGAGGGTTCAACGTGGTTTGTACATTTGGCGGTGTTGCTTGCAACACTGGTTGCGGAGCTTGAATTATATGTTGTGGATTTTGTATGATTTGTGTTGGAACCTGTTGTGCACCCGGTATGGTTTGTGGAGGCACAGCGACATAAACTATGTAGGGTTGTTGTTGGTGTTGCATCACTGCTGCTTGACCGTATCCACGGGAGCAGAAGCTTGGGGGCACCGGTTGAATGGATTCCTGGGGCGCTGGCGAATAATAAGTTTGTGCAGTTAAAGGTTGTTGTGGATATATTGACTGCTGTTCGACTTGATATTGAACATTATGCTGCTGTGTATATTGTGGTGGTGGTCCCGGAGAAACTTGCTGTGTTTCTGGGAATTCTTTTGTGACTGTGGCGGAATATTTGATGGCATTGTGTCGACTGAAGGAGTGCTCGGAAGGGGTCGCTTATGTTCGGAGATTTTGGAGTTGTTGGGGGAGGATGAGAAGGTGGCTTCGGTATGCCATTAGGATGAATTTGGTTATATTGATCCAAGATTTGTGACTGTAGTTGCTAATGTGAGGATTGCTTATAAAATGATTTGTTTGTTGCTCACCCGCCCAAGGTTTTCCTGGCTACGATGGCGCTTTTCTTTCTTACTATGATGGTCAAGGTCTTCTCTGCTACCCTGACGTGACATTCTTACGACTTTCGGGACGAATGGCTGGTTTCAAGAAAGAATAATGGTAGGCGGAACAATGGAAAAGCCAGAAAAATCATGAGGCTCATGTTATTCTTCAAGATTGAAGTAGAACTATTAAGGAAAATAATAATTGAGACTAATTGTGTCTCTTCAAAAGTCAAACCACCACTGGTACGCCCAAGTAAGCAAATATGCTGTTGAGCCCACGAACCGAATAAAAGATATAACTGCAACACTCCACAAAAGAAATCCAAGATAAGGATTAACGTATCCTGGACTTGTGATCTGTGATAGAACCCAAGTGTTCGTCAGTAAGTAGACAACCAAAAAATTGCTTATGAACCACCACATTAGAATGTACGTTCGGTAATTCTTGAAGTGATCTACGTTTATGACTTTTCAGCTACATAATAAACAATAAGTTACTCACCATCATACGACTTTTCGTAACGATCTGTCTTTCGTTTCATTTGATAGATATTCTTCTTCAGCATAACCGACAAGTGCTTCAACTTTTCCAGCTCTCTCAAATAGTAAGCATCGGCATCATCGTTCGGAGATGGTAAGTCGACAACTGCTGTGTGCTGCCCTGTCTTATCGACACTTGTTGTGACATGATTATGTGAGCTTGCTTCATCGAGTCCTTTGGTGCCCCAGGAAATGTCATGAATATTGCAAACTATTGCATTATAGTAAGAGGAAAAAAACGAAGAAAAGAGTGTTACTCACAGGCATAAACAACCAGAATATTCGCAAACGACGGAATCATGAGGATGTATTGAAGCAGCGAAGTGAATATATGCCAGGGATCCAGATATAGAAAGGAGCTAAACGCGTACAGCCCATACGTTGAAAGGAGAGCAATCGCCAAGTCTCGGAAATTGGACACCTTGCTAAATGCGACCAGACTTGCTATTCCATTAGGATGAGAGTCTATGTACTCTTTAACATCGTAGTATACCGCATAGCCGCCCGAAAACAGCATAAAAGCCATGATGATGGCGAACAAAATTGCAAATAGCCCATGCATTGACTTGATTGCTTCTGGCTTATTTCCGATCGAAGCAACAACCATTGAGATGAAACTGATGATGTAAATCACGCGAAGGACTTCTCCGATTACTTGTCCATAAGGATAGAACGGATCCAATGGACTGGAATCGACGACGGCCGTAGTGCATTCTGCCAACGCTGGATTTTCGACAATGTTGAACATAAACTGAGAAATGTGCGTTAAAGCGTCTCGGTGAATGGAAAAGAAGACTCACCCAAAAGCAGAGATATACATTCGCGATATTGAACCATGAAAAGAAAAGCATGACAAAATTGTAAAAGCTCTGAAACGTCAAAGCAAACATTCTCCAGAATCCATGTCCGCTCTGATAAATCCGTCCAAAGTTGGTGATGGAGTGCAGGGACGCAAAGAACGAGCCATTAAGCCATCGCCGTCGCTGCTTAATCAAGTCATACAGATGCACGGGACAGTCTGTCACGGCAGTCGCACTTCTCACATACTTCAAGACATTAGATTCGCCTTCCTTGTTGACAAGCTCAAAGCAGAGGATACGGTCTTCTGCGAGATACATATTCGCTTCACTGACGTGCGGTCGGTGCTTGAGAATTTCATTGACGTCGTGTAATCGTTCGCCTTTGAAATAGGCTTCCAATGGACGGCCTTTCAATGCATCATATCGGTACGCTGAGAAAGCCCCTGGCAGGACGGATATGTAACCAAACATGGACTCCAAGGGTTTATCGAGAATATTGCTCATTTTGTACTCAAAGTTCTGGACGGCTACCAATGGATTCAAAAGATTTTCACCCCATCGTCCAAGATCGACTGTGATTTCGCCGCAAGCGCCAGCAACATTTTGATCTCTTTCAAATGCTTTGTTTCTGATTTAGAACAAAAGCGATCAAAAGATAATGAAACAAACCTCGATACAAGTGATAAAACGACTTTCGACTCGGCTTCGTTCCAACATCTACGAGGATACACACTTCAGGATCCAGCTCCTCGCAGACAGCATTGAAGAACCATCGATGACTGTTGATTTTCTTGGCGTTTTTCTCCTTCAACAGGAAGATCATTTGCATCGGCATAGCAGGTCGTTCCAAAAACGTCTGCGGCTGAGATCCAGAGAAATGTGCATTTAAATGTCGATCGACACGAACTTGTGTTGTAAATTCGAACAGATGGGCTCGAGTTGGAACGCCGTTGACGGAGGCATGCGGAATACCGTGATTGTATATACCCATGATACTCAAGACATGCAAAGTGTCATGATTAACCTGAGCTGCACCGTCGCTGACAACGACAACTACGATTTCTTGCCAGGAAGATTCATTCCAGCCTTGGTGAGTTCCTGAACAAAGATATGCAATATTGTCCATAACTGCCGCAAGGGTTCTCGAGAAAAGTGTTTGATCTTCGTTGTACCTGGATCGGTTGGTCAGATGGAACTTCATGGAAGCAACCATTCCTCATCATTACTCACATGGTGCACACAACTGCGATTCGAGTTTTACGGCCATATGCTTTCTGCCGCAGCGAATACCGTCCCACAAAGTCATTCGGATCTGTTGTAACGGCAGTGTACCTGATTGGCAGAATCCGTTAATACCTCCTCTACTGAGCTACATTGTATAAAAGCAAAAAAAGCAAACCTTAAATGCGTGAATTCCTTCCCTTCCTTTTCCTTTACTAATGCCATATACTCGCTTGACATGGGATGTTCAACAACAAACTTCCCACCAGGAAGAATAACATTCGTCCTAACAGTCTTCGGCTTCTTCAGACCAGAAAGAGCTCTGTGAAGGCGGAATTTGCCTGGACCTGGTGGGTCAGTGGATACACTTGCAGCTATATCGATTGTTGTTGTATGTGGTGGGGGAGGAGGGGGAGGGGGATCGTTCTCCTGGTTGTATGCTGGCGTAGGGGGTGTGAGAAGAATTGAAGGAGGCCGCGAATGGCTGCTGTTTGATGAGGCCGTTGATTTGGATTGCATTTGGATGAGGGTTTCTTCAAGTTGGATTAGTAAAACAAACAAGTGTTGTGACTCACAACTCCCACGTGTTGAAACAAAAGTCTTATCGTGCTGTCAAATGAGAGCTTTACTTGAAATCAATGCATTAATCAACAATAATCAGGAAACTAAAAGGAATCTACAACACTCTCAACAATCCACTGAACCCAATACACAAAACAGCCAAGAAACCGAACCCCTGTCAACCCAGCTACACTCCACAACAAAAATACTAAAAACGGGTTGGCTCGTCCTGGTTTTGACATGATCCGAATGATAAAATCATCAGTCAAAATATACACGAGAGCAAAGTTAGAAAGGAACCACCACATCAAAACGTATGTTCGATAAGCCTTGAAATGATCTACGTCATCATGTAGTTAATAAAAATTCTAGAATTACAGCCAATATATATACCATCAGAAGTCTTGTGTTGGATTTGAAGTTCAGTGACGGCGTGAGGGTCTCTGATTTCATTAGCCATATCTCTTAGCTTGTTGAGTTCATTTGCGTAGTCAGGTGCTGGTACATTTGTAGTAGCAACTTGTCTTCCTGCGTCATTTTGTCTACTCTGAATGGCTGGCGCTGTTGACACAGAGTCCTGTCCCTTTGTTCCCCAAGAAATGTCATGGATATTACAGAAGGCATAGACCATAAACTACATGTTTCACGTTATTTACAATCAAAAAGCGCGGAGAATTCATACCATATTTGAAAAGGCAGGCGTCATCAGAAGGTACTGCAGCAGACAAGTGAATGGGTGCCAAGGATCCAAAAACATCATTGAACTAATAATATACAGTACATATGTGCAAAACAAGGAGAGTAGTAGATCCGAGAAGTTGGCGTTGGTTGGAACATATTCCATGAAACCTTTTAAGCCAGAAACATCATTTGGAATCGTTTTGACATTCGAATAAACAGTGAAGAAAACCAAGGCCAGCATAAGAGCCATACAAAGAGCGAACACGACAGCAATAAAGATTAGAAGAGGTTTAACTTTGGAAGGGTTGTTTCCAAGTGAGGCAACAACCATTGTGATGAATGAAGCAATATAAATGCCACGCAAAGCGTTACTGACTGCGGCTCCATAGGGATAGAAGGGATCACCTAAATTGAAAATTAAGTTTGTTGAACTTAAATTAACTTTGGACATACCTGACGGGTTATCAACCACAGCGTTATTACAAGCGGCCATTTCCGTTGTCGAGGCAATGTTGAACATGAACTGCCGGTAGTTAGTATACGCTTACATAATACTAATTTACTCACGTAAAAGCAGATGTAGATACTAGCAATACTGAACCACGAGTAAACCAAATTAATCGCGTTGTACAACGTCTCAACTAGCAGGACGATTTTTCTCAGAAACGTGTGTCCCGATGTGAAGATTCTAAATACATTTTGCACCGCAAAGACGGACGCGAAGAAGCTTCCATTGAACCAACGACGACGCTGCTTTAGCAAGTCAGGGAGTTCTGTTGGAACATCTGTTTCGGCTTTTGCGGATTTGACGTATTTGAGGATGTAACGTTTGTCTCTTTTCATCACGAGTTCGAAGCACAAGATACGGTCTTCAGCCAGGTACTAGAGCATGAATCTTGATAAGAATTTCATTTGATCCATGTGAAAGTAAATTTCTCACCATATTGCTCTGTGAGACGTTGGGTTTTCCAAAATCATGTCCCGCATGTAAAGCTTCACCTTTGAAGTAGCTTTCCAACGGTTTCTCTTGCAACGCCGCGTATCTATACGCAGAAAACGCGCCAGGAAGGACAGAGATATATCCAAACACGGATTCAAGCGGTTTATCGAGGATGTTGCTCATCTTGTACTCAAAATTCTGAACGGCTACAAGTGGGTTGGCTAAGTTTTTCCAGCCACGTCCCAACTCGACCGCGATTTCTCCACATGCGCCGGCAACATTTGAGTTTCGTTCAAAGGCTATAATTGAGGATCTCTTAGTTATGGGAACAGAACGCAATGGGGTATACCTCTGTTTAAATGGTAGAAACTCTGCTTCGTTGGCTTTGTCCCAACATCAATCAGAATACAAACTTCAGGTTTCAAGACTTCGCAAACACCGTTGAAAAACCACCGATGCGAATTAATTTTCTTGGCGTTCTTCTCCTTGAGCAAAAAGATTGTTTGCATCGGGACAACCTTGTTGCTTTCGTGGGACGTGAACTCAGGCTCAAGACTAGTGTCGATTCGGACTTGAGTGGTGAATTCAAACATGTGGGCTTCGACTTGTTTGCCATTGACTTGGGATCGAGTTAAGCCATCCATGTAGCAACCCATGGCGGCCAATACGTCGAGGGTTCGAGGGTTGCATGGTTTGACACCTGTGATTCGTCAGGTTTTAATTGAAGGGTAGGAAGGAACGGAAATGATCAAGAATCATACCGTCGGACACGATGCAAACTACAATATCGCGCCATGAGTTTTCACCCCACCCTTTTCGCCCCTTCAGCGAGCAAAGATACGCAATATTGTCCATAACAGCCGACATTGTCTTTGTAAAGAGTTGCTCGTCTTCGTTGTACCTGTTTCAAATAGTAATAAGTATCTGAGGAAATTTAAAGTTGTCATCACCAAACCAACTTACATTGTGCAAACCACGGCGATCTTAGTCTTCCCACCCTTCTGTCTCAATGAAAAGACTTTTGGAAAATCATCTGGTTTACTGGTAACAGCGGAATATCTGATTTGGAAGTTAGTTTCTGCCCCCTTCAACTCACAAACGAGACAACATTCACCTGATATTCGTAAACTCGTTCCCTTCAGTGTATTTCACCTTGGAGGTATATTCGTTAGACAAGGGTATATCAAGAATGAACTCTCCATCCGTAAGGACAACTTCCGTCGGAACCAATCTTGTTGGTCTTGGGGACAAAGGAACGTAAGGAAGCTGGTAGTAAGCGCTTTGGGAACCGTAGCCAAGAGTGCGAGGTTGAGTTGAGAGGTCATATGCTTGGTGGTTTGGAAAAGTTCCAAACAGTTGATGGGTTGAGTGGGAATGGTGGGAGTTGTTGATTGGTGCATCGATTAATGGTGGCGGTGGTGAGGGGTATGGTTGGTTGTTTTGAGCGAGGTTCAAGGTTGTGTAGGAAGATTGATGAAGTAGTGACGGGCTGCGATACAAGTTGGACGGAGTTCTTTGTAAACTTGAATTTCGAGTAGCAAACGAAGATGGCGTCGCGGTGAAAGACGTCGAAGAAGCCGTTGTGTATGACGGTGTTGTTGAGTTTGCAATCTGCTCCTCAAGGAGATAATCACTTTGCTTCGCAGATTCTGCTTGTTCTGACATATTTAATTGCTGTTGCTTTGATAATTTGCTGTTTGGATCATCTGTACTGGTTATATGCGTTTTTCTTGAAATGAAGTTCAAGACGAACACCACAACCTCAATGACCAAGCAATCATGAAGTTCTGCCTTGCTGTAAATTTTAGCCCTTGCAGGAACTGGTGTTGCTGGTGTTTTTCAACAGCGATGCCAAGAAAGTTAAATCTAACCATCTGAGGTACATCTTCCACATGCTTAATAATTTCGATCCTCAGTATAATCGCTCAAAGTGACGAACACCAAACGACGAACCACAATGGATCAATATTAATGCTTCGCAATAAAATCGTATTGGAGCAGTCGTTGAAAAGGTGGTTTCCATGTTCTTTGTTCGAAGAACTAGATTGCTATCATACTCACTTTGAGTGTAGCCAAAGTCAGCGAGATACCCAACATGAGGACTTCAGATGCACATACGAAACCAGTTGAAGGAACCAAAGTCTCAATCGAGAGGGAGAGAACTTTAAGGCAATGGTTTGGAGAAGATCAAGCAACACCATCGGAGTGTTTTTAAATCTTTTTTGACGATATTGGTTTGGATTTGGACAAAGTAAGTTCCTGTCTATTGATTGGATATCCACGAAGTTTAGACGTTGCCGCAATAACGTTCGTCTAGTAACATTTATTGCTAAATTAGTTTTGTAGTAGTTTGAACGTCTTTGGGGATTAGATTCTTTCGAATAAAGTGAAGACAAACTCGCCAAAAACACTTTCACCATTGATCCTTCCACTTTGGCTATCCGATCGTCCAGTCATACAGTGAGTAATGCACTTCATTCATAAGAAAAGTTTGTTTGCTGGAAGTAGGATACATATGACCTTCATAGTAGTGGGCATGGCTTTTGCGACACAACCAGTAACCAATGCGGGAACGGAAGTAATGCCGCAAAGGGCACAGAGTCGCAAAAAGGTGACAATTCCGACAGAATTCAAGTTCTTTTGCAGTTGGACCTTGGCGGCCATTTCCGTTTCCCATTTCATTTTGAATCCGCCACCAAACCAACCAAAACAAAGAAAGAAACACCAACCAATCAATGTCCTCATCATCCTCATCCTCCTCTTCACCACTTCCCTTCCAACGCCAAAACACGTACACGTCCGTACCAACAACCGACGACCTTCCCGCCAAATACTCTGATCCAGTCCTTGTCCAAACACCCTCAAACTCGAACACCAACACCAACGCCGAGTACCAGCCCCTTCCTCCAAATGTCCCAATCAACATTCCTCCACCGAATCTGAACACGAATTCAAACAAACCGTTTGCATCTTCATCGGCATCGCAGGTTTGGATCCAATGCTTCGCCTGCTTTCCCTTAACTTAACACTGAACACACGCGCAGTACTACCCGCGAAACCCGCAGCAATTCGGAACATTCTGGCGCGGGCAGCAGCTTAATGAACCGACAACACCCATTTCGCCCGTGTACCCGCCGTTCACTCTGACTCGAAGACCGACTGTGATGGTCACGAAGGAAGTCACTCTCTCTGACTCGGGCGAATTCATTATCGACATTCCTCTGACAAACGACTACACATCAAAAGTGGCTCACTCGAATGCGGAAGAGTTTACTCATTTAAGGTCTCGTTTTGACTCTAAAAAAGGTTCGACTTGGCGTTTCATTTAACACCTTTCTCGCACAGATACACGGCGTGTACTGCTACAGCTGACGATTTTGCTGATGTCTATACGTTACGCCAGAATCAGCTTGATCGAAAAACGCGTATCGCTGTCGTTTGCACAATGTGAGTGAGACATTGGTTATCACTCAACTATATCAATTAAATCATACATATGAAGGTACAACGAAGACGACCAGCTCTTTACAAAAACATTGTCCGCCGTCATGGACAACATTGCGTACCTCTGCTCCCTCAAAAAACACAGAAAATGGAACAAGGACTCATGGAAAGAAATCGTTGTCTGTATCGTCTCAGACGGCCGTACACAATGTAACCCCAAAACCCTCGACGTTCTCTCTGCATCCGGCCTATTCATGAACGGTCTCCCCCGATCCCACGTCAACGGAAAAGACGTCAAAGCGCACATGTTTGAATTCACAACTCAAGTTCGGATCCCTTCTTCTTTGGAGCCAGAGTTTTCTGGAACGAATGAAAAGATTGTACCTGTCCAGAGCATCTTCTTGCTCAAGGAGAAGAATGCCAAAAAGATCAACTCACATCGATGGTTCTTTAATGGGGTTTGCAAGCTCTTGAACCCGGAAGTATGCATTCTGATTGATGTGGGTACAAAACCGACGAGTGAGAGTTTCTATCACTTATACCGAGGTAACTTCATTTAAATTGCATCTAAAAACCGTATTAACCTTATTCGCATACAGCTTTCGATCGAAACGACAACGTTGCCGGTGCATGTGGAGAAATCGCAGCCGAACTAGGTCCATACTGGAAAAACTTGATCAACCCGCTCGTCGCTGTTCAAAACTTTGAGTACAAAATGTCGAATATCCTCGATAAGCCGCTTGAATCCGTGTTTGGATATATTTCTGTGCTTCCAGGCGCGTTTTCGGCGTATAGATACGCGGCGTTGAAGGGACGGCCGTTGGAGACGTATTTTAAGGGGGAGGCGTTGCATTCTGATAGTCACTCGGATAGACCTGATGTGTCGCAGAGTAATATGGTAAGAGTTTTTTTACAACATATTTTATTGTATGCTTATACAGTGCTGGATAGTACCTCGCGGAAGATCGAATCCTCTGCTTTGAACTTGTCATGAAGCGTGAGAAGCGATACGTTCTCAAGTATGTCAAATCGGCGAAAGCCGAAACAGACGTTCCAACCGAATTCCACGATTTGATCAAGCAGCGTCGACGATGGTTCAATGGATCCTTCTTTGCGTCTGTATACGCTGTGACAAACTTTGGCAGGATTTTCACCTCTGGACATACGATTGTCAGGAAGCTTGCCTTGCTGGTCGAGACCTTGTATAATGCGGTCAATCTTGTGTATTCGTGGTTTAATATCTCAAGTATCTACTGTTGTTTCTTTGTAAGTGTCTTGAGAGGTGGTGGCTTTGTCTTGAACTAATGTGTTGTGATTAGTTCATGTTTAATATTGCATCGGCGGAGATGGCCGATTGTTCTCGAGCCACAGTTTCTGAGAAAGGAAAAGATATCTTCTATCCGTATGGAGGTGCTGTCAGTGCTGTTTTGCGAGGAGTTTACATCGGCGCCTTTTTGACAATGGTGATTGCTTCACTTGGAAACAAGCCGGAGACAATTAAACCACTGCTTGCTATCATCGCGATTATTTTTGCTATTTGCATGTGTCTTATGTAAGTTCATTGGTACTGTGATATTATCGTTGACTAGGTGAAACAGGCTTACATTAATTGTTTGGACAATCTACTTGGACATCAAGGGCATTCCTTCGACGGTGCATACCTTCATTGACTGGTTTAACTACATGAAAACCGATGAAAACTTCTTCTCCTTGACGGTTTCTCTCCTCTGCACTTACGTCGTATACCTCGTCAGCTCGATTATGTACTTTGATCCCTGGCACACCTTCACCTGCATGCTCCAATACCTCCTCCTCATGCCCTCCTTCTCCAACATGCTCATGGTCTACGCGTTCTGCAATATCCACGACATCTCATGGGGAACCAAGGGCCAAGACCAAACATCCTCAGCTCCAGCCGTCATGACAACACTCAACAAAAAGGGCAAGCAAGTGACAACCACTGACGTCCCAGCCCCCGACTACGCCAACGAGCTCATAAAGCTCCAAGAAATGGCGTATGAAGTCAAGAACCCACACGCAGTCGTTGAAAAAGCTGCACCAAGGAAGAGCTCGGAAGACCATTTCAAGAGTTATCGAACGTATGTGCTTATGTGGTGGTTCCTGTCCAACTTTGCGCTCACCTATATTCTTACGAATGAGTATATTATAAGAGCGATGGCTGTTACGGGGAAGCCGCATCCGTTTTTGGTATTCTTGTTGTGGAGTGTTGCGGGGCTGACTTCTGTGCGGTTCTTGGGGTCGTTGGTGTATTGGGTGCAGTGGGTTATGGATCGGGCTGTGGATTGGTGATTGGAGTTTCGTTATGATGTTCCAATGACATTATTTACTTATATTTACTTCCTTTTTTTGTTATGTTGTTCTACCCTATGGCGGATATTCCCTTATCATATGAAATAAATGTGCAAGTTATGTATTGAAGAAATGAGTTCTCATTGGGGTGCAGCTGCGAGGTTCTTTGCAATATACTTTAGTTGGTAAGCCCGGTAGAATCCTAAGGTCCGCACACGCCAATTGCGTGTATAGATTTGCCCGCTTACCCTAATTTTTCATTGTAGAACACTGATTGAACCTATACGGTTGTGTCAGGGTCATAAAACTCGTTTGGCGGGAAATTGAAGAAAATCACCAACCAATTCAACACTGCCCAGAATGTCACAAGACCACGCCAACCATGCAGTACATGTTGAAGACGAAATATCAGTCTCACCACCAACATCATCACCTTCGGGTTCCGACCAAACAGCTCCCTTTGACGAATTCCTCCGCGCTACAACCCCTGCCGTTGGACAGCCACACGCGTATTATCAACCTGCACCAAACCCTGCAACTCCATTCTACCAACACCCACGCGGAATCGCTGGAATCGGACACTCCATTGCTCAGTCCCTGGCTCGAAGTGCCCGCTCCACAGCATCAAGCTTGACCCGTCGGTCCTCTGCACAACCACCCATCCCGCCTGCAACGCCTTACTTCTACTACCCATGGACAAACTACAACCAACCCGTAAGCCCTCCCTCCCCCCTCCCCATTTCAACACGCGTATTCACTTCTAACCTTTCCCACACTCAATTTTCCAAAACAGCCATACATGATGCCAACCGTCCCACCACACCCGCAATCGGCCTACGGCGGCACAACAAGCGTTGCCACCTCCGGTATCCAAATGGGATCCCTGAGTCGCGACGAAAACGGCGACTCAATGCTTCGTCGACACATCCAAATGATTAAGCAGGACGTTGAGCTTACGAATGGGGAGTTTATTTTGGATATCCCGTTGAGTCGGGAGTATGTGGAGAGTGTTTGTGAGACTGGGGATGAAGAGTTTACGCATTTGAGGTTTGTGTGGTTTTTTTTTTTAGTGATTGGTTTGTTGATGGTGTGGGGTTTAGGTATACGGCTTGTACGAAAAAGGCTGATGATTTCTCGGAGTTTTATACTTTGAGGCAGCAGGAGAAGGGGAGGCGGACTAAGATTGCTGTTGTTTGTACAATGTGGGTCCAGAGATTTTCATAGTCGTTCAGTAACATTTATGAAAATAGGTATAACGAGGATGACCAACTCCTGACGAAAACAATGTCCGCTGTTATGGACAACATTGCCTACTTGTGTTCAATGAAAGGTCGCAAGGGTTGGGACCAAGATTCTTGGAAAGATATTTTCGTGGTGTTAATCTCTGATGGTGCGTTCTCGATTCCCCAAATATTTTCATTAAGCCTCATTTAGGTAAATCACAATGCAACAAGCGCTCCCTTGATATTCTTTCAGCCATGGGAATGTATATGGAAGGACTTCCCCGTTCCGACGTGAACGGAGAGCCGGTGCAAGCCCACATCTTCGAGCTTACGACGCAAGTTCGAATTGATAACTCTTTGGTTCCTCAGTATACTACTGGTCAAAGCGACAAGATTGTCCCGATGCAGACCATCTTCTTGTTGAAGGAGAAGAACGCAAAGAAAATCAATTCTCATCGTTGGTTCTTTAATGGGCTCTGCAAGATCCTGGATCCTGAAGTCTGTATTTTGATCGATGTTGGCACCAAGCCAACGAAGCAGAGTTTTTGGCACTTGTACCGGGGTGAGTTGTACCATCAGGTTAGATCGTGAATATTAAAATGCGAGCTTGTAGCATTTCAAAGGAATGAAAACGTCGCTGGAGCGTGTGGAGAGATCTTTGCCGAACTTGGCTCGCACTGGCAGAATCTTTACAATCCTCTGGTCGCCACTCAAAACTTTGAGTATAAAATGTCAAACATTCTTGACAAGCCGCTTGAGTCTGTCTTGGGATATATTGCTGTTCTTCCAGGTGCCTTTTCAGCGTATCGATACCAGGCGTTACAAGGAACTCCGTTGGAGAGCTACTTCAAGGGTGAAGCTTTGCACAATGATCATTGCGAAGGAAGGCCGAATGTTTCTGAAAGCAATATGGTTTGTTTCGCATTATGCCCACGTGCAATATTCTAACAGTCGAACAGTATCTAGCTGAGGATCGTATTCTTTGCTTCGAACTTGTTATGAAAAGGGACAAGCGGTACATCCTGAAATACGTCAAGTCTGCACGTGCTGAAACCGACGTCCCCACTGAGTTGCATGACTTGATTAAGCAACGTCGTCGTTGGTTGAACGGTTCCTTCTTCGCGTCTGTCTACTCTGTTACGAATTATTACCGCCTTTTTCTCACAAAGCACACTTTCTTCCGAATGTTCTTGTTGACTCTCGAGACCATCTACAACTTGGTGAACATTATATACTCCTGGTTTAGTATCGCGAGTATTTACGTCTGCTTCTTTGTAAGTGGCATTGTTTCCTCTTTTCGATAGTTAAACCATAATTTAGTTCATGTTCAACCTTGCCGCATCGGAAGATTTGGCTGCATGTACTCAAGCCGTTCTCGACTCAGCCACGCAGGACCCATTTTTTCCAATTGGTCCATATATGGCTCAGGCAACTCGCGGTATTTACATCGCAAGTTTTGTTTCAATCGTTGTCGCCTCACTTGGAAACAAGCCGACAACTATCAAACCGCTCTTGAGCATTGTCACAATCATCTTTGGCATTTGTATGGCTCTGATGCTCACGTTAATTGGCTGGACGGTGTATTTGGACATCAAGAATATCCCACCTGCTGTCAAGACATTGAATCAGTTTATCAAATATGTTCCATCTGACCCAAACTTCATGGATCTGGCGATTTCGTTGATGTGTACGTATGTCATGTATATTGTTGTCAGTATTGTGTACTTGGACCCTTGGCATCCATTTACGTGTTTGATTCAATATTTGCTCATGTCTCCAAGTTTTTCAAACGTCTTGATGGTATATGCTTGTAAGTGGTGAATTCGCCGGTCCAAGTTATCTGACAATTTGATACAGTCTGTAATATTCACGATATTTCTTGGGGAACAAAGGGTCAAGATACTGCCTCTGTAGGAGTTAGCGTTGAAATTCACAAGAACGAAAAGGGAAAGATGGTCGCAACCACTGAAGTCCCTGCGCCAGATTACGCAACTGAGTTGGAAAAGCTTAAGGAAATGGTGGCAGAGATGAAAAATCCTCATGCCGTTGTTACGCGAAGCAAAGACGTTAAGTCTGCTGAAGGTTTGTTTGTTTTGTTGATTGGTGTGGAACTGGACCTAACGCCGTCGATATAGATCATTTCAAATCGTTCCGAACAAATGTATTGCTCTGTTGGTTTATTAGCAACTTTGCGTTGGCGTACTTGCTTACCAACGAGTATGTGATCAAGAGAATGGGATCTCCAGGTTTGTGTACAGTTTCTGGTCCAAACAATTCTAAGATTGTCATTGAATAGGACGCGCAAATCCGTTTTTGGTGTTCTTGTTGTGGAGTGTTGCTGGTCTGACTGGAATTCGCTTCACTGGGGCGACCGTGTACATAATTCAGTGGCTGACGGAGAGAGCCGTCGACATGTTCTGATTCCTTTCATATTTTTTGTCATTTTGTTGAGAACAATATATCCTTTTTATCTTACACTTAAAACGTTGATTAAAATTGCTGAATGACTCGCCCACATCACATTATGGGCGGCTATACCACGTACTGCGCCCTCTGCGGAGTAACTCCGCTCCCAAACGATACCTGCTATTACTCTCGGGACGATCCGGCAAAGGAGACTGATTACAATGCCGGGAACCAGAGTGCGTTTGAGAACCATCCACGACCTTGGAACAACAGACACATTGAACAAGTTCAAGTACTGAGACCCAGTAACGGTTGTCCCTCTGACTATGGTTATGCGGACTGGGGTGGACCTTGGAACTGCAAAGACGGGGACAGTAGCAATCTTTGTAGATGGGGAGGAATTGGTTTTCACTCGGCATGTGTCTTGGTTCTTGTGAGCAGAGTTTGGTTGAAGGGACCCGCGTGGATTCAATTAGAGACGACGAAGCCATTGATGTACCGAACCATGAAGGCGTTCGTCCGTTGGCTTTATGATATGTGGGATGAGGACAGAGGTCGCATTGAGGGAACTTACTATGGCATTGCTGAACCTCGGATGAAACAAGATTGGGATCTTTTCACGGGAGAGGAATGGCTCCTGGCGAATCCGATTCTACTGCCTCCAATCTATGTTGCTGGAGTTGTTCCATGTACCAACGAGAAATCTGCGAAACCGTCCAATGGAGGTATTCTAACGGACGGCTGCAAATAGACTCAATTTAACACGTTTGCACCTAGATTTTGAACCATCCGAAACTGAATATTTTCTTCGCGTTCAACAAGAACTCCTGGCTTCATATCGACTACACTGTCAAGGATTCTATCTACGTTCAGGAATTCCAAGCTCATCCAATAGCCTCCAACCAATATCATATTCTCCTCTGAACAAACCACACTACTTCAAGTGCAACACAATCAGTGTCACACCATTTTCAAAAACCCCTGACGACATCCTCCTACTTATTATATCGTTCTTGGATCCACCATCCGTTTCACAATTGGAGCAATCTCATCCTCGATTCGCAAACTTACTCCGCGGGCCGATTGGCTCTTCGATATGGCGTTGCTTTTGTATTGCTGATGAGTTAGTCTCGGTATACCCCGACGGAGTCTTGCGGTCCCTGCACACGCCTGAGATGCCAATGTCATGTGATTGGCGACGATTCTGGATTGACGCATCCATGAGTGAAAACGTTAAAAATCTGAAGAGGATTATGGGGATGGCGGATGTTTTGCTGGAACGTTTTTCGCAATCGTCTTATGCAAAGGATAGATTTAACAGAGATGAGAGTCATGACGAAGAGTTTGATGTCAGCGTTGGTGATGATGGTGGGAACGATAATGGTGACAATGGTCAGAGTGATGCCAACACCTTGACAGAACTACTCAATGACGCTTGTTTTCACGACGAAGAGATCCTTGTTGACGCGTACGTCGCAGAGATTGCATCTATTGAAGACCATGAGACACGAAAAGATCTTTTGACCAACTACTTGAGACAAATTACTGACGGAAGTTGGAAGGATCGATTCAAGCGATTTGCCCAGAATCATTCAAAAGTCTTTGCCGAATTTACTCCAGACACTGTGTACAGTCTGGCTGCAACAGTTAAATCAATTGAAATGCTCCAATTTTTCTTGAAGGAGTATGCAAACAGGGGGAATTTGGGGGAAGCAATGAAACGTTCTACACCAGCGTTTGCGTACAAGATTTGGAGCCTTGCTGATGCAGTTCCCATTGATATCTCATTGGCTTTAAGCGGTTCTGCCTGCCTTGACCCCACCCTTTTGGAGCTAATGTTGGACAAGCTCCCTGACAAGATGACTCCAGAACTCAAAGGAATAATTTTGAGAGCAATGGGCCATGTTTGCCTCAATGCCCAACTTCTGTCTTTGGTGATATTCTTGAACAGATTCCCCAGTTGGATCAATGAACCTTGTAATGATGAAAATACGACACTATTGAGCGCTGCAGTCAGCATGAAAGCTTACGATATTGTTCATTTACTGTGCAAGTCAGGTGCTAAACTGATAAGAAATACGAAAACAATGGAGTCAATTCTGTATGAGGCTCTAGTTTTCAATTCCAACATCAAAATGACCAAGATTTTGATTTCCTATGGAGCAAATATTAAAGATCTTTGGGCGGAAGGAGCGAAACAACCTACCTGGCCGTCAAGACAGGGCGCTGTCAACAGCGGATCAACGCTCCTGCATCTGGCTGTGGTACAGAAAAACTTGTTGGCACTTTATTTTCTTGTGAAGGAGCAGGGAATGGAAGTAAACGTACCTGATTCGCAGGGTAACACGGCCCTTCACTTGGCAGCTGGGATTCTTGTCGATACATATGATGGTGATCGGGATGGATATGAATACCCTGGCGTTGAATACGATTTGTGTATTCTCAGCTCTTACCTCACAGATTTAATGAAAAGCGAGAGGATTGTCCCCAAAAGTGTTGTAACTAAGTTCCTGATCAATTATTTACTTGAGGGCGGGTATGAATGGGTGAATGGAAACGTTAATGGCTCTTTCAGACTGAAAGCAGGACATTCAGGACCTTCAGACTTTACTGTTCTCTTTCGTTATGCTCCTGGACATGTATGGTGGGATCTGAAAGGAGAAAATATTTGGAAAGAACTTCAGCCAGACATGGTGGGAACACTTTGTTCAAGTGGATATAGGATTCCACCACACCCAGTTCACATCATTCAAATGCTTATTGAGTTAGGTTCCGATATGACTGCAGTCAACAAGAATGGACAGACTGCATTGGATATTGCGATTGCTGGTGGGGAGGGGTGTAAAATGAATGTCAAGGCGTTGGAAGTGGCAATGAAGGAGTTGAAGGTATCTGCATAGGTACAAACCGTAGTTAGTTGGATAGTATTATTAGTGTTCTGCATTTCTTGTGGCTGTCAAGAATAAAGTCCGAAAGGTGTTTTGAACATGTTGGAATGGAACGGAGCAAGCGGAGCAAGCTCCGAAGCGCCTCGTTTAATAAATAATAATTCTCCCACAAAACTCTATCGTTCACCCGAACACAGCGATCCAGTACTAAGCGCCTGCCACCGATCCCTTGCCTCTCTATCAGATTAATAGCCTCAAGCTCGACCCTGATAACGATTGCAAGCTAAGAAAACAAAACAGAACGAGGAATCTTAAGAGCAAATCTAAGTTTCCCTTTATTTTAAACAACAAGTGCTTCTAAAAGCCCAAAACAAGAACAAGAAAGCACATTGCTACGTCCACGGTTCAATCCCAAGTCGCCTGATTAGCCCCTTACCAGACCGTGCCACCACTCTAACCAACTCTCAGTGAAAATTTTTTGCGCCTCAACGCATTAACGCCTCAATTTCCAGAATGACGTCCAACAACACCAACAATATGCGCACTCCGTTCATGCTTGAAGCGAGTAACATCAGCGAGTACCCACAATGGGCCGAAGACATCCTCGGAGTCGCTGCACAACACAAAGTCGACCACACCATCCACCACCCGGAGGATCACGATCCAAACGACAACGAATACATGCAATGGCTTGGACCCGGTGGTGTCTTGGAAGAAGATCCATTGTTGTTGAACTACGCGTACTTTGACAATCCAGACGACGCGGATGACCCATTCGTTCTCGAATCCACGCGTGAAGAAGGAATCTGTCCAGGAGACTTCAGAGCAAACGCTGTTGCGAAAAGAATCATCAGAATGAACATCTCCGAAGAACTCTACGGCGTTGTCCAGAAGCAAACCAAAATGGCACAAACCTGGATGCGAAACTTGAAGACGTTGTACGACTCCCAGAACGAAGTTTCTGCCGAAGACACCGTCAAGGAATGGATCAACCTCCAGCACTTGTCGTCGGAAACTATCTCGGAATACTTCAACAAAATGTCGAAGATCATTAGTCAGATGGAACAAGACCGCAACAACCCACGATTCGCTCCTCACCTTGCTACCCGCATCGCCATTAACCACATCATAGACAAGCTGTATCGTCCAGTTTTTGGTTCCCAGCTTGACACCCTCAAGGGATACAACTACACCACCCGCGACGCCCTACTTGCCAAGCTCTTGACTCTTGAACGCAACCTTGGTTTCAAGCCCACGCGTGACACCACTCTGCTGACCGACCCCAGATATGACCATGGTTACGATCCCCGCGGCGAACGTGACAGTAAACGCTACCGCGGCAGAGGCGGTGCAAGAGGCGGTAGAGGCGGCCGAGGAGGCGGACGTGGCGATTACAGGGGCAGAAACGGTGAGGGTGACGTTAATAACCCAAACAAAGACAGAGGCAACGAACGTGGCGGACACCCATATGGCAGACCTAGCAAACAAGATCAACAAGACCATGAGCAAGGACCAACTCACCCGCTCGAGTCTTCCAAAGCACGACCACCTTCGAACTGCCGAGCCTGCGGTGGACCCCACTTCAGAATCCAATGTCACAAGAATCCCAACTACGCCTACAACGCCCTTCTCCCTCTCCCTAAAGGAGCCAAAATCCTACCACCCAACAGGATCCGATCTGACATCAGACAACACCCTGCTATTATCCAACTCCTACAAACTACCTATCCCAAATACTCCCAACAGCAACAACAGCAGCCTCAACACTTTCAACAATTCCCTCCCTATCCCCAACATCCCCAATTCCTCCCCTACCACCAGCAACAATTCCTCCCACAACCCTACGTCCTCGTCGCTGCCCAGGGACTTGCGAACGTGAATCAACCGCAACCCGCACAACAACCAACGCAGCAACAGGAACAGGAACCTCAGAATCAGATCGTCGTTGCCAACCAAACGGGTTTTCGCAGAGGCCAGCAGTAGCCTGGCCGGTCGTCGGAGCTGTGGATAGTGCTATTAAAACCAGGGGGCATGAGGGTTATTACATACCTCATGGGGAAATCAATCCCCCCCACAACGCTAAGTCCACCTCTTATCAACTCATCCTGGTTGATCCACAGCTCCCCACCCCATCAGCACACCCGATACCCCAACCTCATCAACGATCTGATACCCAACCACTGTCTGGACCCGCGGCGCTGAACGTCGGAAATGTGGACTCGGCGATTAAAACCGGGGGGAATGAGGAAAATACACCTCATGGGAATAGTAATCCCCCCAGAATGCTAAGTCCCATCCCCACACATCATATTCGGTTGATCCACATCTTCCCACCTCAGCAAAACCAACCGCACCTCAACCCAAACTAAAACCTCCAGACCACTCCACATTCGCGATTCGGAAAGCCCTTCGCGCTCTAAAATGGCCAGACCACCGACGCCAAGACAACTCTATGTCGCAGAAGAAAACGTTTCAGTTACCCAAACGAATCGACTATCAACCGGAAGATGCACTCACCACGAAACAGCTTCTGGATGTTGAAGTCGCAATGCTGACAGATTGGATTACTGGAATTGACCACGCACTACTCGCGAAATTCGTCGATTCAGTACCTGTTGAAAAGACATCAGAACGGGATCCAATGCAGAACTACGCGTTTGAGCTCGTACCTGAGAAGTTTCCCATCGTCATCGACGGCGGAGCTACGAAGACCTGCTTCAAGACGACCGACTTCTTTTTGACGTACAGGAGCTGCTCGCGTACATCTAAAACTGCGAATGAGAATGGACCTCTTCAAATCACAGGCGAAGGAGACGCACTTGTAGTACTTCCCAACGGAACGGAACTCTACATCAAGAACGCCAATCACGCTCCCGAGCTCCCGAACGTCCACCTCTTAGCAACGAATGATATCGAATCCAACGGCTTTCACTTCGAGTCGAACCGAGGTTTACCTGGTTACATATATGTTACTAACACAACAAACACATATGGACCACACGAACCACTCCTGCAAACGGTTAAGCTCAATGGACTCCACTTCCTGCCGATTCAAGGCCAACCAAATCCGAAGTCGCTCTCGAAACAACTACGCTCGCTCATATCAGCCAAACTCCAGGATATACGACTTCGAGACCTGTCGAAAGCACAGTTGGAACGAGCTACAAGACAGTTATTGCATGATATTGAAGAACACGAACTACGGCATCGTACCTTTGGACACGCCAGCGACGCACGCTTGAAGTACATGCAGAAACATGGAACGACGTCGGACTTGACCCCAATTCAGTTTCCAGCCCGGCGAACAGCGTGTGGATCTTGCGAAAGCTGCAAAACAAATAAGGCTCCCTTCAATACCCCATCCTCCAAACCCCCTCCCTTACCTGGCGAGCTCCTTGGATTCGACGTGTTTGAAATCTCCCCGCCACATCTGGGAAAGTACCCATACGGACTCGTCATGAAGGATTATGGAGGACGACAGATAGCAGTTGAACTCATGGAACACAAGGATGAAGCCCTGGTACACGCAATCAGAATGCATCAAATCTACAAACATAAGTTTGGACTCACCACGAAACGAGTTCGAATGGACCCAGGGGAACTTGGTCGTTCTGCCGCCTTTCAAAAGTACTGTCAGCTAAACAACATTGAGTTTGAAGTAGGCGTACCTGAATACCCACAAATGGACGGCGGACCCGAGCGATCTATCCAGACCTTGACCAAGATGACAAGAACCTTCTTGTTCGACTGCGACGCACCTTGGGAATACTGGGGTTATGCCATGATTCACGCAGCCGATATTCACAATGTCTTACCGGTACTCAGCCACGGTATCGAGAGTCCAGACTACGAGACTACTGGAATCAGGCCAAAAGTCGCTCATTTCAAGCCCTTTGGCTGTGCCGTCAAGTATTGTCCAGTATCTACGCAGGTTGTTAGCAAGATGCAACCCAAGAGACTTGTTGGTATCTACCTTGGAGCGCCAACACCATCGAAGGCACGCGTCTTGGATCCAGAAACCGGCCGTGTACTTGAAGTCCGATACAAGGACTGCGCCTTTCTCCCGAAGGTATACCCGAAGTGGCCTAAGTTTGTTCCCGACAGACTCGGACCTGGTTTCGACGTCAAACGTATCAAGAACCAAGACAACGGTGCTGTTGATACTAACGTTAGACGACACCTTGAACTGCTTGAACAAGCACGAAACCAACCTCTGAGCGCGGAAACACTGAAAGCCCTCCGACATAATCGTCCCCAGCCGACGCTACACCGCTCTGTACTCAAAGCCAACGCTGCGAGGACAACACTTGAACAGATGGAGAAATCACTATCAAAGACGTTAGTGCACCCCAACCAACCCCACCATCCCTCTCCCAATCACCCCTTACCTCTCATCCTCAATCAAACGTGTGGGACGCTGCGCGATAACTGATTTGACCGAGAGAAGGCTCTGTTTGAGGGGAAGTTAACGAACAACAAAACACAACAACTGGTACCATACCACAACGACTACCGGTACCATACCGTAGCGAGCGAAGGCCTTCCAACCCCAATCCTATAACAACCCCGCTAACGCGGCTTATCCCAACATATATACCGTCCAACGGAAACCCAAACTCCCAACCCAAACATCCAACTCATCGAACAACCGATACACTAATCACCTAAACCCTGCACCAGTAAGATAACCAATCGAATGAAAAATTCGAAGAAACAAACCTCAGCGTTGCCAACGCGACCCGGCGCAACCACTCGCCCACCTCCTCAACCTCCACCCACAGGCGTAAGATCTTCCGCCAGACTCCGAACTCAACGTAATCTACTCGCAACGACGTACTTGAACTTGGATTCCGAAGACCCGTTCTCGGAGGACGCGATATCTGAGTTTGGAGAAAATTTAATGTGGATGTCAGCCGCTATTGAAGACTACCTCCACGACGCACCTGTCTTTACCGTCAACGCCAACAATCCCGAATCTCCTGCAACTCGCTCCGCAGCAATGAGGAGTCAGTACCAAGAAGAATGGATCGCAGCTGAGAAAGCCGAGTTAGCATCGCTCGAAAACAATAAGACATGGAAGCTCGTCAACGCACCTGATGGAGTGAACCTAGTTGGATCCAAATGGGTCTACAAGGTGAAGCTAAACGAAGATGGATCAGTCGAACGCTTCAAAGCACGATTGGTTGCAAGGGGTTACTCACAGAGACCCGGAATCGACGTTGGTGAAACCCACTCCCCAGTAATGCAAGCAGCAACCTTCAGATGGTTATTGGCGATGACTGCACTCAACGGCTGGAGCACCAGGATGGTCGACGTCAGCTCAGCGTACTTGTATGCGGAGATAGACCAGGATGTCTATATGCGACAGCCACCGGGACACGACGACGGAACAGGACGCGTCTGCAAACTCCTAAAGTCGTTATATGGACTACGTCAGAGTGGACGACTATGGAACAGGAAACTAGTAACTCACCTTGAACAGAAAGGATATCGTCAATCTCGCGCAGACCCGTGTGTACTGTACAAGACAGTTCAGGGGAAGCACTGCTACGTATCCGTATACGTCGACGACCTATGCTTTTTCGGTGACCAGGAACTCATCGACAGGGCAGTTGAAGATGTCGCGGAAGCATTCAAAATAAGGGACCTTGGGAAAATCTCCTTCTGCATCGGAATTCAGATCGAACACATGGAGTCGGGAATATTCATCCACTAATCAAAATACGTCAGCGAAATCCTCCAACGATTTTCCAAGCACTATTCCCACTACCCCATTTCCGTCCCCATTCCCACATCCTTCAAACCCCTCCCAGCCACCGAAAACTCCGAACTTTTTGACGACCCTTCCCTATATCTCGAAGCCATAGGATGCTTGAACTACGCTGCAATTAACACGAGACCCGATATATCTACTGCTGTATCTTACCTCAGCGCATTCTCCAGCAAACCGACACTGGAACACTGGGAACATGTAATGCGTATTTATCGTTACTTACATGAAACATTAGACCACGGAATCTTATATAAACGCGACGGAAACAAGTCTCCCATCGGCTACGCGGATGCTGCTTACAACGTACACTACGGTGCAAAATCTCAACTGGGATATCTCGTAATGCTTGCCGACGGCGCTATCTCATGGAAATCGTCGAAGACACCTACCGTACCTCTATCATCAACGGAAGCTGAATACATGTCCATCTCGGAACTTGGACGCGAACTTCAGTCATACGTGCAACTGTACAAGGCTCTAGACATACCATTGAACACCCCGTTGACCGTCTATGAGGATAACCAGTCTACCATCCATCAAGTCAACAACGACGTATTCTCCCATCGTTCAAAGCACATAGACCTACGCTACCACTACATTCGTGAATTGGTAAACAATAAGCAAGTTCATGTCGAGTACATTCGTACTGCCGAACAACCAGCCGACTTACTTACCAAAGCTCTCGGACGTGACCAGTTCAGGAAACTACGCGACAAACTCGGAATGGCATCAAGAAAAGTGCTACTCGTCGCTACCAGTCTACTCGTACCAGACTACTGCCCAGACTGCTCTGCTGCCAGACACATACGGCCTATGCAAGGTTTCCCTTCATCCTCCGCTCGCGGCAACCAGCCGTTGGCCGAGGGAAGAGGGTTTTAGTGAGTAAGAATCTCACACACGTGTGTCGGAGTACCAGTATCTGGAAGCCAACACTCACTCGATCAAGGGGAAGAAGACCTCGGACCCTAACCCTCAGTCAATTTGTGATCGCTGTTCGTTCTCTCATTAGTTTTTGTTAGCTACTTTGTTCGCTTGAGGGGAAGTGTTGGAATGGAACGGAGCAAGCGGAGCAAGCTCCAAAGCGCCTCGTTTAATTAATAAATAATAATTCTCCCACAAAACTCTATCGTTCACCCGAACACAGCGATCCAGTACTAAGCGCCTGCCACCGATCCCTTGCCTCTCTATCAGAACAACATCCCACCCAAAAAGTTGAATCCAACTTGAATGTCGCAACAACCCAATCCAAACTCGCCGCGTCCAAGTGATCCACTAATAAGCCGCCGCGTCGTTGAAACACAGACAACGCGCCAGACCTCGTCGTCCACGTTGACGACTCTGGCGCCCGAGCTTCCGCCTGGCTCCTTTTCTGTTCCACCGCCACAAACCCAGTCGCAATCGCAACAGCGTTACACGCCTCTTTTGGCGGGAAGCTCGGCAGCGTCAAGCTATGTGAGTAGTGTTGGTTTGATTCGGTAGGTAAATAGACTTTGGACTAAAGCACGCTTAAACAACCAGGGGTACCCTCAGTTCCCGCCGCCTCCACCGACACCCCAACAACAACAACAACAACACTCTTACCAGCAACAGCAGCCACAGCCACAGCCTCAACAATCCTCGTTTGGAACATTCCCTGACCGCAGCCAAGTCATCGATGTCTTGTCCCTGGGCCGGTCAATTGGCCTTGGCTTTGGCACTCAATCTCAATCTTCGGACCAGTACCCACCCCCTCAAATCCCAAGTCTCCTGAGACGTCCCACGAAATTCGTTACAAAAGAAGTCGTTCTCACGGACGGCGAATTCATTCTCGACGTTCCCTTGTCAAAGGACTATTCTTCAGTTGTTCGATATTCGGATGCAGAGGAGTTTACGCACCTCAGGTTTGTTTTTGTGAAATATATCAAAGTGAAGTAGAGTCTAACGTGTTGTAAACAGATATTCCGCCATTACGACGCAACCCGACGAATTCTCCACTGTCTTTTCTCTGAGACAGACGCACATGCGTCGCTACACGAAAATTGCAGTCGTGTGCACAATGTATAACGAAGATGATCAGCTGTTTACAAAGACAATGTCGGCGGTGATGGACAACATTGCATACCTCTGTTCGTTGAGAGGTAGAAAAGGATGGGACGCAAACTCGTGGCGTGATATTGTGGTTTGCATCGTGTCAGATGGTATGGATTTGCTTTCATAACACAATGCAACTAATATTGACAAAAACAGGTGTCAAACCATGCAACCCGCGTACCCTTGACGTCTTGGCCGCCATGGGCTGTTACATGGAAGGTCTGCCAAGATCCCACGTCAATGGAAAAGAAGTAAAAGCGCACATGTTTGAATTCACTACTCAAGTCCGTGTCAACCCTCGTCTCGAAGCCGAGTTCACGTCACCTAAAGATGACAAGATTGTGCCTATGCAGACCATATTCTTGCTCAAGGAAAAGAATGCCAAGAAAATTAATTCTCATCGTTGGTTCTTCAATGGGATTTGTCAAGTGCTTCAACCTGAAGTGTGTGTCTTGATTGATGTTGGTACGAAGCCGACACGAAAGAGTTTGTATCACTTGTATCGCGGTAAATATTTCAGGTTCAAACATTTTAGTTTTGACTCACTTCGTTTCAGCTTTCGAACGAAATTCTCAGGTTGCTGGTGCTTGCGGAGAGATTGCCGCCGAACTAGGACCGTGGTGGAAGAATTTGGTCAACCCACTTGTGGCCGTCCAGAACTTTGAGTACAAGATGTCGAACATTCTTGACAAGCCGCTTGAATCCGTGTTTGGATATATTTCGGTGCTTCCTGGTGCGTTTTCGGCGTATCGATACAGTGCGTTGCAAGGAAAGCCGTTGGAGAGCTACTTCAAGGGTGAAGCTTTGCATGCGGGACATGATGTTGGGAGACCGAATGTGTCCCAAAGTAATATGGTGAGTTCTTGTCGTTATTATGATGAAGCTGATGACCCCGTGATAGTATCTCGCTGAAGACCGTATCCTCTGTTTCGAGCTCGTGATGAAACGGGAGGAGCGATTTATCCTCAAATATGTCAAATCTGCGAAAGCCGAAACGGACGTTCCTACAGAGTTTCCAGATTTGATTAAGCAGCGTCGTCGTTGGTTCAATGGATCGTTCTTTGCTTCTGTGTATGCGGTTCAAAATGTTGGGAGGATTTTTACGTCTGGACATTCTGTGTTTCGGAAGTTGATGCTTGTTTTTGAGACGTTTTATAACGGTGTGAATTTGGTTTACTCCTGGTTCAGTATTTCTAGCATGTATATCTGTTTCTATGTAAGTGAACTGTTGTGTTTTTGGTGCGTTTATTCTAATGTTTCAATAGTTTATGTTCAACATTGTGTCGAGCAAGGAGATGTCTATTTGTACAAATGCTGTCGTCGATAATGCGTTGAGTAAGTTTGGTGTATCAGGGTTTCTAGGCTAATCTTTGGGATGCAGGCGACCCTTTTTACCCATACGGTGGAGCGGTTAGCGCCGTTCTTCGTGGCTCATACATTGCCGCCTTTATCACGATGGTCGTAGCCTCATTGGGAAACAATCCATCGACAATCAAAACGCTTCTTATTCTTATCTCGGCCGTGTTTGCGATTTGCATGGCTTTAATGCTTGCATTGATTATCTTTACGGTCTATTCCAACATCAGAGCGATTCCTGGGACTGTTACGGACGTCAAGGGGTTCTTGGAGTACATTCCAAGTAACCTCAACTTTGCAGACTTGGTTCTTTCGCTGCTTTGCACATATGTTTTGTACATTGTCAGCTCGCTTATGTTTTTGGATCCGTGGCATCCCTTCACGTGTTTGTTGCAGTACTTGTTAATGACTCCTTCGTTTTCTAATATGGTGTGTTTTGTTCCTTTCGAATGAGCTTGTTTGGGTAAACTGATTATGGAGTCCACAGCTGATGGTGTATGCATTCTGCAACATCCACGATATTTCTTGGGGAACAAAGGGACAAGACTCTGTTTCATCCGCACCTGCTGTCCAAAGTAGTAAAAACGAGAAGGGAAAGCAAGTTGCCACGACGAACGTGCCTGCGCCGGATTACTCGAATGAATTGAATAAGCTGAAGGATATGGCGAATGAAATGGCTCAACCACAAAAGCGAATGGATGTGACTGTTCAGAAGAGTTCTGATGGTGATGTATCTACCTCTGTGTTAAATATTTTACTGATGGAGTATAATGTAGATCACTTCAAGGCTTATCGAACTTACGTACTGATGTGGTGGTTCATCTCGAACTTTGCCTTGACGTATATTTTGACGGACGACTTTATCATTCGTGCCATGTCGACGCCAGGAAGAGCAAACCCGTTCCTTGTGTTTTTGTTGTGGAGTGTTACAGGGTTGACTGGGATTCGGTTTTTGGGCTGTTTTGTTTATTGGGTGCAGTGGATTCTTGAGTCCGCTGGGGATGTTGTCTGAACTTATCGCGTCTTTTTATTGTTGAAGTTATGAATCTAACATATAATCCCCTAATAACATTGCTGTGTAGTGTGAATCTTCTATCCGGAAATGTAGTGGTTTCTCAATCAGGGGCTTTTGAGAGATTGTGCAAGAGTGTTTCAACACAACATATCACAGCAAAAAAGTTTTATTCTAAATGTCGAAGCCAAACGAGAAAGTGATATGGGCTGTAAAAGAGGGTTAAGATAATGAAACTACTTGCATTGCTGTTATGGAACACAGCAGCTTCCAACATTGGGGATGTAATTCAACTTGTAGTAATTGTAGTGGACAGCGTATGCATCAGCGAGTTCACTTGCTCCATTGGCTCCGTACTTGATTCCTCTCAATGTATCCATCAAAGTTGGCCAGGCATTTGGTTGCGTTCCTTGTTGAGTTTTCCCTTTCCAATCTAGAAAAAATTAATGACTGAAGAATTGAGAATTAATACTTACAGATCCCTTCAACTTTGTTGTATGCTACTGTTCCAAAATCTTCAGTGTGACAGAAGGCATGTGTCAATTCGTGCAGGAAAATAGCAGCTCTACTACGCTTTGGAGTGAAACCAAAGAGGGTAGACAAACTGTTTCCATTATACACTCCATAAGAAGCGTCATTGATAGCTAAGTTGTCAAAGAACAAATTTCCAAGATAAATCTCACGGAATTTGGTTTTGGCGACAACGCCATCGCCAAATGCCTGGTACGTGTTATCGATTCCATCGCATCGGTTAATAAACCACTTCCCAGTGTTCATAATGTTTGCATAACACTGATTTACGCGTTCTCCATCCCCTTTAGTTCCAAAGGCATAGGTGAAGTGGGCTGGCTTTGTCGTTGCAAGAGCCTCGGCTTGCATAGCAGTCAAAGCCTTTAACACTGAATTGGCGTTTTAAAATGAGTCCGAAACGTTTTAAATGAGACTCAACTGCCTGGCACAAAGGCTTTCAAAATCTTGTCGAGTCCACGCGCCATACAATCCTGACTAATTTCAATATCTTGTCCTCCCTTACACGTAACAGTTGAACCAGCTCTGCGAAGAGAGCACGTCGTCGCGTAATCGGTTGGGATCGTGATAACCGTACCCTGGGTCTTTGGAGACGGTGTTTTTGGGCAACTGGGCATAGGAATTGTAATCAGCGCTTTTGAGGCACGAGTCTGGAGGTGGGAGGATTGGAAGTCATAGGCATCACGGCGGTGCAGAACGGAAGAGCCAGCTGAAACTGACGCGTTGTACAAAATGATTTCTCCAGAATCATAAAGTGGGAGGTAGTTACTGGCTCCAGACTTTCCATATAGAGCGGATCCCTGAGCATATAAGCCAGCTGCAACTCCAGCATACACTTCAATACCAGCCGAAGCAGCCGTGTAAGAGCCCGTGTTAGAGACTCCTGCAGAAGCAGTAGAAGAAACGTGGATACCAGCATCTATATCTAGTGGTTTAGAAATGATCATTTTTGATGTTATTGACCACTCACAAATATCTCCTTTGACACCAATCTCAGCATCAATTAATCCATTCAAGACGTCAACCTTGACAAACACTTTTGGAATCAAATCAGCGCGAACTGTTCCATCAATGTTGATATTAGCATTGAGTGATTGAGTGGTTGTTGGTGAAGAAACGGAAGTCGGAATTTGTGGGGAATTGCTAGAAAACGGTACACCGTTGTACTGAATATTGACTGTGGGCATTGTGGCTGTAAACTTGGCGGCGATATTTCCAGACATTTCAAGGCGAGCTTGAATGGTAGAGTCAATAGCAGCTCCAACTCCTCCTTCCAAAATATAAGGAACGTAGAATCCAGCAGTTGGTGATTTGATAAGGTTGACCACACCGGTTGAATATGAAATAGTTGCAAGTGCTTGGAGTGTCAACTCCATTTGGACGTTACCACCAGCTGCAGAGAGACAATTTTAGAAGTCGATATTCACCGTCTATACCACGAACCTGTCATATATGCGTTAAATGAATCCACACGTCCACGGTAGAGATTTCCGGTAATACGAACACCGGCGCTACCAACGAATGTTGCTTGTCCCTTCAAGTACACGTCAATATTGGCACTGACAATAACACCGTTGATATTGCAGGTTTTATCTCCATGAGCCAGCCATTGTGTTGGGAATGGAACAACTTTTGTAAACCCAATACCTCCGTTTGCATTACAGTTACCCGTCCACCAATTACAAGACACTACCAAAGAGTTAAGTATGTACGTTACCGTAATATATCCTTACCATCTCTGGTTCCAAGAGTCCCATTGTTATAAGCGTTCCATTCCTGCACAGCTGCCTGTTCATCAGCGGATTGAACTGGCTGGGAAAATCCGTTGGTGACAAACTGTTGCGAGAAGTTGAGTAAAAACAACTTGTTAAAAACTGTCCTACATCAGCGATGAAAGTGACATCTTGGTTTGAGCGACGGGAGATACCCTTTTTTTCGGCGCGCCAATCATAATTGACGTGAACTTTCAAAATTGCTGATGTGGCTTGCGGGTAGGTCTTGTAGACAACGTCGGTGGATGGGAGAGTTTCAACGGAGTGCACTCTAGCATAATAACCACCGCCACAGTCTTTGGGAAGTGAAAGAATAACGTGTTGCTTGATGAATCCAAATTCGGTTTTACATTCGTTAGCTGTACTGGCACTGAGAGTTTTGTGACAATAAATGAAAGCAGTTTGACCATGCTTGTTGTGGCGTGAGGAACATCCATCAATTACTAAACCAGTTTCAGGCAGCGTTGTACTTGTTGAGGCATCTCTGCGGGAAGAAACAGATCGTGGAGCTCTGATGTGAAGCCCACTCCCCGCAGGTGATGACAATTGAACAATTGCTCCTTGCGGGCCAACCACCATAATGTATCCCGACTCGTTCATCAAACCTCCAGAGTCGCTTTGATTATATACTGTTTTGGAAATTGAAACCTTCAAAGTTGTTCCTCCGAAGCCAGTCTGTGCGTCCGAAGAGGAAGTTTGTACATTGGAATTTGTCGCGCCAGTGTAAATAATCCAATTTTGGAGAGTTCCGCCACACTCCGCCAACGCGTTAGCAGAACAAGGTGTTGTACACGCACTGCCAGGGCCATAAGTATTAAAGGTATTTCCACAGGAACACGTATTGCCGTTTTGACTTGCGGAAACTTTGTAGCCTAAACTGACACATTGGTTGTAGCAAGTAATTGGCCCAATCATATTCAGAGTTGTGCGATAAGGACCGACATCAGGGGTGGCAGCATTGTCTGCCCAGCACCCGGCAACAACGGCGTTGCTGGGAAGTGCGGTAGGGTCGTCCAAAATGATGGTTTGTGTGACAGCATTCTGTTTGAATGTTAGAACAAATAAACCCTGAATTCAGAACTTACACTGATAGTTCCACATCCATCAATCAAGTTCCATTGCACTGTAAGGGTTGAGCCAGCTACCAAATCACGGGGTGAACGAGATAATACACTGGCTCTCCAACCTGTACCACTGGAACATGTTGGGGCAATGGTGGTCGATACAGCTGGAACAGTGAGTGCTCCTACGAAAGATGTGCCGGACACAACAGCTGCTTCAATCGTAGAATATAGTACATGAACATTTTGCGAAGAAGCTGGAATCGCTCCGATGACTGGAGCTGCGGCAGGAGGTGTGACTGTGATTGGAGCCAACATCGCCTTCAAAATAGCTTGAGACAACGCGTTCAACTGCGCGTTAACTTGAAGAACCAGAGAATCTTGTTTTTGTTGAGTAGATCCTGCGGCGAAAGCCAGGAAAATGCCATTGAGGTTGAAACGCTGAAGAGAAAGTTTTGTATTGAATGGGTTCGTGCTTCCAGCAGTAGGAGCGGTGGCCAAAATTGGAGTAACAGAGTATTCGATAGAAAAGTTAACATAGTTCAGTCCCCCAACTGCCACAGAGTCAGTGGTGTTAAATTGATACTTGCTCAAGAATGTTGTCGCAACTAAAGGCTTAGTATAACCAGGGTTGTTCTTAATGAACTGCAAGGCGGGAACGCTTGAGAAGGCTGCAATATTTTGAAGCTGAGTAATTGCCAATCCCAATGCTGCTTGGAGAAAAGGATCAAAGTTGACATTCACATTCACCAACCATGATATATCTTCAAGTGTAACAGTACTTGCCACGCCACCAGATGGAAGAGTAGGTGTAATATCAGCAGAAGCAGCAATCGTCCAGTTTCCGACGGCATTAGTGATTTTGAGCTGATTCAATTGCGCCTTGGTGCCTTGAATCAAAATGTCTGCTGGGTAATTAGACAACGATACGATGTCAAGGAGTCCTCCAATTGCCGCATAGGGAGTGTAAGCTGGATCCGTGTTGACAACCAAGTTGCTAGCATCAGCACCAGCCAAAAAAGTGGCAGATGTGAAATTGAAGGTATAAAACGATTTATCACGACCTCCTAACGAAAGTGTTCCTGGAAAATCAACAAAGGACGCACCGGATACACGTCATAGTTCGATCTGATATCTTGTATTTAAGTTTCTCAAATCAATAGAATGTTTTGGATTTACCTCTTCAATGTTGACATTTGTCCAATAAACACATCGGCCCAACGACCCGATCTACAATAGCCATAAGCATCGTAGATTGAGCAACCAATCGAACAAGGATCGTTCACGCTAAGAACATTCATTCTTCGATCGGTTTCAGCCTCGGACGCATATTGGGTCTCAAGCTGAGCTATATATCCGAAATTCATTCCAAGAATATTAAGCTGTGCTTGAGCGGAAACAGCGACACCATTGACTCCATCTTGTGGGCGGAAGATGACAGCCAAGTTAACAGTGTTCTGGCTAACGTAGTTTCCGACAGCATACTTAGCAAAGAACGAATCCAAAGGTTGAGCAGGCAGAGTAGACACGTCAATTGAAGCGTAGATACCAGAAGGAGAGCATTGATAATCGCCACCAACGTCAGGAACAGTGGTATTCAAATTCCAAATACCAGTCGAGTTCGCCTTAGCAAGAGAAACAGTTGGGTCGAGGAATGGAAACTTGATGGGCAGCGAAAGTTGGAGCTGCTTAATATTAATCACTCCTTGCTGGAACGAACCATACACTGAAGAGAACGCGTCCAATGTGACCGAAAATGTACAAGTAGCACATCCTGGAAACCCAGCTGAAGTCGAGATCGTAAGACCGGTCCACGTGTCTCCTGGAGCTGTTGCATCACCTGGACTTACTCCCAAAAAGTCCAAGAAGGGCCAAGAACTGTCCAAAAAGCTGTTTTGATGCCTTTAATATTAATATAAATCAGCAGAGTACTTACGCATCGTTCACGGGAAACGTCGAGTTGATCAGTGTGTTGAGACCAAACCCGGTGAGATACCCAGTCAAGCTAAGCCCTCCTTGGTTCCAACCAGTAACATATTGCACATCACCCGAGTCGTAATATGTAGGGTTGGGAAAAGCTGGAAACTGGATGATAAGATTGTTGGAGTCCGCAACAACGCAAACAGTAATGGCAGTTGCTCCTGTTGGGCGCTTTGCAAGAGACTCTAGAATTAATTGAGATCCAGTGATGGAGAAGAATGGAACCGATCCAATAGCAAGGGACTTGATACCGGCGGAGGTAGACGACGATGAAAACAAGCCCAGCCAAAGAGGGTTCGTGTTGGTAGAGTTCAACGGAATGCCGGCACATGCAGCTTTAGCCAGAATGCTGGTTGGAGCTGTGGCGACGCCATTCGCTTTTGAGTGGGGTGGATGAGAAATTGTGTACCAAACTCCGAGGGATATTATTAGTGGGGATGAAACGATCTACTTACTTGCGCCGGCGAGAATAACCCATGGTGCCGTGACGGATCCACTTGTTACCGCCTGAGAAGTGGCTCCGGATGATCCTGGATCAGTGGTTGAAAAGGTTACCGCGCTAGCCCATTTCGCAACTGGCTGCGTGAACGGAAACTTGGGACCTGCAGCTGTCACGGTCGAGATTAACAGAATAAGCACTGCCTCAGCGGAGTAGTGCATGTTGCTGCTTGGCTGCTCTTTTTTTTGGTACTAATGGGTTGCTGTAAATTGCTTTGAAATCTGTTCTGCGCGTGCCAAAATTGCACAACGCCTCTTATCACATGATCGTGTTTTTTTTTCTGTTCTGGAAATTGGTTTGGCCAGTAAAAGTGAGCACGTTTTTTTTGAACCACGCACTCGTCCAAGCCACAAGTTATGGTTCCGCTCCATTCACAGGCGAGATATCAGCAGCGTAAACAGATAAGAAGATCCGATACTTGAACTTTTTAATTCACGCGGACCGCTTCCGACCCTTTGTGGAGTGCAACGAACTTCACAACACTTGCACTGGTGAATTTCGTCATCAAGTCCTAAGGTATCATCACCATAACTCATATTTACAACATGTTTTTTGCTCAGAATGAAGAGATTCAACATCTTTACCCCAAAACATGGCCACACAGTCTGAACGCCGTCCATTGCTTCCCTCGAATGATGCACCTAAGTCACAGCGATCATTTAAGTTATTGTTTGCAGCTCTGGGCTTGGCAGCCTTTGGATTGGTGGTGTACTCAATAGGGAACCAGTCAAGCCACGAGTTTGACAGCCGGACAGTCATCCTGATTTCACTCGATGGAACCCGTGGAGAATATCTTTCACGCGGAGTATCACCAACCTTGGACTTGATCCGTAAGCTCTCCTTCACCAACTTTGACAGCTGCCCACTCACCAAACCCGTTCCAACCTCCAACCATACAAACCAACCAACAACCAACCCAATACAGGCTCCACCGGCATCCACGCACAATCAATGCGTCCATCTTTCCCAACGCTCACCTGGCCAAACCACTACTCCCTCGCAACAGGCCTCTACCCAGACTCCCACGGAATCGTCGGAAACATCTTCCACGACACCCGCACAAACAGAACATTCGACTACATGGACATGGACGGGCAACGAAACAGCGAATGGTGGGGCGGCGAGCCAATCTGGATCACCGCCGAGAAATCTGGAATCATAACTGCAAACTGTATGTGGCCGGGCTCCACTGCCGAAATTAAACAGACGCGGCCGTCGTTGTATCGGGAGTGGGATTGGCGGGTTAGTCATGAACAGAGAATTGATATTGCTGTGGAGTGGCTTGCACTGCCTCCATCCAAAAGACCGCTTTTCGTTGCTGTCTATTTGGGCGATGTTGACCACGCGGGTCACATGTACGGCCCCGATTCACCGCAAGTCAACACAGAACTCACAAACTTGGACAACAGTATCGCGAAGCTAATTACAGGCGTGGAACGAATCTCAAAGCGTGCATGGTACGAATCCGTGAACATCATTGTCGTATCCGATCACGGAATGGGTGAAGGAAACACCTTGTCCAAGTTTGTCTTTTGGATGACTTTGTTGATTCAACCAAGTTTACAATTGTCGACGACGTGGCAGTGCACATCTTCCCAACCAATGACCAAGATATGGAGGCTTTATACCAAACGTGGAAATCAGCAAGTCTTGCGTCTGGGCACTGGAACATCTGGAAAAAGGAAGAAATTCCTGCAGAATACCATTACTCCACCAACGCACGTATTGCTCCTCTGATTGCAGTGCCTCACCCCGGCTGGGCTGTCAGCTCAAGATCATCAAACAAGATTCTTTCGAAGCCGTTTGAGTTGAAGGGAATGCACGGTTACAACAATTCTCACCCTGATATGCAAGCAATCTTTGTTGCCGCGGGTCCCGCTTTCAAGCCAGCCACACAACCAATCAAACCGTTTGAGAATATCGAGATTTACAATTTAATCGCTCGCGTAATGGGTCTCAAACAGACAGCAGTCAACAATGGAACAGTTGGGGCAAGTTTATTTGATGGATACCTTCACTAATGTGACTATGCTCGCAAATAAAGAACACCATAATATATATACGTATAAATTGTATTCTGTATAAATTCATAAAACAAGGAATATCATCAAAAGACGAGGAAAAGGAAAACCAACAAAACAGATGCAAAAAAAGAGTTCCAGACTCTTTCAAAGTCCACCTACACTACACAGCTCAAACCACACTTCTCTTATGACTATCAGTAGCCCACTCCTTCAACCACCCAACCATATACACAGTCGACATGGAGAACCGAATGAAACTCAACACAGCCACACTCCACAGCAAGAAACTCAAGTACGGGTTCACTTGTCCAGGCTTAGTCAACTTATTCAGAATCCAACCATTCGTGAAAATGAACACGAGAAGGAAGTTGGAGAAGAACCAAAGGAGGACAGTGTTTGTTCGGAACTGCTTGAAAAAGTCGTCGTCGTCGGTTTTGATCGTGTTGTCTTCTTTACGGTCACGGAGGTGTGCGGCTTCGTGGTCGAGCTTGTGGAGGACTCCGGCGTAGTACTCGTCGGCATCTTGGTTTTGCTCAGGGAGGTCGACAGTTGCAATCTTTTCTCCGGCTGCGTTGGTGGAGGTAGTGACCGCTGGGAGGTTAGAGGCTTCAGTAATTCCCTTGGTTCCCCAAGAAACGTCGTGAATGTTACAGACTACAGTTGAAATTTAGAATTGAGCTGTTACAAAGAAAAAACGTTGTACTCACAAGCATAGACCATGAGAATGTTACAGAACGCTGGAATCATAAACAAGTACTGCAACATACACGTGAAAACGTGCCATGGATCCAAGAACATCAAACTTGAAATCAAGTACAACGCATATGTACTCAAAGTCGAAACAACCAAATCTCTGAACGAGCTGTTGGTTGCAACATACTTGACAAAGTCGAACAATCCATTTGGCTGGCTGTCAATGTACACTTGAATCGAGACCTTGATGGTCCAGATTCCCATAAAGAGCATGAAACCCATCAAGATTGCAAAAATGCAGGCGAATCCAATATACATACGCTTAGCGGCTTCTGGGCGGTTACCCATCGAAGCAATAACCATGGCCAAGACGGAACCAAGATAAATGGATCGAAGGACACCGGAAACGGAACCTCCGTATGGATAGAATGGATCGTTTCCTTTCACATCAACCACACCTCCAGTACAAGCAGCCAAGTCAGAGGAATCAGCAATGTTGAAAAGGAACTAATTCAGATACATCAGTATTCCGAAGAACAGCAAAGACTAGATTGTACTCACGTAGAATGAAAGGTACATGTTACCAATATTGAACCATGCAAAAAGCAAGTTAATACTGTTGTAAATGGTCTCCAAGAACAAGATCCACTTTCGCGCCTGAGTGTGTCCCGACTTCCAAATACGGCCAGAGTTCATCACAGCATGAACAGAAGCAAAGAAAGAACCGTTGAGCCAACGACGTCTCTGCTTGATCAAGTCATGCAATTCGCTTGGAACATCGGTTTCAGCCTTCGCACTCTTGACGTACTTGAGCACATTCTGAGAGTCAGATCTCATTACGAGCTCGAAACAGAGGATACGGTCTTCAGCGAGGTACATGTTTGCTTCAGAGACGTTTGTTCCGTGAGGCTTTTCTCCCTTGAAGTAGCATTCCAAGGGACGGCCTTGAAGGGCTTTCCAACGGTAGGCTGAGAAGGCTCCTGGAAGCACAGAGATGTATCCAAAGACGGATTCAAGTGGCTTGTCGAGAATGTTGGACATTTTGTACTCAAAGTTCTGGACGGCAACGACTGGGTTGATCAAGTTCTTCCAGTATGGACCCAATTCGGCAGCAATCTCTCCACAGGCTCCGGCAACGTGTTCGTTACGCTCGAATGCTATTTTGAGTATTGGGTTGATCAGTATACACCAAAAGTAGACGAAGAAACAACTAACCTCGGTACAAGTGGTAGAAACTCTCTTTAGTTGGCTTGGTACCAATATCAATCAAGATACAAATCTCAGGATCCAACTGCTCACAGACAGATGAGAAGAACCATCTGTGGGAGTTAATTTTCTTGGCATTTTTCTCCTTGAGCAAAAACAAGGTTTGGACGGGAACAATGTTTTGATGCTTTGCTGGGTCATCGGCGAAACGAGCCACCAAGTTCTTGTCAACACGGACTTGTGTGCTGAATTCGAAGAAGTGACCAGTTACAGGCTGTCCGTTCACGGAGGCACGTGGGAGACCATCCATGTAACAACCCATGACAGAGAGAACGTCGAGAGTCTTTTGGTTCACCTTGGCGCGACCTAGTTTTTGTGGAATGTAAGTGTTAACGAGTGGACTTCCCCAAATCAAACTTGAATTGAAGATTACAAACCATCAGACACAATGACAACAACGATTTCCTTCCATGAGTCAGGGCCCCATCCAAGACAGTTTCCAGAACAGAGGTATGCAATGTTATCCATGACGGCGGACATGGACTTTGAGAAGAGGACGTCGTCTTCGTTGTACATAGTACAGACGACGGCGATACGAGTACGACGTCCATACTTTTTGGGACGCAAGGTATATGTGCTTGTAAAATCATTTGGATCGGTGGTGGCAGCAGTGTATCTAAGGGGTTGAAAGGAAAGCGTTCAGAAAACCAAGTTCCAAGACTCATTTAAGAGGAATTCATCAGAAGGGAGTACCTCAAGTGAGTGAATTCTTCGCCATCCTTGTACTTGCAGTGTTCAAGGTACTTTTTGGAAAGGGGGATGCTGACAATGAACTGGCCATCTGTCAAAACGACCTCCTTCTTGACCATCTTTGTGGCTTTCCGCACAAAGGGTGCGTATCCTTGCACACGTTGTGGTTGGGAGGTGCTGCCGCCTTGAGGCTGTTGTTGTTGCTGTGGAGGATATGCAGGTTGCTGGTTGATGTACTGAGGCTGAGGCTGAGCGTATTGCGCATACTATTTAACTAGTTAGTGAATTTGCAAAAAGTAATTGAGGGAAGGATCAAGGATGGGTGTTTAAGAAGAGGCAAGGCAGACACTCATTCAAGATTCGAATTTGGGAGAAGGAGGAGAGTGCACGAGTCACGAGTGCCATGGCGCACTTGACACAATTCAACGAATGCATCTGGCTTCACTCATTGTGCATTCAAACCGTTCCCTTCCACCAAGAAACAACAGGTCCCAATCTGAACACAACCACAACCCCAACCACGAACACAACCACGAACACGAACAACGCACCTGGGACGACGGAGCCGGCGCAGGGCCAAGTGGCTGGTACTGGTACGGATTGGCCGGTGGTGGTGCGCCAGGGAAGCCGCCCGGTGGAGGCGGGTACTGCTGCCCGGGCTGTTGCTGTTGTTGTTGTTGCTGTTGCTGTTGGTATGGATTCGCACTTGCATTCGCTACATAGGGCGAGTTGCTGCGCTGCTTTGGCTGTTGGGCTGCAGCGCCAGAGAGTGGTGGTGGTGGTGGGTACGGGTTGTCACTCATTCGTTGATTGTTTCTTGGTTTTTGAAAGGTGGTTGGTTGGTCGTTGGTGGAAATGAAAAAGGAAATCAGACACGCCGCCAAGGATTCAAAAGAAAGGGTTCGACTGCCGCCCTTGATTGATTTCATTTGCATTTTACTTTCTCGTTTGACTAACACAATGCACGTATTGTTTCCATTTTATCGTTCACAAGTTCAAACAATGGTACCAACAATGGATTCATCACAATGAAACTTTATCTCAAAACATGGACAACTCGACCACGAACGTTACGGCTCCCGTTTCAATCCATGTTGCAATGATTGCGACTGACCTTGATGCAAAACTCAATCCTTCCATGGTTCAAACGTTGTCCATTTTGGAGGTGGAAAGTGAAGCTAAAAACACAATCGTAGCGTTCCGCATCCTCTATGCCATCATCATGCTCCTACTTCTTTTCGTTTACAATTCTTATGTTCGACCAGAAGATAGACTCAAGCCCAAAAATGTTCTGCTCAGTGCACTCACGGCATCTTCTAGCTTATACTTTGCTGCTCAAACTTATTGGTACCTCAACCCGTCATCTTTGTCCCTATTATGCCGTCTCATCTCGATTTGCGTCCTTGAAATACTTTATCTCCATTACCTGTTCCAACGAAGCTACGACGTACTACTGGTCCAAACAAGCAGACTCACAATGCGTACAATCACCTACATTATCTGGATTGCCACGGCCATCACATTGATTCCTCTCGTGGTCACGATTTTTATTTATAACGACTGGAACACATTCTTTCTTATTGCAAATACCATAGCTTACTTCCCATCGCCCTTCATTCTCCTCTTGGGTATATTTTTGATTGCTGTATACATGAGACAAGTCAATCAAATGAACCAGGAAGCACAAGAACAAGAGGCTACACTTACTAAGGAGACAAAGCGGTTCACGGAAATTATTTATCGCTATGGAATCACATGCATTATTCTCACTGCAATTTCGTTGTTGTTCCGCACAGTAGCTTCAGCACTCGTGGCCAAGCCAAAAGTGTCATTGGCAGAAATCGACACATATTTTTGGCTAGTGGGGGCCAGTGAGGTTTGCGCATTTGCGAATGGAATTGTCCTCATTACCCAGAAAATGAAGCTGGTTTTCTTGGCCGACGAGCTTCTGGGAGATAAGTATGTTGCCTCTGAACCAGAAACTGTTAAATCCGTCAAATTCAACTGAAATCATTATTTTGATTATGAGACGTTCTTTTTGTTTTATTTAACTTAAATGTGCACGTAACCAGTACCTCCCATTTGATTATACAGATTTCTGTACTTTTTCATCCTCTCTGCCAGAACATGCCCCAGCCTCCCTTCCTTATTAAGTACATCACCCAACCAAACTTGAAGCAACGAAGAAAGAATCACCAAAACCTGTCCCTGCTCGCAATTCAACCAACACAACTTATCCATCACAAACTCAATTTTCCCAAAAACAGGCCTGGGATCATGACTCCCACCCTTCCCAGGCGCCGACTCCGCCAGCGTATACTTATAAAACGGCTTGTGATCCACTTCCGCATACGCAACAGTCACCCACTCCCCCTTCATCATCAACACCTGAAACTCATGTCTTCCCACATTCTCCTCGTCTCTCCCAGATTCAGACCCAGGCGCAGCAGAACTCGACGCCCCACCAACACCTGGGAAATTCCACCACTTCTTCACACCTTCAGACATAATTATTTTCCACATAACCCATCGCGCCGGAACACCATCCAGATCAAAGCGGGCTTGCACCTTTGTCACATGGTTTCCCTCGACATGATACATACCAGGCTCCATGAGCCGGGCAGACTCGTGGATGTGCATTAGCACCTCTTCGTCGCTGTTTGGGGTGCGTCCTTTAAACAAGAACTGCTACTTCCGCTACTTCCACCACTACCACTGCTACCGCCACTTCCACCATTACTGCCAGTGCCGCCATTGCCGTTGCTGCTACTTCCAGGATTCTGAGTTGTCCAGTGGATATCAAACTCGTATAAACTGTCGTTTGAGTCAACAAAGCGAAGGTCCTTAAGACCTTGACAAGAATTGATTGAAGTGACGGGTTGCAAAGAACCCGTAGATCCAGCAAAGATAGTCACAGTTGCAGAGCTGGACGAAGATGTTTGCGAAAAGCACGAAGACGGAATGGTCACATATTTGCACAAAGAGGGATCGGCGTTGCTACATCCAGGACTCACGGACAATGCGTTGATCCAAACTTCTATGTTTGTTGGAAGTGTGAAAGTAATGTCTTGATTGGCATTTTGAGATCCGTCTACTGATGCAACAGTGATGGATCCGAATGTTGGCGAAACTTTGAAAACATTTGAAACTCCGCAACCATAGGAAGAAACAGTTGAAGTCAATGGTGACGATAAAGATGCGTCAGCTGCAATTTCGTATGCACTCAGAGTCAGTACAACCTTCTTGGCTATTTGATGAGTATTTGTACAGCTTTCCAGAGACAAGATTGGGGGTCAAAACTACGTTGGAAGCTGTGCAGTCTGTGTTGGTAACACCAGATGCTCCAACACAAACGGCAACTTCGTAGACTTTTGTAGTGTCCTTCAAGACACTTGTAAACCCAACCGTGAAAATTCCATTGTCACCAACGGATAAACTGTCAACTTCAAACGTTCCTCCAAACGGAGTAGTCGAAGGTGCTGAACCTCCCTTGATACTAGCACCAACAAATGCATCACCTGACGCAAAACTGAGCTTGTAGTTACCGGTATTCGAAAACTGTTTGTATGAGCTCACAACTTGAATTTCACACCCTGATGGAACTGTAATAGAGAAACCGCAGGCATTACTGAGACCAGCCGCAGGTATGCTGGTTCCGTCGGCATAAGGGCCACACCCACTGACAGCTGAGACGGTGAAAGTTTGACCATGGGCCTGGGATTGAGTCAGAATAAAGGAGTTGCCTGAAGTTTGGACTGTTGGCTGGAATGCCAAATCAGAGACAGATGAGGCGGAACCAGAACACGTTGGATTGGCGTTACCGCCTCCATTTCCTCCACTACCGCCGCCTGTGTTACCACCTGTTGAACCACCTGTTGTGCCACCTGTTGTGCCACCAGTGTTACTACCTCCAGTGTTGCCTCCACCAGTGTTTCCACTTGATCCTCCGCCATTAGGATCAATCTGACATTAACGCTTTAAATTGCATTATCGATAAGAAAAAAGAAATTCAACTCACTAGTTTGTCTGACCAGGTAATGTACTGATTGATTGAGGGGTCACAGCCTAACTCCTCACAGACAGCAGACGAAGCATCAACGACATTAACTTTGCAAGGTCTTTGTCCGCTGTGATCCACGTCACAGCCATTCTGAGAGTCGCATTCATCCACAACCTTTGCCGTTGTCATTTTCCCGTTCCAATAAATATAAACCTCTTGCAGACATCAAGACCCTCCGTTGAACCAACCTGAAGAAACAAATTAATATGACATCCAACAAAAGAAAAAAAACAACTAATAAAACGCTACCAGTCGAAAGGGCAACAACTTTCTCGTCTTTCTGGGGCCAAATACCATCTTTGATACAGCTTCCGATGCCTCCTCCAGCTCCACCATCCGTGAAATCATTGTTAGTCATGACGGCAAGGGTTCCATGTGTCTTGTCCACTGGTGGCGAGCAAGTGTATCCCTTGTAACTGTGACCCGGAAAGCAACAAAGGGAGGCTCTTTGCGCCTCGTCCGCTCCATCTCCAGCGTTGCAGTCAACACCTTGGTACGTGATTGAATTGGAAGAAACGCAGGATGGAGGGAAAGTTTCTGGATCCACATATCCGTCGCCAATAGAGCATCCGAGAGGGAAGTTGTACACCTCTTTGGCCCAGGGACTGTCCATACAAATTCCTTGGGCGTCGTCGCCATTGTACCGAGGAAAGCAACCCATTTGTCCGTCACAAGAGTCAGACCCAATGGGAGAGCACTGCCATCCACACATTGATTCGCTAGTAGTTTGGATAGGAGGCGTTGGCCAATGGGCAAGTTGGGCAGATGCAATTGTCCCAATGAGGCCAAGCTGAACGATCACTTTCAATTTCATTGCTGTTGAGCTTTGGTGAATTTTCTTTTTCATGGTTCTCATGGTACAAATTTTTGCTCAGAATTTAAACTCGCCTTGAACCAGTTTGAACCAGTTTGAACCACCTTGAACCACCTTGAACCAGTTTTACCAGCTACAACACATTTTTGATTAAAATAAAAAAATCATGAATTTCCTCTGAAGTTCCAAATGTCGTGGTTGTATGGAACCTATTGTTGGTCGCTAAATGCTTGTGGCCATTCCGTGGTTAACCATTACGTTTAATTCGAACTTGAAATGCGTACGGTTTAGACCTGGACGAAGTAAGTCATTGGTTTCTGACTTCGGGTGGTTTGAATGCTGAATGGTTGTAAACCTTAACTTACTCTATTCAGCCTCTCACGTTCTCTCCAGTATGATTTGGAATTAATCTGCATATAAGAATGCATGTCATCGTAGTAAAGATTTTTTAATTAAATATACCAATTTCAAGTTGAGGGATATCCAGAAAGATGAATCTATCTTCTTCCGAGTATCAGAACGTATCTACTTGTATCGTGTCCAAGTTCTGTCGTTCGCGTTAAATTGAGGAACAGAGAAAGAGAAAGAGAAGCTCTCCCTTTTTGTTTTTTTTGATCCAGTCCCAATCACCAACCACCAACCAACAACCAACCCGAAATGAAGGGCGGCGCACCAACTCGCAAAGACAAAACAACGAAGCTTCCCGCATCGATCGAAGCTTTGATTGCGGATTCGGCCTCACCTTCGACTGGCGCGGATGGATCCCGGCTCACTCGTGCGTGTCCTGTCGTCTGTTTCGATCCAGTCTAACCACTCAACCACTCATTCACTCAGACAAACAACAAAAGGAACTCGACAAACGATTCAAAGTAAAGTACTCAAAAAAGGCTCTCTTTGGACGAAAGGAGGAACGCAAAAAGAAGAGACTCGAAAAGAAACAACATCGCGTCGAAGCTATTCAGAAACGGGCCCAAATAAACAAGGAAAAGGCTGCTTTGAAGGTATTTTTAATTGCGTTTCTATTAGACAGTATATCTGATCCATTCCTTCAATCACAGTCTGGCGAGAAGTTTCCTTCAAAACCAACTCCATCAACTGCACCATCAACCACATCAAAACAAACAACCGCAAAAAAACAAGAATCAAAACTATCCAAACCCGCACTCTCATCCACAGTCCATGATGACATTGTCACCACACGAAAGAAACTCGAAAAGATTGCACAAAAGAACCCGGCCATGTTCAAGATGCTTCAAAGTACTAGTGTTGGTATCGAGACTGGAATGGGTGGTGCTTACGGTTACGGTGGTGGTGTCGGTGCATGGAGTGCTGATGGTTCTACTCCTTACGATCGTGACGACGAAGACATTGAATACTACTCTCGCAAACTGGGAAAAGCGAAACTCTACAAGAACAGTTTGAAGAAGGATGGACTTGATGGTATGGGATCTCTTCATAGCGTTTTGTTTTTGGGCCCATGTCACTGATTCTACAATCCCCACCAGATTTGTTTGATAGCTTGGATCAAAAGAAATCTGCTGATGCTCGTGCAGCTGCGGAAGCTGATGAAGATGGGGAGGGCGAGGAAGAAGTCATTTCAGATCTGAAGGCGTTGCAGCAACGGCCTTCCAAGATGCAGCTTGCTGCCATGAAACAAAAGGAAGAAGCTGCGAAGGCTGAAAAAGCCAAGAAAATTGAGAAGGCTGATAAAGCAGCGAAAGCTGCGAAAGAAGCGAAACCTTCCTCTGTATCCACGTCCTCAAAGAAGCAAGAGGCCCCAGTTCCATCGAAAAAGCCAAAGAAGACACCAGAACCTGAATCCGAAGAAGAAGAGGAAGAAGATGAAATGGACTTGGATGCCGATGACTTTGGATTGGGTATGGATGAGGACGACGATGAAGATGATTCTGAGGATGACTTTGATTTCGGAAGTGAAGCTGAAGTCAGCGACATTGAAATGAATGAAGGAGCTGATGAGGAAAACGGGTTCGATGATGAGGATGACGATGACGAGGATGACGAAGACGATGATGAAGGCGATGAGGATGTGGAGGACGATGACAATGAAGACGGGGATGATGACGACGAGAACGACGAAGAAGAAGTGAAACCCTCCAAAGCCACGTCTAAAAAGTCGGCATCAGAACCAAAGAAAGAACAGGAATCAGCCGCGCCTGCTGCAAAATATATTCCACCTCGTCTTCGTGCAAAGGTCGTCAACCAATCAGAACAATATCTGCGATTGAAGCGTCAAATCCAAGGTCTACTCAACAGGCTGAGTGACTCGAACATCGAAAGTATCGTTACTGGACTGGAAGAATGTTACAGAAACAACAGTAGACACGGTAACCCATCCTTGTACTTTCCAGTGATATAGTAGCTCATTGTAGCTCATTGCCACCCTTTTAGATGTCACCGAAATCATCACAGACGCAACGATCGGATTCATCAGTAACCACTCCAACCTCCTCGATTCCTTCGTAATGACCTACGCCGCCCTCCTCTCCTGTATCTTCAACGTAATCGGAATCGAATTCGGAGCCCACCTAACCCAAACTGCTGTCGAACTATACCTAAAATCCATGGAAGAAACCGCAACAGCCCCACCACCCCCAACCGAAGACGACTCCGAAAAGGCAACAGACCATCCAAACAAAAAGGCAACAAACCTCGTAACCCTCCTCTCGCACCTCTACAACTTCTCTATCGTCGGTGCACCTCTCATATACGACGTTGTCCGCGCGTGTTTGGATCGAATGCTTGAACTTGACGTTGAAATCATTTTGAAGCTGTTACGTGTGTGTGGTGGACAAATGCGGAGCGACGATCCAAGCGCTTTGAAGGAGATTGTGGCGCTTGTGCATGAACGGAGTGTGAAGAAGCAGGATCCTGTGTTCAACACGTGAGTAACTTTGGGTTTTTCTAGCGGGACACGGTGTGGTTCTAAAAACTGATTTGCATTTTTTTATACAGACCTCGTGTGAAATTCATGATTGAAACAATTATGGACCTGAAGAACAATAAACATAAAAGCGGGGCCAAGAAAGGAGGCGCTGCTTCTGGTGCTTCGGGTGCGGCAACTGGGCTTCAGCAAGAAAAGTTGACCAAATTCGTTTCTGGGTTCTTGAGGAAACGTGGTGTTCCAGATCGCGAGGCCTTACGTGTGAATTTGGATGATATCAAGAACGTCCATACAAAAGGAAAGTGGTGGCTTGTTGGTGCTGCGTGGGCTGGTCATCAGGAAGATGGAAGTACTGTTAGGCCGGTGGAAAATGGTGGCGTTGGTGGGGATGAGGGTTTGGATGCTGGAGATGAGGGTGGAGCTGATTTGATTAAGCTTGCGAAGTGCAGAGAATGACGACGGATATCAGGAGGAGTATTTTCGTTGCTTTAATGAGCGCTGAAGTATGTTAGCTTTCTTTTCTTAAATCCTAACTAACATCATTATCAAGGACTTTGTTGACGCCTACGAAAAACTCATGAGACTCGGCCTCAAACAAAAGCAAGAACGAGAAATCGTCCGCGTTTTGTTACATTGCTGCACAAACGAGAAAACTTACAACCCATACTACTACCTCGTCGGAACTAAGTTCTGTTCCGCGTCGCATGGTTTCAAAATTACGTTTCAATACGCGCTTTGGGACTCAATTCGTGAATTTGAGACGGGTCACTCCGAAGACCAAGACATTGAAGGTGATGATGAGGAAAGTGGGACAAGCAGCAAAACGTTACGTCGTGTCAGCCACTTGGCGAAGTTCTACAGTGCCCTCGTGGCCGGTGGATTCCTCGGCCTGACAATCCTCAAGTCTCTTGACTTTGCAACAATGGGAATGTACCCTGCACTCTTCTGTCAACTCTTCTTTACACAACTCTTGATTTCGCAACCCCCACCAAACTCTGCAAACAAGAGCGCAGATGATCACGTTCGAGGTATCTTTGAGAAGTTGAAGGCTATCAAGGAGAGTGCGGATTTGTGTGAAGGAATTGAATTCTTTTTGGATCAGTACGTTGTTCCAAGGGGGAAGGAGGAGAAGCCTCGGATGGGTGTTAGTGTTGACTCTTTGGGTGTGATTTTACCGAAGGGTGGAGAGAGCTTGGCTGAATTGTTGAAGAGGCGGTGTAAAAGTGCCAGGGAAGTGCTTGTGGATGATGATTATTGAGTAAGGCAATAAATACCGGAAATGAACTACCTTGGGTCTGTGTCAGCAATGGTTCTTACATCAATGATCAATCTTCCAGGAGCTGCAAAGCGTGGTGCTGATCTTCTCGGCACCTCATCTTTCAACACAGCCCATGAACAGTTTGAAAGCGTTTTAGTACCTGAAAAACTTCAAGATACGGATGAATTTTATGGCAACGTCCTCCATAAGATTGACCATGAAGCCAGAAACTTTAAAGTCCGCATAATTATATGTATGACCAAGGTATATACAACATCGTATTCAATCAGTTTCAACCAAGCACCACCTTTCTGCGGATCATTTTTCTTTTTTCATATATGTCTTTCTATGAATGTTATAACAAATTCTTGTGAGTCTCTTTTTGTCCTTTGTCATTGCAGAAACAGGATTTTACTGGCTCGTTGCAAACTTTGACTGTTTCTTAAAGTAAGAAACCACATCCACGTCAATAACCACTTGCCACAAAACGAAAATAAAAGTCAAAAGGCCGATGGAAAGTGTTTCGCTAATTGGATTAGATCTTGGCCCGGAACTCATATTCGCAACAGTCAAAAGCTCTGTAACAATATCATTTGAACAATAGTATCGACCAGCAAGAATCCCTCCCAACATTGCGGATGCAGCTTTCGCAGGAAGTACAAGTGCACTGACACCTTCAATCTTACGAGTAATCTCTGGCTTGGTCAAATTCTCAACAGCATAGCCTGGAGTATCCATATTCCCTGGAGAAAAGTAGTGGACTTGAATGTTAAGTGGTTTGAGTTCATGGCGCAGAGCGTCTGAGAATCCACGAAGAGCGAAACGAGTTGCAGAGTAAGCTCCATATCCGATAAACGTCATAAAGGACAGTGCCGAGCCGATGATCACAATTTTAGTTGGGAGGTGTGCAGCTTCCTCTAAAGTGAAACCAGAAACCTCCGCAGGTGGAATAGCATGAACTTTTTTAACTGACTCCTTTGCAATCGCAAAGATTGAACGAACAGTGTTGACTGCGGTAAAGTAGTTGCTGTCCATCTGAGAGCGAAGAGTATCATCGTCACCAAACTGAATCTGATCTGAAATTAAACCTGGAGTAGCAGCTCCCGCAGCACAAATGACCCAATCGATTCGACCAGCCTAGTTTAGCAGATAATCAAACACCGATCTCCATAGTCAATCTGGCGGTTCTACTAACCACTGCTACCAAGCCTCTCAAGGCTTCTTTCGTGTTATCCCCGTTACGAAGGTCCACAGCAACTTTCCGAGCGACCGCACCAACCTGAGAAGCATTCTGCACTCTAACAAAAGCTTCGTCAAGAAACTGACTTTGACGGGCTGCGATAGTGACATTGGCTCCCGCTGCCGCAAGTTTGAGAGCTGTTTCAAGACCGAAACCTTTCGATCCTCCAGTAATGAGAATGTGACAGCCTTGGACTGTCTTTGAAAGTGTCTTGGGGTTGTATGATTGGGTCAAGTAGAAAGATCCGATAACCTGGTTGGGGTCCACCAGTCAGTTTGTGAAGTATTAAAGCTTGAAGGAGTGAGATGAAGGCTACCTTGAGTAGCGCTGCGACAGGGACTCCGATGAATGCCACTGCAGCAAAGGTTCCAAGCGCTGAACCAATATCCATTTTGAACGATGAAAAATTGAATGAGAATGGAGAAAGACATACTAGTAAATATTGGTGTAATAACATTAAACTGACAATGAAGTGAGCTAAATCGGCGGCACCTATTAATGGCGGCTGATCTCCACTGCCAAGGAAATTGAAGGCATTGCATCCACCCAATCCCCAATTAAAAGCAACTCAAAATGGATCCAACACAAGGCCTTCCAAGTTATTCCGGCGACGGTTTAGAGGCTCCTCCAACATACGATAGTACCCTCAAATCTTGGCCACCTCACCTCTACTTCCGCCGCTCAACTGACGACACAGTCCTAGACCTCTTCCCAACTCCCTCAGACTCGTCATCCCCCATATTCCGCATCGACGAATTCACCCTTTCAAGGTCCCAGTTCAATTTATATCTTAACTATCATTTCAAACACGTATACCCGGGAAATTCCCCCGGCTCACGGATCTGGGACCTCCGCTCTCCTTCTACAACTGCTGCCTTTACAACCCACCACGTATTACCCCCGCTCGGGTCCCGGGAGGATCACCCAACCATGCTGGTGGTGGGAGTGGCAGTGGCAGTGGTGGAAGTGGAGGCACTAGCGGCGGAAGTGGTGGTTGCACTGGAGGTAGCTCAGGTGGATCCCCAAATACTCGAACTACTGCAACCTGTGATGCAGTTATGGCCGCCATCAATGCCTTCTCAGCAACAAAAGATAGCACACAAGCTGTCAAAATTATGAACGCGGCGCGTTGGGAGTGGGACAACACTGTGCCAGCTTTATCTTGGTCCAGTGATCTTGCCGGCTCAAACTGTGCTGGATACGATATCAATTGGATGATAAACTCCAACCAGTGCAAAATGGAGCACGCTGAAAATAGTGACTCTCCTCCGCCATGTTGGGGCGAAAGTAATTCTGAACGCAGTTTTGGTGCGGTTATTGCCCAGGCGTATGACTTTCAGACGGCAATCGCCATGTGGGCCAATGAATGTTATGACTGTAAGTCGAAATTTTTGTGTATAAACCTTGTCCAACGGTTGATTTCTTTTAGATGTTGGCCAAACCGGCGGAGAAACTGGACATTTCGTCAACATGATTGTAACAACTACGAACACAGACGTTGGCTGTGTTGCTGACGAAACTTGTGCCATGGGTCTCACTGCATGCAACTTTGGCAGTGAAAAGGGAGATGATGGAAAAGGTGGACGTGCAAATGATGGATCAGGCTCTGGAAGCTGTAGCACAGGCACTGGCACGGGGACTGGCACTGGTACGGGTGGAGGAGGAAGCGATGGTGGAAGTACTGGTAATTCCCAGCCCATAGATTTGTCACTATGGGCCATCCAACTTCCAGACGGAACAGGCGGAACTCCTTTATCCGCCTCTGCCACACTTGGCAATGAACGATTCTACAAAGACGGAAGCAATATTGTGTCATCACCCCAACTGATGGCACACCAACTTCTGGAAGTGCATATCCACGAACCGAACTCCGAGAAATGGCTTCTGCAAGCGGAAAATTGAAAGCAGCCTGGACTGTTGATGATGGACAATTGCATGAATTGTCAGTAACATTGCGCATTGACTCTTTCCCTTCTGGTGGCGAAGAATCAATTATTGTTGCCCAAATGTTTGGAAACGGCCCTGAACTCATGATCCGTGTCTATCAAACTGGCCGAGTGACAGTTGTCACGATTATGAAAGCGCGGCATCCAAATGGAATGACTTGGATTCGCAGTATCAAGTTGGACAATTCATGGCCTTCACCATTTCACCTGATACGTCAGGAATGGTTGCTATCAAATACACAAATCAAGTGGACTGGCGTCCAAAATCTATTTCCACCATGGTCGACCTATCCCAAAAATACTATTTCAAGACGGGCTCCTACTGCCAGTGCCAATCTACTGACTCAGGAACGTGTCAAGTACATGAGTGCTCTGCGCCTAAAACGGTCAAAACAACTCGGCTCACAAGAAAAGAGCTACCACAAAGCCAGGAATTGAAATGGCAGGAGTTCGTGGGGTCCAATTGACGATTATTGCTCCGCAAGAATCAACCAGAAAGATTCACATCGCCGTCGTTGTTGTATTGTTTGTGGCTGTGCTACAGTCGCATTGTTGGCTGTTGGGACTATTATCGCTCGCAGACGAAAGGCTGCTTATGCGGCCGTGCCCAACAAAAAGGACGACGAAACTCCAGAATGCGTTCAAGAACCGTTTCTCGCAGCCCATTAGATTCTTTTCTCGTTCTTTTCTTCTTTTTGTTATCAGATGAATAAATATCTACATAGGAAGCAAAGATTTCGGTTGAGGCTTGAACTTTCGAACTGTTGTCCTTTGCACTGACCAGTCTGCAAAAAACAATGGCAAGCAGCAGCGTGGAAGGTTTGAGAGGATATTGGTGCTTTTATTTTATTGAATGTATGCTTGAGGCTGCCGGCAAGCATACTATTGTTGATCGAAACTACTACAAATGCAAGATTCACGAAAGCGTAAATATCTGAATCAGATGATTGACGATGGAAGTACGGAGAAAGAATCATGCAATCCAGTTGAAGACGAATAGTTGTTGAACTTACGTTGATCGCAACGTGTGAAGGTCCAACCAACTTAATAGTTGGCCGTTCAAATCGGCGGACGTCAAGTGAAGTGAGGACAAGGTGAAATCGAGAATATGTTTGAAATTTGGCAACGACGCTCCTTGTGACAAAGATATCATACACACCCAGCTTGTAGGAAACACTTTCCTGATTTATTGTTGAATTATTAGTATTCTCGGGAGGGGTTGGAGCTCGAAAAGTCCCCGAGGCAGGGTATTTAAACAGCTTTTCTTTCTTCTGCTTAAAATTTGATCAAAAAGTACGCAACAGCACCTGCCATACCGACTCGAGGCTACGTGCCGATGACCTGAAGTGCCCATGCTGAATCTACAGTAACCTGCGTGTACATATAGAACCAACTCTTCAACTAATAAGTCTTGGCCGACGTCTCGCCAACAATCATGACCTTATCCCCCTTCAATCCGTCCCCTTCGCCATAGCCAAAACACTGCGCTAACACGATTGTTGGTTGCACTGTTTCCTCGCTCTCCTTACTTTGACCGCTCCTTCAGTACCTACCCCGCTTTTTTTCTTTTTTTCATTAAGATCACTCTCAACACCAATGCTTCCCAAATCTCCAGTCCTTGAACGTACGTGATATGTTCTATGTGTAAGGTAAATACCAAAATCCCATGTCCTTCCTGCCTTTTCTGTACCGTGGCAGATACGATGAATCCACTGTATCCCAGCTCACTTTGAGTCCAAAAGACGTTGAATTGAACCTGCAGTCTAATATCAGAACCTGATCCCTGTCCCACCCCGCACACCTTTTCGTCTTTTCTGCTTCACCCAATGTGATATCTAACCTTCATACCCATAGTTCTATTCACTCGCACTATATCCTTCCTCTTTATTCAAATAATAAATCTGCTTATCATATTCAATGGTTTTATGTTGCATGTTGTTAGTCAACTATGTGAACCCCTTGCTTACCGAAACATTGTATCTAACCGCATGACACACGAACTAACGCAGCAGTCATGGAGTGACGAAACAAGAATGATCAAACTCCTTCCAAGCGATGTGGGAATCAAATTCGTGATAAAATTGGAACCACACTACACCGCTAACCCTGTTCTGCAGGAGTTCTGGTGGAACTCTGTCGGAATTCTGTCGAAAAATCCGGCTGGAATTCCAACGGGTTACACCACAGAGTTCCCACAGAAGGTTATCTGCCAGAATTTCAACAGAGCTGCTCTGTCGGAATTCCGTAGAAAACTCTGTTGGATTTCTGCCAGACTCTTCCACAGAATCCCTACAGAGCAGGGTTCGTTTCAGTTCCCCGTCTCTTATTTTGGGAGACAGCCACATGACAAAGAGATGGAAATGATTTGTATTGGTTATATTATTAATATTTATTACAAGAACCGAATGAAATCAAAGATTAGAGCAGACTTAGAGTTAACTTACCACACCAAAGTCAACTGGAATTTGGTCACTCGGAAAACAAAGCAGAGGCATCAACCAAGAACTTGAAATCGACAGTCATCCATACACAGAAGACAAAGGTACACCCCTCCCCTCCTCTTACGCTCACCTTTTAGTCTTCAACCTCGTCCAATTAGACAACTTCTCCATGTGAAGCATTTGACCGGTTCCAGCGCATACGAACATAGGGAGCACGTCGAGTGTGTTGTTGTACAAATCCGACAATGTCCAACTTTGGCAAGTTGTTCAAACGAGTTAAACTGGCACCAAGTCTCCAGTTTCAGGGCGACGGTCTTCAAAGGTATCTGTTCGGCTGTCAGCGAGAATGTCCGTGCAGGCGTCAACTTCTGCTCGATGTACACTGACAAAGGCCCTTCCCTACTTCACAACCTCAAAGAAAGTGAACGGAACGGTAAAGATAGAACGTCCATGTTATATCTAAAAGCTCGATAAGACACATAACTGCATAACTTTCACTAGCTTACTTAATAAACAAGTACCGATCCAATAATCGAGCGCGACTTTCTACTTGTCAACTGCGAAAGTGTGGATTAAGATGTTGAGCAATGAGAAAGTGAAAGGGAGGAAGTACCTGACTTGTAATAGAACGTAATTGCAGCGTCGCTTTGAGATTGTTACTGATCCTAACTTAGTTTTACCATTGAATCCAATCAACAGTGTGGTATGGACTGAAGTACTCACCCGTCGCAGAGCGACCATTGTTTGGAACAAGCGGCTTTCGAGACAATACGCAAGGAGCGGACGTGAATTCTGGAGGGAAAACGAGGTGAGTTGAGTTTACAGTGTGGACTTAAGTCACCCCCCGTAACACTTGAAACCCAAAGGGAAGTCCTAGAGTGTGTCAATAGCAGCTTGTTTGAGGGATTAGCGCATTATTGGACACAGGAAATAGGTTTCTGTTGTCGACTTGCCATTGAATGTGCCAGCATTACTCATCAATCCTTGACTCTGTTGGTATGGATTGGGAGAGATATGCTTAATCAAGACGCAAATCGACGAGAGAGAGAGGGAGAGAGAGAGAGAGTGTGTGTGTGTGTGTGTGTGTGGGTGTGGGTGTGGGTGACGAGGGAAAGAACTTGAGCTTGTTGTTGTCTTGATTTCGAAGTTATTTCAAAGGAGGGCTATCATTATCCTGCGCTTTTATTGTGCTATTCTATACTTATTTGGCAATGAACAGTTGCGGAGGAAGGTCGCGAAGTCGGAAGTTAGATCGCCAGCAGGGACAGCTCGCATACAATCTATCACACAAGGTCACCAGTTGTAAATGGTGTCTTCGGTTTGGATGAGTTTTAATATATACACATAATCGAATATCAGTATAAATTTGATATATTGAACAGAGCGCGTGGCTGGAGTTCTAATGTTTCTTTCCTTACTTTTGTGCATCCTAATTTTAATGAGTCCTGTGTTGAGGTATGCTTCCATTGGGAACACTTGGGGCAGTGTGCAAGGAGTTCTGTGTTCAAACTCCGGTCTCGAACTGTTTTAAAGTGGGATGGATTTAACCCTAATCTGTTGATACTCTGTCGGAACTTCTCACAGAACATCCCACAGAACCTTCTGTCGAAAACTATGTCACAAATTCCCACGGCAATTCCCACCTAACAGATGCTCCGTGGGAACTATGTGATAATTTCCGACAGTGTTCCAACAGAACACGTGCTCTGTGGGAATTCCGTCGCAAATATGGTCTAGGGGTGTAGCATTAAACCCGAAATAACTCTAAATTAAAACGTACCATGAAGAAATTCAATAAAAGGCAATGCTATATTCACAATGTATATACAGATAGAAGGAAAAAGAAAGAAGTGCAATAATATCATTCGACATAGACGAAGATCCAGACGTTTTTCCTCACTCCTCTTCATCGCGAATATCACCTTGAGGAGCTTCTCCAGAGGCGAGTACTTTGGTAACCATCTTGAGAATCTAAACGATGGTTAATTTCGTAATGTTTAAATAGCCGAATGAATTACCAAATATCCCCAAAACACATTCAACGCTTGCAAGACATACAGACAGGCAGCGATGGGATAGAAGTAGTGACCATAACCGCGAGGCATTTGAACGCCGTCTTCATATTTGCTGTAAGTCATCAATGGGAAAACAATATAGACTGGGAAGATATAGTCGCGAGTAATCAGGAAGGTCAGAGCAAACACTCCAAAGAAGGCGTCGGCAAACTACATGGAAGTCGACGAATTCAGAAAGGACACAATGAAGGAGAAATACTCACAGCCTTCTGTCCAGCATAGAGACAACTCTTGGCAAGCTCCATAATAGGGTCGCTGCAATCATGTAATAACAAAATCACCACTCCAGCACGAGTAAACCCAAGGACATAGCTCAACAACATTACAATAACAGTGGCAACATGATGACAAACCATCTGTGCAAAATCAGATTGTCTTCGCTCGAAAAAGACGTTTACAAGTTGGTAGGCGTAGTTTCCAAACCCAACGTTGTAATACACCTTCAACCAAAACGTAGTCTTATGTGGGAACCCTTCAAAATACAACTTTGAGTTGAAAACCCACGAGCTCTCCTGCGTGCAGATATAGATTCCTAGCACAGTAGACACAGTGTAGAGAAAAGCCCGCCAAGACGCCGTTTGAAACTTGAGGCGGTCCTTTTCCGCCTTCACATACGCTTCTTTATGCTTGCGAATGTATTCCGTGCTTACAGATGCACGATCCACGTTGAATTCCGGGTACGGCACCACACGGAACGAAAGCGGGGTGAGGATGTAGCGGGCCGTGATTGAGTGCAGAAATGCCCATGCAAAAGCCCAAAGAACCAATGCGTACAAGTCTTGAGGAAACGCAACGTCCTTGTTGAATGGAGACGGGTACTGGGTTTCCAGTTACACTCCCGTTCGTTGTGTTATAGTTGGTCGCATTATAAACAGAGAGTGCAGACGCGTCGAAAGTTGGATTTTCTGTATTCGAGCCAGTCGAAAGCATAATGGAGACGAGGAACTGGGATCCAGATACCAGGGAATCAATGGCAGAGGAGAACATCACGAATATTGGGTTCAATTGGTGTAAATGACTGGGGACTGGGACCTGGAAGTGTTTTGGAAAAGAGTTTTTTCCTTTTAAATCCTTGAAAGACCTGGCGGGAAAGGAAATTTGGGACCAGGGCAGGTTCGCCCAACAATAATCCCGCCCAAATCCCACCCAGCCCCACTTAAATCAGCATCCAATATACTCTGTCATGAGTCATTTAAGTTGATTGAACCTCTTACTTTACAAGTAATCTCATAATGATTCACATCCTGCATGTGTTTGGTTGTTAATCGCATTTCCCGATTACACGTACAAACTCTGAAATTTAACTACATTTAAGTTGTCCGGCTATGTTCAACACTTTTCTTCCTTCGAACATATTTATTCTGGTTCTAAATAGCTCCGAGGATAACATATCAATTTCTCTGTCCAACGCATCCACATCCTGAGCAATCATTTGCTTCAGTCCCAAGACTTCCTTGAGCGACGAAAGTGGAATACAGAGTCACGGAAACGGTCTAGTTCTTGTGATGGATCGTGAGATGTGAGTGTCTCGACGGATTCACGCGTTGAAGGTGTGGACGGTTTCTGTGGTGGTAGTGATGATTGAACGGCTGCTTTAAGGCGACGGTGGAGGAGGATGCTGCAGAAGATGCGCTTTGGATTTCGGGTCTATATGCATTACATTTCAGTTTTAAATGTTTAATGAAAGAGACATTACCGATCCATCTTTACAGATCCGCGAGACAACCTTGCAGTTTTTTTACTTGGAATTGCGTCTTTGATGGAATCTAGGGATGCGTGTCTAGTGATTGCGTCTTCACGTTTAGGTGGTGTTGGAATTTTCGATTTTGGGTGTTGTGGGAGCTGCGTTGTTGTGGATGTAGCGGGTTTTGTTTTGATGGACGTGAGAGAGTTTTGGGTGGGTCCTGGAGCAAGAGGGGGAAGTCGGATGGAAGGTCGTCCAGCGATGTGCGTGAAGTGGAACGCAGGTATCGTGTCAAGTATGGCGAAGGAGATGGTGCATTTTGAGACTGTTGAGAAGGAGGAAGCGCTCCACGCATACTTGCGCGGGATGAGCAAACTGAACCCGCAGAGGAGAGTGAAATATCAGGAAGCTTTAAAGGTTGAGATTGAGGATTCTGAAATGGACTGTGAGTCGTATATCCAGATCGTATGTCCATCATTGGATTGAATGCACCACGAAATTCAACGGCGGCTCTTAAGGCAGCGTTTTCTCGGCGGAGACCATTGACTTCCCGACGAAGAGCGAGAACTTTATCACCGACTGGTCCAATTTGAACAGCAGGTCTGTTGCGGATTTTTCTGGCTCGGGCTGCATATCGCAATGTTTGAGTGACTCTTGCAGATTAACTGACGATGGAGAGATACACGCAATCATAAGGGCAAGACCCGACCCGCCCAGCGAATCAGATAAAAGTTTTGTAAGATTTGAGTCACGGTAAGGAATGTGCCCGTTCCGTTTTTTAGGGTCAGCTAGGGCTGAGATGCAGTTTCCTGTTGGATGGAGTTATTAAAAACGAGTACAGAAGAAGAAATGCCCATACCAAGTGTCAATAAACTCTTATTAATGCTCATCGTCTCCGTCAGCGTATCCCCTTTCGCTCTTGACTCCCGAACACGCTCACTACCCGCTAAATCCACAAAACTAATCTTTCCCCTCTTCATCGACTCCCCCCCCACTTTCAATATACACTGTCATAATACTATGACTTCGACTACTATATTCATTCAACCTGTGAGCACCTGTTGACCTATTCTTAAGCCCTTCCTCGAGGACCGCAATACAATCATCCAAGTCCCGACATTCGACTGTAATAGCGTTTTCGACGTAAAAACCTCGCTCTGCAGTCCATCGGACGGGAAGAGACGATGTCGGCGATGCGAGAGGAGACAGTAGGTCCTGCACCAGTTCGTTATATATCTCAAGGTATGTCGCGCGAATTATGAATGTATCTGCAGGATGATTCGCCGTTGTTTCAGAAAAAAGGTGTTCAAGAGCTCTTGGGATGATCCCCAAACGTTCGGGATGCAATGACCAATGGTGCTCCGGTCCTGTGATTGTAAACGTCTTTCCAGATCCCGTTTGTCCAAATGCGAAAATGGTGGCAGCGTATCTGATCGGGAGATTAGCTTTTAAGAAGTAAAGAAAACGAATTTACCCATTGATAGCTTGCGAAACCAAATCTTTAACTCCACACTCCTCAAATACTCGTTCCTGATCAGTTGTTTCTTCATACACCCGATGAAACGTCAACACTCTCTTAGTTCCTTCGTCAGATCCTTTCCGTGAAATATCAAGCAACTGCAATGATTTCCCATCTCCCAACGGACTTATAGCGACTGGTTCATCTTCATGCGGTGCGTGTAATTGTGAGACACGAGAATTGGGCGTAGATGGAGAGTTTTCGCGAGAAATTTCGTAGTCAGTCTTTGGACGTATCCGGACTACGACACGAATATTCGAAGTTTCAGGTGTTGTTGCGCTTTTTGGTGTGGCTGCGTATGACGTGAAAGTTGAGAATGATGTTTTCGAGGAACTTGACATTGGACGAGAGTTTGAGAGGAGCGATGTACGCGGTGAGTTTGATTTATAAGGATTTGAGGGAGGGTGTGGGATTTGGTGGTACGACATGGGATACGAGCTGTTGAGCGGATTTTCATGATGGTTGTAGGAAGTGGCTGAAGAGGCTTGGCGATGGAGGTTGCCAATCGTTTGAGCCGATAAGTTTTGTAGTGACGCGTATTGTTGCGGATGGTAGTTTCCATCGTAGCCTTGTGCGTAGTATTGGTGTTGGTTTGGATGGGCCATTGCTGTTGGGAGTGACAATTTCCACACAGGAATTTAGAGTGTCGATCTCTCTCTTCTTTAATATGATACCTGATACTGTATTCAGCATGACAGTATTATCGCTTCTTGTGTGTTGAGTGAATCGCGACCCGAACATGCAGTTACATGCCGTGACCCGTCTGCCAAAAAACTACTTTAGATACCCACATAGTATATGCGTTAGACTGTTGTGTGTTCTGCATTAACCCAAAACCGATTGGCAAAACTCAATCTCAAAATGGCCGCCATGATTGAGGCACTCACAGCCAACCCGTACCGCACGGCCTTCTACACACTGCTCGCCCTTCCCCTTCTTGCCACAGTCAAAGTCCTCGTGCACTACGTTATCTCGCTCCAGTTCAGTGCTGCAGCCCTGCGCAGAAAGGTGGATGGCAAGAACGTTGTTATTACTGGAGGAAGCAAGGGCCTGGGCAAGGTGGGCACTGTGCTTGTCTTGTGTCTGGACTGGAAGTGGGGGCATTAACCACTTAGGGTTAGGGCATCGCGCGTGTCCTCGTCGAAAGCGGTGCCAATGTGACCCTTGTCGCGCGCGGTGTCGAGTCGCTCAAGGAAGCCCAGAAGGAGCTCCAGGCCATCGCTGCAAAGGGAAGACAAGTCCACATTCAGCCAATCGATCTGAGCAACGCCGACAAGGTCATCGACGGTGTCCGCTTAATTCGGAAGGCGATGGGCAAGATCGACTGGGTTGTACGTGCTCACTCTCTCGTGCTTAAATGTATCTAAAGAGATAATTAATGCATTTGTTCGCACAGATCCACAATGCCGGAACCGCGAATCCAGGCTTTGTTGCTGACCAGCTTGACCAGGAAATCGACTCCATGATTGAGCACAACCTTCTCAGCGGCGCGTACGTCGTCAAAGCCCTTGTTGCTACTGCGAAGGAAATTGCTGAAGACAAAAAGGTGCCTGCTGGGGTCGCACTTGGGCAATCTCAGGTCTGTCCCAAGCTGCTCAGGAGGAAATGCCAACAAAGCTTGTCTTTGTTGGAAGCGTCTGCTCTGTTCTTTCTTTTATTGGTTTCGCAGGTTATTCTGCCAGGTGTGTAAAATTGATGCTTTTATTACCTTCGACTCACTGACTTTCTCTCTGTCGCAATACAGCAAGTATGGTCAAAGAGGTTTCTGCGACGGCCTGCGTTCAGAATTCAAGCCACTGGGTATTGATGTCCATCTCTTCCTCCCTGTACGTTCCTCGTCTTTTCATCTCACATGTACCCTAATGTCTCGTAGGCCAACATGGACACCCCTGGATTCGCTGTGGAGGGTGAAACTAAACCTCAAATCACAAAGCAAATTGAAGGAACCCTTCAAACTGTGTCTCCAGAGGCTGCTGCTAAGGCTTTGTTTGCTGGAATATTGAGTGACAGATATTTGATTTCCAACGATATTCTCGGTGAGCTTGCCAGAGTCGGAGCACAAGGTGGAGTCGTTAGACCCAACATTATCACTGAGGTTTGTTCAAATCTGCAAAATATCGATATCGATGTCTGAATTATTGTAATACTCGTAGACTATTGCCGCGCCAATCATTTTCATCGCGTTTAGTATCTGGGTTATCTTGACGGACATTGAAATCAATCTTTTTCTCGTCAGCGCCAAAACCGGAAGCAAACAAGAACAAGAAGTCAAACTGATGTCCTCCAGGCTGCACCACTTTTTTCTGATTCTATTTCTAGCATTGTTGACAGCAGTTGAATGAAGTTCCCAAATATTACATCAGATATATATACTCTCACTTTGACTAAACTATAAGATAACAGTCTCGACTACCCATAATCGTCGAATCCACAAAGATGCCACATCATTGCATTCCTCAGTCCTAGGAACAACCTCGATTTCTCCACCTTTTACAACCTTCACGTTATAACTTTCCCACCACACCTTCCGCACAGCAATCCCAGCAGCCAGGATATCATCCACGGACTCATATCCGTCAACATTACCGTCTTCATCCGCCACCTGAGTAATTACATCATATTCATTATCACTACTTCCACCATTCGATACCAATGGTTTTTCGTGAGCCAAATTCATATTTCGACGTGAGCATCCGGCTACACACGCACTCTGAAGAACACCAACGCAACCGCCACTTTCCCTGAAGCCCCATTCCTTTTCTCTTACATCTACGCCAGCAAAGTTTTCAACTGCCGCCAGAATTGGTTGAAGTTTTGGGGGAGGTTGTACAAGTGTTGTCGTTTCAAGTGGAACGTGACTATGAACGGGAACAGGGATTTGAGAATGATGAGGGTGAACAGAAGTGGGTGTCGGGGACGCAGGTGGAGTGATAACTTGTGCATTGGCCACTGCGTTGGCTACTAAGTCCTTGGAAAACACGCGTCGAAACCACTTCTTGATGCCAACGTTCTTTCCATTCTCTTCCCTATCCTATTTTCTTCTTCCTGCGATATTTTCGTTTCTTCTTCAAAGCCAGCATTCTCCGTCGCTGCCCGAGCACACAAATCAACCCCAGAATCAACACGCCCTTTCCTCCCCCGACTCACCACCGACTCCAAAACCCCATCCAATCCCTTCAAATAATCTCCGCATTACGTTTCATCGCTGTCGCGTCAAACGATGTCCCCTCAGCAACAGGCGGAAGCACATAAAAATCGAGTTCCTCTTGAACCACAAGAATACAATCCACCTCCAAGACCCCATCTCCACTTCCATGCCGACTTTCACCTTCAGAAACCACGTCTACATCAATCGAAAATTCAGGTACTTCGCCTTGCATCACTCCACCCACACTGGCAACCCGACTCTGCCTGAACACCACCCCACCCTCCACCACATCGACACACGATTCTCAACACCTCACGAATCCTGGTAACAAGAAAGCGGAAGTACCGTGCGGACACTGCATGACTCACAACAAACTGATCCTCTCCCAACGATTCCAACCCAAGCCGCGGAGACTGAGGATCAAACAACGGCGAGAAGCGAGGATGCCCGGATTCGGATGCTAACGAATAAGAAAAACAAGGGGGGAAGGTCTAAGCTTGAGTCTTTTTTCCTTTGAAAAGGAGAGTTTACCTCGAATTCAAGGCTGTCATCTGCATCGTCGTCGTTGGAAAAGTTTGCAAAAAGGTCGTTTAAGTCGTAGTAGAAGAAGGATCCACTTGGGAACAGCGCAGCCATTAAGCTCGAAGGAAGGCACGCGATGACGACGGCCGAGAGACAGAAGCGCTCTTGCCCCACTATTAAGAACATGGCATCTGTCAGTCGTGGGTCGTCTTGGCTAGGTGTTTCATCCAGTTGCGAATCTTGTTGAGTGATCATTTGTCGTGAACTTTCCAACCAATCCCTCAAACCAACCCTTGCTCTCAATGCCAAAGAAAGGTTCATTCATATCTCACAATACCCTCCACCAACATTTAATGCTATGAAGGAAAAGATACAGATCAGGTCACTTCACTTTCTCTGATTCTGGTCAACAAGGGCAAAATGTCACAACTGAGGTTGCAACAAAAAGTAATGTACCATTCGTTTCGTTAGTGATAATTATTTAGCGTTCTAAGTTAAATTATTA
>MCGO01000212.1:0-64212 GCA_002104985.1 Rhizoclosmatium globosum
TGTGGTTGGAAGGTGCTGTGCTGTTCCAAGTGATTCGATGCAAATCAAAAAGAAAGAGAAGAAAAAATTTCAATTGGGTGTGCGTGGTGTGTTCCTCAACCTTGAAAAATTTCCGTGAATAGGGTTCATTTGGGTTGCATGGTTTTAACCCCACCTGCCTTGTCGCCATCTTTCTCTGTTGCACGTGCATTACTATGAATAAAGAGTGTATGGTTACTTACCCTGCCAGTCTCGCCTCTGCCCTCCTTCTCTCTTTTTTTACAAGCCCACAACTCGAGAGGTGAGGGGTTTTTCGTTTGATCAGCCCCCAATCGGTTGATCTCGGGCCAGCCATCTAATCTTACTCGCCTTCCTTCAACGCGATTTACGCTCGCCTTTCTACCCCGCATTCTTAATATATTGACATACAGCCCTCTTGCCAATATTTTCAGACTCTCCATTTTACAGCCCAAGCATCAAAGCAAACCAAGCGGTGGCGAAAACTCTGTGTTCCTCGAAGCAATGTATTCGTTTATTCAAATATTTGAGTTTGATTGACTCAATTTAAAACGGTTGACTGGCGGCTGTTTTGGAAGTGAGTGTCCACACACACATTAAACAGAGAGCAACTCCATCAACTTTCGGACGACCGTTTCGATTAAATAGTCTCCTCAAAAGTTCATCAATCAAAATGATTTCGTGCGGAACTCAATCAAATTAAATTCTGAAAAAAGGTTGCGGCAGCCACCAAAGTTGAACTAAAGCCTCTCAAAATGGCTTTTCATCCATCGACACCGCCACGCACTCCGCCAGCTCTTGCACTTTCAAAGGAAAAGACTATTGTAACCCCTCGTCTTCGACTGGTTCCCATCCTACCACGCCATCATTCTGGAAGTGAAAGTGAACTGGATGAACTCCAAGCCGCTTTGACATGGTTCTCCCACACTCATCCTGATCTCGTTTCTAGTCCCTCCCAAACAAGTGATACCGCGAGGCATTGGGTAATGAAGAAGCAAGGTGGCTGTGATCAAGAATTCATTGGAATTGTGCAACTCATGCACCCTTCAACCTCTGTTACAAATGCATCCATTTTCAACTCGCAAACTCTTCAATCCAATGCAGCCATTAATGAAACCGTTTCATCCGTTCTTGAAAGTGAAACCAGTCCGCATTTCAAACTTCATTACAATCTTCATTACGAGACCCTCCATCACCTGCCTTACCAGCTGACACCATTGACGCAGACACCCCCAACACCGACACAGACACCGACATCAACACAGACACGCAATATCTGAAAGTAAACATTGATCCTATCCATGCGGGCCATGGATACAGCACAGAAACTGTCAAGGCCATTCTTTCCTACATCTTTGGGATCAGTAATAGTCACGCCAAACCCCATACAACGATACCACAACCCACGCGTATCCAATCTATTCTTCCGTCAACGCATCCCACGAAAGCAGGAGCCGAAGCGGTGTTGGAACGGGTTGGATTCCAAGTGGCTGAACAGGTTTCGCCGAGCATGAGACGGGATGGTAGTATAGTTGAAGGGTGGACTGTGTGGGAGATTGAGAAGGACGGCTTTATGGAGCTGTGGGCTTCGTGATTCTCTTTGTTGCATACGTATTTGTGTTTTGATTTTTAGTTTGTAGTTTTACCCAGTCTATGTAGTATTTCCCCCCCCCCCTCCATTCTTCTTTTGCAGTGACATTCTCCTCCCTTCTTTGTGCAATAAACATACATTTCAGTTCATATATCAGTGAAAGGGCGGAACGGAAACAATTGCATCAAAAATGCATCCGGTGTTCCCCATACTAACTGTGGCATCCGTCACCGTGGCTGCAACACAGCAACATGTCCTCCTCGCACCATCTTCCAACACACTTCCAACCACATTCATCGAACTCTCACTGCACCGCCACCTATCCACAAACCACTGTTCAATCCTCGACCAATCACAAACAACCCAACCAGACCGCCGCCTATCCCCCAAAACCCCCGCAATCGTATCCGAACAGCGCCGCGACTTCAACAACTTCGAATACATCAAAATCCTGGGCACATCCCCCGCATCCGTAACAACACTCATAACCACCCTCTGCCCCGCCGGCGCAACCCCCCTCCAACACACAACAGTCGCATACCCGCCACCAACAGTAAAACAACTCATCTCATCAGGCCCCTCCTCAAACCGCATCGACGTTGTCCTCATGGGCGATGGATACACGCGTGCCCAAGAGTCCCTCTTCTTCGACGACATGCAACGACTGACAGACGAGATGTGGGACGCGGGCGCGTTTGAAGAGGTGTTGCCGTTTTTTAATGTGTGGGCTGTGTTTGTGGAGAGTCGGGAGAGTGGGATTGGGGTTGGTGGTGTTGCGAAGGATACGGTGTTTGGGCTGTATAGGGATGGGACGGAGTTGCGAGGAGTATATCCGTGAGTTTTTGAATTGTTTTTAATTTGTTTTTTTGGATGGCAAAGGTGGGAGCTGATGTGTAGAATTGATGTTTAGGTCGAAACCGGAAGTTGCGCGTGCGGTTTGTAAAGCGACTGGCCCGAATGCGTGTGATTTCCCGTCTTTGATTGCGAATGATCCGTTTTATGGTGGGCTTGGTGGGGAATTCACGATTGGGACTTCGTCGCACACGACGGGAACACTTGTACTTCGGCATGAGTTTGGACACACAATGATTCAAGTTGGGGAAGAATATGACGGTGGGGAAGCGTACAGTGGGTGCAACGCGGCTCGAAAGCTTGATAACATCAAATGGAAACACTGGCTTACGGCTGATACGTCCACCACGGACCTAGTAGAAGAACGAAATGCACAAAGAATTCAAGATTACTCTTGGTATGATCTCGCACAGGGTCCATACATTTTGAACTTTACTTCAACTGGAGACTTTCAAAGATGGCACCTCCGCATCACAGCTTCTGGAGTGGAAACGCCGGACTCCCTTCAAGTTTTGTTGGATGGTAAGAAACTCGATTGGACAACATCTGGAGATTTGGACCGCCATTTCTCGGATTGGATAAACAACGAATCTGGGTTCTCAGAGGGCGAACACACACTCGAGTTTAGGCAAGGATACCCGCCAGCTTCTCCTGATGCACCAATTCGTCAGCTATGTAGTGTAACTCTGCATGAGTTTGGTTCACAGGAGGAATACCACTTCTCGCCAGACTACATTGGCGCGTTCCCCACCTTTTCGTTGTCAGGAAAGAAGAGTTATCGACCCACTCATGAATGTAAATCATCTTTCGTGCTGTTTCATTTTACTAATCCAATCAATCAATCAATCAATCAGCATGCTTGATGCGAAACATGTCATCGCCTCACTTCTGCCCTGTTTGCAAGGAAGGCTTGTTTTTGCAGCTTCTTCGACGCGTCTCTCTTATTGACGACGTTACTACCACGTGTTTGGGTGACAAAAGTGTGGCTAAATTGCACCTTCTTCCGTTTGCGCATCACCGCAAGAAGCCAGTGTTTGGAGAGAGATACGTGATTACGTGGTTCAAAGATGGGGAGGCTGTCGAGAGACTGAGTGGGAAGGAAGAAATTGCTGTTGGGAGTCTTGAGGTTGTTGGAGAATGGAGTGTTTCTGTCAGAATTGACACGCCCATTGTTCGAAGTGATCCCGATGGTATTTTGGAGAGTGTACAGGGAGTTGTATGGAGTCGCTGTGGGTTGTAAGGCAATGTACAAATTACAAATTGAGTGGACTCTCCTGGTCTCCAAACTCTCACTTGCAACACAAATCGAATGATGTATTATGTTTTTACAAATATCACTAAAAACACAGGGAGATTATTTCTTGGCGCAGTCTTGGCCCACGAATTGGCAAAGAACAAAAACACGCCACCAACAAGAACTCTGCCACAAAAAAACGAATCAAATGACACTCGAACCAGTTCCCACCGCAGCGAACGTCGAGGCATCCGGGTTCACCGCTTCGGACATTGACCCGTCGCTCTTTGCCTCTGTTTCGCGGTACAACTCGCTCGAACCAACGTCGCTCATCGGCTACGCAAACGACTCGCTCGGCGGCATCTTTGTCAAGCGCCGCGTTAATCGATCCGACGGACGAAACGGCTCTGAAATGTTTCGAATCGTTGAAAACCGCGAAGTGTCCCAGGTCACCGACTTGTGCTCAGGCGATAACCTCGGCGCCAACTTGTACACGTGGAAGTCTGTGAAGAGCGGCGCCGTCTTTTTGAGGGACGTGGATGGTTGTGAGGCTCCGGACTTGTGGGAGGGTGTGTTGGATGCAGCAACAAAGAAGTGGCTGTTCAGTCAGTTGACGGATAACAAGTCCCAGAAAGTTAAATGTGGAAGTATTGTCGTGTCGCAGGATGAATTGACGCTTGTGTTTACTTGGAATAAGAGGGATTCAAAGTGTTCTGGTAAGTAATCAATCTCCATTGCATTCCAAATGGGATATTTACTCTCGTACAGACATTTACACATGGAAACGTGCATCTGCAAGTGTACCTTGGAAAGAATCTCAACCTGTTCTTGCATACAAGAGTACCTCTGGAATGATGTTTCCAGCTTCATTCTTGAAAGATGGTCGTTTGGTTCTTGTTCACAGCGCATCCCCATCAAAGAACGATACTTTCTTTGGGACCATCAACGAAAACGGGGAAATTACTGAACCGTTGACTCACTTTAAGTTTCCAGGAGTGGACGAAGCAAAGCAGATTCGAGTTAGTGGTCTTAGCAAGTCTGACATTGATCCAGAAATTGTGTATGTGACCTCAAATGCTTACAGTGACACGTTTACACTCGTGGAAATTAATCATGCTAACAACACTGTGCGTCATATTACCACTCCTGATGAAGATTCTCTAATTCCTTCGCGGTGGGATGTTGGAGATTTTATCTCAGTTGGATCGAATGTTCTATTTTCATTCAACGAGAATGGAAAAGATATCCAATATGCTCTTGACGTGCCTTCTTGGACCATCAGACCACTGCCAGGCTTTGTTGGTGTCATTTCAAATATTTGTGCGGATCGCAGAAATCCAGAGGCTACGAATACTGTCTCGTACTCCGTCGATACTCCTTCTCATCCATCACTTCTGTATGAGTTAAATTTGGAGACAATGCAAAGAACCGAATATCTAGTCGGAGTTTCTAAACTCGCTGATGAACCCAATTCGAGTGTTGATACCGACCTTCCTCCAGAATTGATCACATTCAAGTCATTTGATGGACTGGAAATCTCTGCATTCATGTACCTCCCTCCTCCATCCAAAGCAACTTCCAAGATTCCAGTTCTAGTCTACGTTCACGGAGGCCCAACCTCCCAATACCGTCCCACCTACCTCCCAGGTTCCAACGCACTCAGCATGCGCCACCTCACAAACGAAATGGGAATCGCATGCATCTGCCCCAACATCCGCGGCTCCACAGGCTACGGCACATCGTTCATGGAAGCCGACGACCGCCTCAAACGCAAAGACGCACTCAAAGACATTGAATCCCTTGTCCACTGGATCAAATCCCAGCCCCAATTCGACGACTCCCGCGTCGCCATCATGGGTCGCTCATACGGCGGATGGGCAACTCTCGCCGCCCTCGTGTTCTTCCCGGACTTGTTCAAGTGTGGTCTTGCGACTTGTGGAATCAGCAATTACCTCACGTTTTTTGAAAACACGGGTCCTTGGAGAGCTGATAACCGGAGAAAGGAGTATGGTGACGAACGGATCCCTGAGGAACGTGAGTTTTTGTTGGAGATTAGTCCTGCTTTGCATGCGGACAAGATTCGGGTTCCTGTGTTTTTGGGGATTGGAGAGAATGATACGAGGGTGCCGTTGGGTGAGGCTGTGAGTATGGGGAACGTGCTTGAAGGGAACGGGAATACGGTTTGGTTGATGGTTGGTAAGAAGGAGGGACATATGTTTAAGCAGCGTAGTGTCAAGGACTTTCATGGTGTCGCCAGTGCTGCATTTTTGCAGAAGTTTTTGTTGTGATCACAGAGAAATGTTGATAAAGGAATAAAAATTACAAGTAAATTGCAGGGATTTTTTATTTCCTTTATTATTGTCAAGATGAAGTTGATCTATATGTATCAGGTTCCCGATTTCTTGAGGGATAAGTCATTGAACATAGCAAAATAGAACAAACATTATTTGTCCAATAATTAGTCTAGAAAATGAAGCTGGTGAAGAAAGACATTGATGCGAAAGACGGCAGCGGATACGTGACCCTCATTGCCGAAGAGCAGGAAGACATGTGGCATGCGTACAATATCGTTCTCGCAGGAGACTCGCTCAAGGGATCTACTGTCAGGTACTACCTGTCACAGACTCCCCATCAACAGCGCTCGTTCTACCCTAACTCACATCCACAGACGAGTCGTTAGCGAATCTTCAACCGGATCAACTGATAAAACGTCAGTTCGGTTAACATTGACGATTGAAGTTGAGTCAGTGGAGTTTGACACCCAGGCCTGCATGATGCGCGTGAACGGGCGTAACATTGTCGAGAACAAGTTTGTCAAGGTACACACTTCTAGTTTAATATACAGTGTTTGGATGCGTACTTAAACTGGATGTGGCGGTCAGATGGGTGGTTATCATACGTTGGACCTTGAGATGCACAAACCATTCACAATCACGAAAGATTGTTGGGATATGATTGCTTTGGACCGTATTACGATGGCGTGTGATGTTGCTGCTCGTGCGGATATTGCTGCAATTCTACTTGTGAGTCAGTTGGACATTACATCACCCCGGTGAACTCAGACTCTCTCTTGAAACAGGAAGAAGGTCTCGCAACTTTATGTCTAGTTACATCGAGTATGACTCTTGTGCGCGGTCGAGTTGAAGTCAACGTCCCCCGAAAACGAAAGGGAAGTTCTGGCCATGAAAAGGGGATGAAACGGTTCTTTGAGCAATGCTTCCAAGCTATTCTTAAGTCTGTTGATTTCGAAGTCGTTAAAGTCTTGATTGTGGCTAGTCCTGGATTCTACAAGGATCAGTTGTTTGAGTACATGAAGCAGCAGGCTGTACAGACTGAAAACAAGCAGTTCTTGCATTTTTTGCCAAAGTTGTTGTTGATTCATTGTTCTTCGGGACAGAAGCATGCATTGGGTGAGGCGTTGGCGGATCCTGGAGTTCAGTCAAGGTTGGAAGATACAAAGTTTGCCACGGAAGTAAGAGCTTTGGCCAAGTTTTTCGAAATGCTTTCGAGGGATCCGGACCGTGCTTTCTATGGGTTCAGGTACTGTGTTGTGGAGTGTTTTGACAGATTATGATTGACTTATGACTTTACTTACTAATTCGAATAGACACGTCGAAATGGCTGCAGAGAAGGGAGCGGTTAACACATTGTTATTGTCAGATGATTTGTTCAGGTTTGTGTTTTTTTGTACTTCTTTTATATTTACTATAACAAATGAAAACTTATTATAGATCCAACGATATAGTAACGCGACGAAAATACATTGCCCTCGTTGAGCACGTGAAGTCACTGGGAGCGACTGTTATGATTTTTTCATCACTTCACACTTCGGGAGAACAACTCACAAACTTGACTGGAGTAGCGGCTATTTTGAATTTCCCTCTACCAGAGTAAGACTTATCTTGATTCTTTGAAGCACTGTGTTTAACGTTTGCTTCGTATCCAGTTTGGAGGATGAAGCGGAGGCAGCTGAAGATGAGGAGGCGCGACGAAACGAAGAAGCACTCGCTGCTGTTGATATTTTGGATGCATTACCAGAAGGTGGTAATCGAAAGTATGATGAAGACTTTGATTTCGAATGAACTGAAAGATTACTTGATTCTGCCCTCACTCTACGCTCAGTTCAGAATTAAATTAAAGCGTTGGCGGCGTGCATTCCCCACGAAAAGAAGTAGGCAATCAATGATTTTCAGGATTCGACTTTTTGATGATGAATAGGGCGAAGGAGATGAAACGCATTTCCCCTTTCTCAAGCACAAGAGTGTCTCCCAACCAACCAACCAATCACTGCATCCAATGGCACAGCGACCCTGGGACCAGCAGCAACAAATGGCGATGACATCATTCAACGACCGGGCCTCGCAATCATCGGAAGCATCGATCCCCGAAAGCCGAGTGTCCCGCACCAGACTTCTTCCCGTGACAGTCTCAGACGGATCAGCATCGTTCCTGCCGCCAAAGTCACTGCCGTCGCACCAGCCATCGCTCGCTCAAAACAGCATCGACTCGGCCTCGATCCCGGAACCACGACACAGACGCATTGTCGGCGCCGTCGTAAAGGCCTATTACAGGTTTTACAGGCTCATGGTCTGCTGCCACTTCCTCTTCATCCTCTTCAACTGCGCCATCATCATCGCCCTTACCTATGTCATCCATGACTCGGATATCACCCAAGAGATGGTGCTTGCCTACAGATCAATTGTCTTTACACGGTACCTGACATTCGTGGCGGCTGTGTTTTACATCTGGACTGTGTTGGTTGCTGGGTTTGATAGAGTCTCGGAACTGAATATGGAGTTGTGGAGGCGGGTGTTGGGGATTAAGCGGCGGGGTGTGTTTTGGGGGAACTTTGTATGTGTGAACATGTCGCAGGCGATTTTGTGGGTTGTTGTAACGGTGTTGTTTTGGGATGTGAATTGGATTTGTACGTCAAAGGGGGAAGGTGCTGAGTTGATTCCGTTCGGGGTGAGTAATAGGGGGTTTTTTTTTTGTCATTCTCGATTTGGATTGGTGTATTGATTCTGACTTTTAGTCTCACTGTAATCAACTTTCGAGTGTCTGGTGGTATGCAATCTTCAATGCGGCTGCTATTTACGTCAACTTGGTGATTATTACGTACGAGGAACTCAAACACCATGTGGATGCTAGAGAAGAAGTCATTGATTATTACACCAAGAGCAACATCAAACCTAGAACTGCGACCACAAATTAGAGTACATGAAGTAAATAAAGTCCAACAGCATAATGATATCAACAGTTTTATATTGATTTGTCAACTCTAAGAAGCCATGAAATACTAATAATAATAAGAGGGCACAAGTCCTAATAAGAAATATCGCAAAAGGGAGGTGATCAGTTACCAACAGCAGAGGCAGCCTTCATGGCGATTTTCAAAGCCTCTTCCATCCCTTCCATTCCCGTCAACTCCACAACTCGCACCTCCTCCTCCTCCTCAACTTTCACCTGGTCCACTTCCCCTTTCTCTTCTTCCTCCCCAACATTTTTCCCTCCATCAACACCATCAACACCTTCCCCACCTTCCTCCTCCTCCCCTTCCTCCTCCTTCTCCCAAACCATAACCCGCGCCGCCTCCAAATCCCTCAACGCATCTTCAGCAGCTTTCACAACCTCAACAGCACTACTAACCACAACCCCCTCTTCATCCACCTTCCCCCCTTCAAACCGCACCACACTCCCCAACACCCCCTTCATCCGCGCCGACAGCGTGTCAATGCGTTGGAGGGAGAGGAGCAGCGAGTCGCGAAGGACGCGGTCTTTGCACCCGCGCGCGACGGGGGACCAGGAGGATGCGATCCCGCGGCCGAGGAATATGATCTCGCGCGCGGAGGTCTTGTATGCCTGTGTGTGGTGGGTTTTCAGGAGTGGGGAGGAGGGGGTGGGAGGCGGGGGTGGAGTGAGGAGGGCGAGGTGGTGGGTTTGGAGGTCGGAGAGGCGGGTTGTGAGGAGGTGGTGGAGGAGGGTTAGGTTTGTCATGTCGATTGGTTTCCGGGCGCGGCGGCGGGGGGTTCGGAGGTGGGAGGTTAGGTGGGAGGTTGGGGATGTGGAGGTTGTGGTTTGGGGTGGGGAGTTCATGTAGGTTGTTGAGGCGATTGTTTCGGTGTCGAAACCGAAATCGTATTCGGTTTCGGCGCCGGCGGTGGTTGGGTGGGAGGCTTGTGAGACTGAGTCGTCGTCATGGTGGATGTTGGAAGGAGAATCGTTGGATTCTTGGTTGGCAGAAGATTCTGGTGAGGTTTCTTGATTGGTATCTGAATCCAATGCATTCTCATTGTCAACAAGATCATCTTGTTGGACAACATCTTGATTAATATCGTTAGGTTGAACGTGTTGACTGCCTTCTTGGGCACCATCAATGTTCAAAACGCCTTGAATACTATCATCCAATAAAACACTCTGAGTACCATCCGACAATTGGACACCATGCATTTCATTCAATTCTTGATGCTGTGGATCATGATCTTGATTCAACTCATGAGTGCTGGAAGACGACCCATGTGTTGATGGTTTTGAGGTTGGCAGAGGAATAAACTGTGACAGGAGGCCACGACGGCCTCTAGGAGCAGACTGGTCATCTGAGTCTAAAGACGTAGTAGTGGTAGTGGTGGCAGCAGAAGAAGTCACATGAATAGTGGACATTGAAACAGATTTTGAGACTGAACGAGGCAGGTGAGAAGTTGAGGAGGGGGATGCAGAGGGGGGAATAGAAGATGAGGAAGGAGAAGATGGCAGGGCAGCAACAGAGGATCGTTGAGCCAAAGAGGGAATGCGAGATTGGGGCGATGCAGGCGGAGTTCCAAGTTGGGTAGTGGTATTAGATTGGGGCGATGGTGCCGAGGCCGAGAGACTACGTCGTCTCAGGGAAGCACTGGATGGACTTCTCGAAGTTGAAGTTGCGGTGGTTTGATTGGCAGTGGCAGTGGCAGTTGGAGTTGAGGACTGGCGCTTTGTCCTTTGATCATTTGAAGGTGGTTTGTCGCTGCGATCCGTGTGAAGGGGACAGAATCGTTCAAAGGGAGTGAATGCGAAGCCGGGCTTGTTGCTCTTTCGTTCGTCCTAGGGTGGGTGTTAAGTAGGTTGAACAACTTAAGAGGTACTTACGACTAGCTGGTACGACTGCCACTCTCTTGGATGGATGACCCTGCCATCGGGACCAGTAACAGGATTCGGTTTCTGAACCTGGTTTGGATTGCGCTTGCGTTGACAGGCCGGACAGTTGTCCCTTGGTGGCATTCTTTTGTGTTAAGTAAGAGAAAACCAAGCAAAGTCAAAGCAAGCAGAAGATGGCTTCTTCGTACTCCACACAACCTACTACTACTACTACCACTCATACTCACACTCAGATGGACACGGATTCGGACACGGACTCTTCTGATGACTTCCGCAGTGCACACAGTGTGGCCAGTGTGACCAGTGTGACACCATCAGACGAGTCCGAGAAAGAGAACGGAAACTCAGCTTCATCGCCGCGTTCGTTTGTCACAGCTCGCTCGTTTACGGCATCGTCCTCGTCTGGTGCTACTGCTGCTTCTAATACAGTTAGCTGTACCAAAGAACAGCCGAAGAAGAAGGTCTCGTTCTCGGCCGCCCTCGCATCCGCCTTTGCCCCTTCGCCAACACCCTCGAACATCCACTCAACGGCCAAGGACCTGCCCCTGCTTCAGTCGGATGCGGATCTGCCACCTGCGTTCAGGGCTCCGTTGGCAACCACAACTACTGCAACTTCAGTCAACATCGAAGACTTTGATGCCGATGACAACGACGACGACGACGATTCACTCTCAACTGTCACTGCCACAACTGTTGCAAACACTCGTGCAAACTCTATTCCAGTGCCACGCACTCTCTCCCTCTCCTCCTCTTCCGCTTCCTCGCCACTTCTGCCGCCTCACTCTCCTTCTTCTACCTCTCTCAACAACTCCCCTCGCCCTCCAAGGCTCGCTTCTCTCGACATTTTTAGAGGCCTCGTCATTCTTGCTATGATCATTGCTAATTATCAGACTGCAAATGCCTTTCCTATACTCTTGCATCCTGCTTGGATTGGCCTTTCTCTTGCTGACCTCGTCTTTCCCTCTTTTCTCTTTATCATGGGTGTGGTATGTCATTTTGCGAATAGGGAATAAGAATGAGACGAGCGATAGAAGGGTTTGCCATGGCTTTTTTGGAATGGTTCTTTGCGAAGTATGACGATCGCGAGGAACGAGTGACCGTGGAATCAAAAAGCGAAGCTTTTGGGAATGTAGTCAATGGCTCTCGTGTGAGCGCAGCGAAAGAGTTCTCTGCTTCGCAGAAGATCGCGAGGAACGAGCGACTGTAGAATCAAAAAGCAAAGCTTTTTGGAATCTAGTCAATGGCTCTCGTGTGAGCGAAGCGAACGAGTTCTTGCGGAGGCTGAAGATCGCGAGAAACGAGTGACTGTAGAATCAAGTCAATGGCTCCCGTGTGAGCGCAGCGAACGAGTACTCTGCTTCGCAGAGCAGAAGATCGCGAGGAACGAGCGACTGTAGAATCAAAAACAAAGCTTTTTGGAATCTAGTCAATGGCTCTCGTGTGAGCGAAGCGAACGAACAGCAAAATCAAAAGGCGAAGCTTTTTGGAATGCAGACAAAAGTGAATGAGTTTTTACAAATTAAAGTGGCGAGGCACTTTCTGAAAACAGCGCGGCGAGGAGCTTCTTTTTGAATGTAGACAACACACTTATACTCTATCAAATAATAGGCTATTCCGATATCCATGAAGAGTGGCAAAAAATCATACACATCCATAGCCACTCGATCCCTGAAACTGATTGTAATTGGACTCTTACTCAATGCACCTTTCTCAACACTAGAGACGTTCCGCTTTGCCGGCGTCCTTCAACGAACGGGCCTCGTCTTTTGGGTGGTTGCATCAGCATACAAAGCAATTCCATTCCCAAACATGTTCAACCTCTTTTTCCCTACATTCCTCCTCTCATTATGGGCTTTCGCAACCAAAGCGTTCCCACCTCTAGAAGGATCAGCACCATTCCCCGACCTCCCTTCCTGTCCAACACATCGAGATAGCAACTTTTCATACTTTGACCCGCCCCACTGCACAGCGCAGTCCTATTTTGACATGCTGGTATTGGGTGGACGTAACCACACATACCAACACCTCCCCTTCGACAATGAAGGCACACTCTCCACCCTGACATCCTGCATCACATGCATAGCCGGCGTTATTATCGGAACCTCTCTCCAACGCGCCGTTCAAACCGACTACAGCGACGGAACATGGCGATACCGCCAATCACTCCGCATGGCCGTCCAAGCCTTAACGTGTCTTGTGATTGGTGAACTCGTGTTTGGTCTCCTCCTCGGGATACCCGTCTCCAAAAACCTATGGACGCCGTCGTTTCTTGGGATTTGTCTCTTTTTTTCGATTGCGGGATTTGGATGGTGTTTTTGGGTTGTGGATGGACAGCCGAATGTGCAGAGTGTTGTTGTTGTGGGAGGTGTTGGGCGAAGGAGGATCGGGGTTCCTAGTGAACAGACGCGGTTGTTGCCTGGTGGTGGTGGAGGTGGTGGTAGAAATGGGGTCAGTGGGAGGGAGTTACCGCTTGCGTTTAATGTGTTGGCGAGTTGTGGACGGAATCCACTGTTTTTGTTTGTCTTGCATGAGCTTGTTGCGGAATTCTTGGGTTGGATTGGGTGGTATGAGCCGTTGTATGAGTATTTGTTTGGATGGATTAGTGTGGATGGCGTTGGGTCTTTATTGTGGAGTTTGGCGTGGGGGCTGTTAGTGTATGCGCCAATTGGAGTGTATTTGGATCATATTCGATGGTACTGGCGAATGTGAAGGGAAGTGGACATATGTGGAATAATAGATGTATGTATCATTTACTTTGTCTACTTTTCTTTTTGTTTTTCATTGACTAGTTGAGAAGATGGCAGAGAGCACAGCGGCCCTTGCGCAACTTCTAGTGCGTCTTGCTACTCAGAATGATAAGGCGGTTGAGCAGCAGCTTGATCAGCTCACGCATATACACATGCATCACTATGGGCTTTTGGTGAGATCCAACCAGTTAAGTAGTCACTGAGAACTAATCCCCAAAGCCCAGCTTGTCGCAGCGGATGCAAGTGTTCCACACAGCGCCCGTCACTTGGCAGCTTTGTATCTCAAGAACGGAGTTGACAAACACTGGCGAAAGACTTCAAAAAGGTACGTTTGCCATTTTACTTGTCGTCAGCCACATCCTCCGCAAAAGACAAGCTCTCTACTGTAGAGAGTTTAAATGCGATCAATTTGAGTGGATGGTGGTTCTGGTGTGGGATCTGTGTACTGAACAGCCTCCAATTTATAGCACCCTCCAACCTGACGAGAAGGCGGCGATTCGATCCTTTCTTTCTACTTTGGTTTGCGAAGAGTCTGCAAAGGTATCGTTGTAATTAGGTGTAATGAGTGTCGCTGATGACTGTACAGTTGGTTCGAGCTTACGCTGAAGCATACTCAAAGATTGCGCAAATCGACTATCCTCACGACTGGTGCGTATTTTTACAGTCCATTCAAGTGTTTCTAACCGTTTATCTGTCGGGGTCATAAGGCCGGAAGCTATTCCATCGTTATTGACCACCATTGAATCCACCTTCAACCCGGCATCGCCATTCAATCAGCCAGTTCTCCAGGCTCCTCATGATATTAATGCATTGAAAAGATTGCATCTTGCTCAGCAGCATTCCATTTATACACTCCACCGTGTGATTAAGGGATTGTATTCTGTACGAACGTTACGCGTAAAGCATGTCTTGTATCAGGTTTACTTCGTGATTCGTCATCTCTAAATGATTGACTAACGCTTGCGCCTCGTAGATGGCTCCTCACATATTCCAAAACCTCTCCAACTTATTCTCATCCAACATCTCAATCTTCCTCGCCAACTTCCCCTCAACTGATCCAGCATCCACACTTACCGACCCGTTCGTGATTGAGAAACTGGACGGAACGATCCAAATCGCGCGTTTGGCACTCAAGATCCTGCGACGTTTGATTGTGAATGGGTTCCCGGAACGTGATGATATGGTTCGTGTTCCGGAAGGACTTGGAGACGGGAAAATGGTTGCTGCACCCAACTTTTATAAGCCTTTCGAGAAGGTGGAGGCTTGTGTGGAGTTGTTTTCGTCCTTGACGGGATGTTTGCAAAAGATGCTTCAGCTTCGTAAGTCCTTTTTTCTTTTGTTAACGTGTGTATAAACTGGTAGCGTTATAGGAACGGCAGTCAGCAGTGCACCTCAATTGAAGCCAATCTTTCAAGCAACAACAAAGATTTCCCTAACGATTGGAAAGCTATACACGGATTTACTCAACTCTCGCGCCGTTAATTTCGTTGCGGCTCGTGGAAGTTTGGATGTGATTCGGTTCTATTGGGGTTTGATTTCAAACGGGAGCAGTAGCGGAGCTCCTGACGCGAATGGGAACCCTGATGACTTTGTCGAGAGGATTTTATTGCAAGGATTGGTTTTGTTCAGAGGTGTCATCAAGAACTCGCAGTTTTCATTGATGCCACGTGAGTTTTCCTATTGTTTTGGGTTCGTTGGGTTCGCTTACCTATTATTTGCAGCTGATCGACACCCGCAAACGGATGACGCGATTCGTTTGATCACTGAACAGCTTTTAACTCCTGATTTCGTTAAAGTTGCCATGGAGACTCTCATTACCAAGTATCTGATCTTCAACCATGATGAATTGGAGCGATGGGATGAAGATCCAGAAGGTTTCATGGCTGATGAAGAGGCTGATCAGTGGGAGTTCAGCTTGAGGGTAGGCTTTTTTATTGAGCCCAATTTTCTCTGGTTTCTGATATCCCATTCTTAGATGTGTGGCCAAAAAGCTGTTATGGATTTGATGAGCAAGCACCGAGCTATTTTAGCTCCTGTCTTGGTTGAAATGCTTCAACAAGTAGCTGAATATGGCCCAGCCTCCAACTCCAACGCTATTCTTTTGAAAGATGCTGTATACTCTGCAGTTTCTTACTGCTCATGTAAGTCCGAACTCCCTCTTTTCTTCAACTTATTTGTACCTAAACCCAACCAAATCAGACGATTTATACGATTACCTCGAATTTGATAACTGGTTTGAAACCCGCCTTCTTCCTGAAAGTATCACCCAACCAGGCCCCGACACGAATCCAATGTGGAAAATCATCCGCCGTCGCGTCACTATGCTCATAAGTTACTGGATCGCCGTCAAATCAGCTCCATCTATGAGACCCCTATTTTACCGCCTCTTGATCCACCTCGCATCCCCAGCGAATGAACGTGATATGGTTGTTCGGTTGTCGGCAATTACTACGCTGCGTGTTGTTGTGGATGAAGGGCTTTTGACGGATTCGGAGGTGTTTCAGCCGTTTGTTGAGTCGTGTGTCCAAGTGTTGGTTGAATTGGTTGTGGAGGCTGATGAGTTTGATACAAAGGTGGGAGGGCTGACTGCGTTGAAAGGGATTATCTATATGATGGGTCAGAAAGTAAGATTTGTAGATCTTTTGCGTGTGACAAGAATTGACTCTTCTGTCGTAGATTGCCCCATTCGCTGGGAAGATTACTGAACAGCTTCCTCGACTTTGGGAATCTTCGTATGACCAAATAATGTTCCGAACCTCGATTCTCTTGGTTTTGTCGACTCTTGTGCAGGTAATATTATATTTAACCTAAGTTTTAAAGTCTAAAATTTTGTGTTAAAAGGCATTGAAAGAACAATCTGTAATGCTTCACCCACTCGTCCTTCCAGCTATCCAAGCAACACTACTTGGCAGCGACATGACTCAACAAATGCACTTTTTGGAAGACTCGATTGATCTTTGGGTTGCCACCCTCCAGAACAGTCCTTCATTAACTCCCGAGTTGGTCTCACTTTACCCTTGCTTGGCGGAATTGATTGAACTTGGATCCGCTGAACACTTGAAAGTCGTCTTGCGTCTGCTCGAAAGTTATTTCGTGCTTGACGCTGGAAACTTTGCCCAACACCCAGCGAGTCTTGTCCTCTTTACGAAACTTGCGAATTATCTCTCAGAACTGAAAATTGAAGCTTCAAAGCACATTGCGCGTGCAGTAACGTTGGTTCTTCGTGCGGGTTTACAGTCAAACAACTTGCAAGCTATGCAGCATCTCTTTGTTGAATCGAAGTTACTTGCAACACTTATCACTGAGATTCTTCAGAGTAGTCAGAAGGGAATTGTCGATCACGTTGTTGCAGATTTTACGACAGTCGTGTCACTGTTTATTGTGTGGGATGCTGGGTTCATCATCAACTATTTACAAGAGTTTGGAATCATGGTTGCTGGGAAAGGGTCAAGTGTGTTGCCAGAGTGTTTGGATCAGTGGAATCGAGTTGAGTGTTTTGGCTTTTTATTGAATTAGACCTAACCACTGGTTGTTCCTAGGTGTACGATGCCATGACTTATCCAAAACAAAGAAAAGCGTTGGGAATGGCGATGGCAACACTTGTTTCAACAGCAAACACTGACGTTCTTGGAAAGGTGCAGGGAATCTTTGCCACCTTATCTGGAGTCATGATGGAAGTACACGGAATGAGCAATGAGGAGTTGAGTGGATCTTGGTATTGATCTTGAAGAAGTACTCACATATTTTATAGTGCCCGCTTGCATTGGTGCGAATCTATTCGATCATCAACACATTCGTTGAGTGATGACGACGAAGAATCTCCTGACAGAAAACGACGGGCGCTTTTGGAGTCCCTGGATCCCATTGCCACAACCAGTCTAATTCCGTTCATCAAGGAGAAATTGAGTGCATGTGAATCCAGTATTGGAAGCCAACAGTGGAGTCTGTTATTGCAGAGTGTAGATCAAGACGTAGCCAATGAGCTATTCAAGTTACTCTGAGAAGTCTACTCTGGGGAGATGGAGATGCATTGATTAATTTGAATACAACCATGCATTTTTACTCAATGAGTTTATTTCTTAGAATACGAGTAACGCTGAATCCAAAACTTTGGATATCGTCTCGTTGAATCAAGGTTGTTAAAAACAAGTGCGCACACAAGCATTGCCAAGACTCCAGTCAAAACAGGACGAAGTACAAAGCCATAGCCCAGATTCTGAATTTCTGACGATCCAGTGATTGCAATGAGAGCGGTAGCGCCGCCAGGTGGATGAACAGTGTTGGTGAGTGCCATTATGGCGATGGAGAGTGCGACACCAAGAGGAGGCGCATAGGTTGACTTGTAGGCCACTAATGCATCCACATTAAAGAGTTTTGAGATTGAGACGCCAATAACAGCTGAGAGAACATGTCCCCAGAGGACATTTGACGGTTGAGACAGAGGCGACTCATGAGCATGGTAGAGGAGGACGGCGGAAGCTCCGATAGAGCCAATGAGGATTGAGGATTCGTTAGAGAGGGGCCCATTGATAAACTCCAGGCGTTGGTTAATCACATTCACAATGAGGATTGATAAGAAGGACACGACTGTGGACACGAATACTTGAGGAAGAGGTGGCTGGACGGGTCGATTGTCAGGACTCGTTCGTGAAAGACCAGTCCACTTTGATGCATAGGCAACCAGCGGGTTCTTGGCTTTCGCAGTTGACACAGTGTCCATGGTGAAATGTCCTTGTTTCTGACGTTGTTTCGAAATCAAGAAAACCAAAACAAACAAAATGTTTTGGCGACAGCTTCCACTTCCACTTTCAAGAATCACCACGGCTTTTGTGCTTGGCGTCGGCGTCACCGTTTCAGCCACAAAATTAACAGGGTTCGAAACGCGGCGGCGGCAATACTTCCAAAGTCAGATAATGCACTGCGATTCAACGGCGTCAAGTTGGTTCACTCTCCGGCCACAGCAAAGGCAGCCTCAGTCACCCTATTCGTTTATTGCTGATGCCGCTGAAAAGGTGGCTGATTCAGTAGTGAACATTCTGCTTGAAACGGGTGTGTTTGGCAGTGTGTTGCGTGTTTGGTATTCACTGGCGCTGACGTGGTAACACTCCCTCAATCAGATGTAAAGGACCTGTTCTCGTCAAAGACAGTTTGCTCGCGTGGCTCTGGTTTCTTTGTTTCCGCGGACGGAAAGATCCTCACAAATGCCCATGTCGTTGAAGATTGGACGGTGACGTCAAAGGTTCTCCTTCTGACTCCTCTAAAATCAGCCAACCATTTCTCAATCCAATCAAACTACCAAAACAGATCATTATTACTCTCTCTGATGGCCGTGAATACCCTGGCAGGGTCCACGCTGTTGACTTTCTCTCCGATCTTGCAATCATCCAAATCGAACCAAACAATCCTACAGACACTATGCCGATATGGAAACCTGTTCATCTTGGATCTAATAATGAAATGCGTGCGGGTGATTGGGTGGTTTCTATCGGTAACCCTATGGGTCTTCAAAACACCGTCACTGCTGGCGTCATTTCCTCTTACCGCAGAAAGTCACAAGAGCTAGGTAAGAATAGCGAGGGTTACCAAGGAGCTTGGGAAATACTTCCCGACTTATGAGTAAAAACGGACTGAAGGGCATAGCATTCCATCTTCAGCACTAGATTTATATTCTAACTTTACTGAAATAGGCCGTAAAGACTCACGCGTCGAATATTTACAGACAGATTGTGTCGTTCATACCGGGTCGTCTGGTGGTCCACTTATAAACCTTGATGGCCATGTTATTGGAATCAATACCATCCGAGCCGATTCCGAAGGAATTTCGTTTGCAATTAAAGTCAACCACTCTATCGATATGATTCATCAGTTAATGACCACAGGGAAAATTACGCGTCCATGGTTTGGGTTTGGATTGGTAGGTATTTCTTTAAAGTTTTCATACATGAAATACCCAACTTCTCATTTCAGGTTTCGTTGAGTCCTTATGTATGGCAACAATTACGTTCGCAAACCCCGCAGCAACTCCTGCCTCAGACGGAAACGGGCGTTCTCATTACATACGTAGAGCCAAACTCTCCAGCGTCTTTAGCGGGCTGTAAAGAAGGAGATGTGATTGTTGAAGTGAACGGTTCTTCTATTGGCTCTGCGTCAAAGGTTTGTTTTGAGGTTTTGGGTTCATCCAACTTTCGTCCAACTTAAGTCCTGCTCTTACCGCAGCTCTTGAAAACAATTGGGCTTCAAGTTGATCTTCCCATCAGCATCAAAGTCAAGCGAATTGTTCTGCAAGACCAGGAGTCAGGACAATACCAACCAACAGACATTACATTAACTCTGCAACCTCAAGAATACGATACCTCAAAATAAATTAAGCTTTATTCTGAAAAACGGCTTTATTTTAGACATTTCAACGCACTTTGAACTTCAACTTCTTCATAACATTAACTGCTGCAGCCTTCTGCAATTCAAAGTCATTCTCATCCACCGTCAACTTTGTTTTGATTTTTGCAATATTTTCGCGGGCAACTGCTTTTTGCTCACGAACCAGTTTCCTCAGTTCCTATCAGTCAACTTTAGAAACACTTTCACCAAAATACACAAAAACATACCTCTGCATGCGCTTTGGACACCACTTCTTCTTCCCACTTTGCCCGCTTCAGTTCTTCCTCTAATAACCGGATTTGATCTCTTGCAAATGCTTCTTTTGCCTCTCGTTTCACACGGTCAGCCTCCTCTTGGGCTTTCCGCTTATCACGGTCGGAACGAGATGTTTCACGAATGAGTTCACGTTGTGAGGATAAGTATGTATCGTAAAGTGTTCGAGCGAGCTTTTTTGTTTGTGAGGGAATGAACAGAAACCCAATAACTTTACCTCAGCCTCACGCATCTTCCTTTTTCGTAGAATACCTTCTACTTCCTTTTCAGCATTTGCGAGACGTTGTTCCATGCGAACTACGCGTCGATTCTGTTCAGCAAGGGAAATCTTTGCTTGCCGTTGTGCCTCACGTTCTCGTTTTACGTGTTTCTAACATATATCATCAGACGTATCATCTAAATTATTGTACAAGCGGCTTACGGATTTGGCTTCTCGTTCCACTTCCTTTCTAAGGACCTGAATAGGTCGGATATCGCTGAAAGTGCTGATTTCATTGTGCTAAATAAGTTGATAAGAAATAGAATCAAAGACTCGGAGAAGCATAAAATAATAAATACCATATTTCTCTTTCGTTGATGCAATCTAGAGTCCAAAGCTCGTCGTCGGTCACGAATCTGGCCGTTCCATGTTTTTGACAGTGTTGCTTTAGGTACCCCGTCGACGCACAGTTCGTCCTTGACGAGTTTTTCAAATGCCAGAAAGTTCTTTTCGGCGATAGAGATGGGTGGTTGTCCTGTGGAACCATCTCCAGAATATCCCCACTCGTCATCATCACTGCCTGATTCCTCACTCACGACAATTTCTCCTGTCCGTGAGAAATCAAAACTCAAATCGTTTCCTTCGATCTCAGAGGGAAGGTCGGATGCATCGATATCAGCACTGTGGAAACTTCCTCCAGAGAAGGAGGTTTCTTGGTCTTGAGTTTGTTTGTTGATAGATGACGACGGCACACGATTATTGTGGGATGAAAAGACTTGTCTGACATTTTCATCTAGCGAATCCGTTTCCGCATCTATTCCTGACGGTGGAGAGACTTCGGAGATGTTGTATTCGGCGTCAACTTCTTCGTCATAGTCACTTTCTGAATCCCGATTGTCTTCATCTGATTGCTTTTCGTCGTAAGTAGCCCCATCAACATAAACAGTTCTTCCAGAGTTTACACCGGCAAATTTGAAGAGCCCTTTTCCCTCCCACCATCTTCGGTCGCTTGTACTACTTGACGGCTTCTTTGCTTTCGCTACACTCTTCGTTCTTGGTTGACCACTGACTCCAATTCCAAACGGACTCTTTCGACCCGCCTTTTCGCGAGCAATTTCTTGTTTGACGACTTCATCCAGTGACTCTCGCACATATTGGGAGGCGTTGTTAGTTCTTGCAAGTGCTTCATTGCGAGCTTGGAGGAGTCGTTGTTGACGGAGTTTAAGAGCTCGAGTGTGTGGTGTATCTGATGATTGTATTTGGAGAGGTGCGAGAGTTACAGGAGGTGCAGGTTTAGCAGGTGTAGCGGTTGACGGCTGTTGTGAGAAAGATTGTTACTGATAATCAGGCATTTTTGATGGCATCTGTGTCGCGCGGAGCCTTACCTGGAGATTGAATCGGATGGTAGAGTTTTTTGTAGTGGCGGCGGATGTCGATTTCGGAGCTTTCTGACTTTGTTTGGCATAGGTTTCAGCACGAGTTTTGGCAGTTTGGACAGTTGAGTCCAAATCCTTGTCGGCTTTCAATCTAGCTTGCGTCAAAAGATATCTTTCCACATCGTCTACGACTTCAAGAACACCGGATGTATTTTTGCCTGATCGAGGCTCTGAAGGTAGTACGAAGGATGATGTTGTTGATGAAGAGGCAGTCGGTTGTTTCGATGCCTGCACGGGTTTCTTATCTGCTGTCATTGAAGCTTTAGAAGTTGAAGCGGTATCTTTAACGGGAGCGCGTTGATTTGAACGCGGAATATCATTCTTGTTATTGGAGGTAGATGGTTTCAAGGACCCAGAGTATATTGTTGCAGGTAGAGGAACATTTTCCTGTGATTCCAAAACCATTGACGTCCCCGTTGTTGCCAATGACACGTGTTTTCGAGGTGAGAATGCAACAACAGGTTTCCGTTTCTGTTTTTACGAGAATAAGGCGAAGACTGGAGCAAAAGCCAAGTACCTTTGGTGAAGTTGGTGTTTCAGCGCGTTGTCTCTTTTCGCCAGTTGCAGCTGAGGAAGCCGATCTTGAAGCCGAGGTGGAAGAAAGGGCCTTGTCCAAGTCGCCAAAGAGAAGAAGCAGATTCGCAATGTCCGATTCGTGTCCGTCAACAACTTTTGAGGGTGAAATGTGGTTGAGGCTCGGCGATCCTTTTGTTGGTTTTTGGTAGACAGAGGTTAGTTTGTGGGTGGGTGGTTGTTTAGTGGGAAAGAACACACCAAGGACTGTCTCTTCGAAGGCGCGAAGAACCACGGAAACATTAGCCACCTTGTCGCTTCTTTCCACAGCATTTCTAGTGATTGAGTAGTAACTATAAGCAGGCATCCCTCCCTCGTGGCCTCGTTCATCGAAACAAGTTACAAGTTACAAGTACATACCGTTTGATGCCGTCCAGCCGAACCCGAAGCAGCCCTTCAAACAACGCAACAAACAGCGACGACACACATTCGCCCAAGTTCTGAACTCGGACACGGACCCCGATTCGCCCAAGTAACTCGTTGGCAACGTGGACCGCTTCACTGCCCATTCGAATACTCCCTCGTTTGGTTATTTCTTGACAAAAATTGTCACCACCCATCCTGTCTTCAAAGTCCTCCAATGTCCTTCAGAGAACTGCGCTCCTTCACTGAGAAGATGCGTGCGTTGGGCTATCCACGTCTGATTTCAATGGACTCGTTCAGACAGTGCAACTTTGATGCTATGGCTGATATTCTGCTCTGGCTCGTCAAAAAGTAACAGAGTCTTTAGATTGACGGAGTTTCCAACTCATTTCTTTCTCTTAGTTACGATCCGTCCTTTGAAGTTATGGAAGATATCGAATCGGAGCAGGATCGAATCATATTCATCAAGTCCATTGCAATGTTTATGGTGCGAGTGAAACCACCCAGTTCCGATTCGTTCTCATTCTACTATATTTAGGCGTCTAAAGCGAATATTAAGCTAAATACGCGTAAATTATATACAGCTGATGGGTATGCTGTCAAAGAACTCTTCAAAATTGCATCTGTATTGTATGAAGCTTCCCGCGCACACACCAAGGAAGACTTTGTGAGTAAAACTATATCCTTCAATGATGCGACATTCCCTAACGCGTATCTGTGAAGGACCAAATTGTCCAACCACCACTCGACATTTCCTCCAAACTTGCTCAACTCAAATCTTGTCGCATCCTTGCAGTATCTATTACTGAACAGGGATCTTCTCTCTACGACTCTCTCAAGCTCGAGCTGGAACTTCGTGATGTGCGCCAACAAGTCATTTCTCGACCATTCGACTTGCGCTCAATGGAAGCGGCTGTGTCGAATGCAGTAGAAGCACTCAAAGTACAAATTGGCGAGACTAGAAGTGCTTTGGAGGGACTGAGTGCAGACGAAACTAACTTGGTTGCCAAAATCGAAAAGAGAAAGACAGAGTTGGAGAGAGCTGAAAAGCGACTCAAGAGTTTGCAAGGTGTTAGGTGGGTGCCAAACTTTTTTTTCCCTCCTCAATACTTTTCTCATGAGCTTGAAAACAGACCAGCATATATGGATGAGTACGAGAAAATTGAAGTTGAATTGGTGAAGTTGTATGAAATCTACATGGACAAGTTCCGAAACCTTGCCTTTCTCGAACAACAACTTGACGAACATGATCGCCTTGAACAAGACAAGTTTGAAGAAACGGAACAGTCCCTCAAAAAGATGCAGACGCGACTTAGAGAGGAAGAAATGCAATTACTCAGAGGTGATAAAGAAATGCACGAGAGCGTGAGCAACAGACCCAGCCGTCCTCATGGTAAGTGTCATAAATAATAATACACAAAAAATACTAATACTTTGTCTCGCAAAAGCGGCAGGTCGTCGTAACAAATCAAACCGAAAGGACATGGATGATTCCGATTCTGATGGACTTGGAGGTGGCGGAGATGACGATGCCAGCGAGGTAACAGAGGGCAAAATCCCTTCTAGAGCTCACGGTAACTAATCGTTTTGATTTAGGAGGAAGACGCGTCTATGGGAATGTCTGAAGGCGAGTCCAGTGACCAAGAACACGATCCCGCACCTCCTTCACGTCGTCCTGGCGAAGCTTCGGGTACGCGTGGCGGTGATCGAGGTGGCGGTTTGGCTGGAACGGAAAAGTCACGCAAGGAAACTGTGTCGGATGAAATGTTGATTGATCGTAGAGAAGATGGCGGAAGCGACAGTGACGATGATTTAGACGATGATGAACTTGGAATCGATGGTGAGAGTCGTGGACGTGGAGGTGGTGGTGCTGCAGGCGGAGCTGGATTGGGAGAAACGGAAGACGATAGCGACGAGGATGACGATGACGATGGTCAAAGTGAGAATGATTTTTGAAAATGGAATTAAATAGTCTTTTCTTTTTGAGTTGAAGTGCGCCTAGACAAGAAATGTTGGTCGAGGAAATGTTTTGATGCCTTTGACGATGGCTCTAAATCGCAGTAATTAAGTTATATGGCGTTGATTATGAAATGAACAAGTTGCTTGGGGTTTGTGCTGAAGATTTTTGGGCATTCCACTTGACAATTCTTTCGTGAGTCCAATCTGTGACCCCGACACAGCGCCGCTCTCAAATATTAAACGTTTGGACACTGAGTAGATCCAAACCGTGCAAGTCGTTGATCGGTTGTATCTCCGTCCTCAAGAGTAGGGAGCACTAAAAAGGTACCACAAAGTCTCAACGAACAATATTTATTAACACTCGTGAATGAAAAACTCAGTAATAGCTTCATACTAGATATCTGTGAACTGATCAAGCAAGTTTAACGCAAATATCAACGAACCTCCCAATAATGGCTACAACTGATTGCCAATGGTTGAAGCTCGCGTTTCCTGACATTACAAGCTACTTCGGAACCACTTTACAAGAATGTACTCTCTCGAGCAATCCAGTCGTCGGCCTGGACTCGTTCTGGGAGAGTTACTTCACTGTAATTGAATCAGGCTTCTTAAAAATTGACTTAATATCAATTATAGGGACTTGTCCAGCATCAAATTGCCAAATCCACCTCAGTTTCCGTCTCAACTCTCCAATCTGTCAAAACTTTCAATATTGTTCGTGACTTCAAGACATTTTTCTTAGACTAAACGTGGTTTCATAGAACGTTAAATTCGCTTGGTCTCACAGGTCCAATGCCTGCCGCATTTTTTACATTGACACTACTCTCTACACTTCGAATGAAAGGAAATCCGATTGGTGGACAGCTTCCAGCTGGTTTCGGCCAGCTAACAAAACTGGCTGAGCTTGACATCACCGACTGTGGTTTCACTGGACCAATTCCAGCTGGTTTCTTTGCAAACACTCAACTAAACTCATTACTGATGGGCTTGAATCCATTAAACTCACAATTTCCAACAGGGTTTGGAAGTTTGGGAATGAGTGACCTCTGGCCAAACCAAAGGCACTTTATGTCCAATCTGTAAGTCTAATTGTAAATGAATGAGTAGTTAAAATTGAAATGGAAGGGACCTTCAATATACTGGACTTACTGGACTTATACCAACTGATATCTGTCAGCTCAAATACGTGACATCTTTGTGAGTTTGTCAATTTTGATGGCTCCTCAATAAATGGGACTAGAATTTTCTCAGGATTACAAGTCACTTTTCCAAGCTGCTTTACTCAGTCTCTTCTTTCACTTTCGTACTTATATCTTGATAGTATGGGGCTGTTGACAACTATTGGAAATCTTCAATCAACACAAGCAGCTACTTACTTGAAGGGTTTGTGAGTAACAATAATTTTTGATTCACAGATCTTCACTAATTGGAAAATAACAGAACTCTTGATGACAATCTTTTCGTGAATATCCCACAGGCAAATCTTGTGTATCCAACTAAACTTAGTATACTATCAATGAAAAATAACCTCATCACCCAATTTCCGGCTTCATTTACAACCAGTCCATTAAGTGCTATAAACACTCTGGATTTGAGTGGGAACCAAATTTCAACTCTACCGTCAACAGGATGGGCCACAGCATACCCAAATTTGTTGTCCTTGACTCTGGACTCCAATTCACTCAGTGGAGGGTTTCCATCTGCCGTCATCAATCAAAATACCAAATTGACGTACCTATCTATTGCCAACAACCAATATTCAGGAGCAATACCTGATATTTTTGGAGGAAAACTTGTGACAACTCTAATTGCAAACAATAATAACTTCAACGGTCTGCCACCAGCGTCTTTGTCAGCAGTCACTACTATGATAAACCTTAATTCAAACCAACTATCTGGGGACGCAACTTCATGGCTTACAAATATTCTCACAGCTTCAGTCTCTATTATATTATTGAATAACAATGGTTTATCTGGAGGGTTTCCATGGGATTCCGTCGCTGGGTCACAAACCATTGGCAAAATCGACATAGGCCGGAACAGTTTCAGCGGTGCAATCACAAGTCAAACTAATTTGGCTTACGTTGATACTCTTATCTTGTCCCATAATCAATTTACATGACCAATACCTGATAATTTTGCAACGCAAACAGACACAAACTTGCAGAAGATAGACTTCTCTTACAACAGCTTCAGTGGAAGTCTACCAAGTAGTATTCTGAATCAAATTTATCTTGGCTATATGTAAGTGTTTCAGACTTGTTCGAAAGTTGACCTCAAGTTTTGACAGAGACCTGAGCCACAACCAGTTGACAGGAACCATCACAGCATTTGACTCATTATTTAATGGGGGAAATTTGATGCTTTATAAACTCAATTACTTTGATCTGTCCAACAATGCCTTGACTGGTAACATTCCAACCGATTTGACCCAGATATATGGGAACAGGTGGCCTCATAAAGCACTTATCGTAGTATAAACTAATAAGTTTATTAGTCCATTTTATTGCAACCAATTCACTGGAATGACTGACTGTCCTTCAAACGTGGCGACCACCACAACCAGTACCACCACAACCACAGCTTCAACTACAACTCAAACTACATCAAGTTCAACTTCTTCAACAACGACAACAACACCCACTACAACTACACAGACAACTAGTACTACAACAAACCCAACAACGTCGACATCTACTACAACTTCAATCCCCACTACGACTACGTCTACAACTACCATTTCTACTACATCAACCTCTACGACTACAGCTTCAACCACATCAGCATCAACAACGTCTGTCTCGTCTTCCACTTCGACCACGACAATTTCAGCTTCCGCGTCAAGCTCCGCATTTACAGTTCAAAGCGCTACAACTTTGATGATAACAGTGATCTCTCTATCTACCATTTCTTTATCAATTCTGTTGTCGATGAGTACACCAACCATAAGTAGTTCTATACCACAGCTTCAAGCAACAAGCAGTTCCCTTCCAACTACTGTCTCCTCTTTATCAACAATAAGTATTACCAGCAACGACGCAACAACAACAAACTCCGGGGTATCTTTGATTACATCTGGAACATTTTCATCAGCTTCATTTTCTATCTCGTCCCAATTTTCCTCCTCTGCTGTGTCAAAGTCTTTTGTACCGACATCATCGCAAATACAAACAAATACAACTCCAAATCTGACTTTAACGACAAGTACAATGTCTTCCACCACGACATCTACGTTGCCAACGACTTCGACAAGTACCACAACGTCTACTACGACAACACTCGCTTCAAAAGTGGCTGGTGCCGTTGGAGTGATACACCAGGAATGCATAGACTTGAAAGCGTCGTTTCCATTGGCGGATTATACGTTTGATTGTGCAACCATTGATCCGACGGTCATTTATCCCATTTATGGGTTGAAGAACGGAGTTCGACGGCGTGATCGTCGTGTTGAGTAAGCCTTTCTTAGCATTCCAGTTAAATCATATTACTAACGATACTGCTGCTCAAAGCTCAAAGTATGTTCGCTTCCAGGATTATCGGGTACTGCACGTTAGTTCCAACCACAATTTACAAGTTTGGGATCATGCAAATCTTGTGAGTTCTCTTGTGATTTCGGTTGTGAGGTTTAACCAGCCAAACCATCAGGGATCTGTCTGGAAACCAAATGACCGGAACTATTCCAACGCAAATTGGACTGTTGCCTAACTTGCAGGCCATGTGAGTGATGCTTTTGCATTTGAACTGTTTAATAAGAGCTTTTTTAGAAACCTGGCAGGAAATCAAATATATGGAAGCATTCCGGCACAGCTGGGTCAACTCAAAAACCTTGAGTCGCTGTACGTCACTTCACTTTTCTTAAACTCGTTTAAAATTTATGTTTAGCAACTTGGCTGGAAATACAATCACGGGTGGGATTCCTCCACAACTTGGCAACCTCATCAACTTGCAATCAATGTTAGTTCTATTTTATTTTGATACAAATGAGTTCCTAAATTGTATCTTTCAAGTGACTTGTCTGGCAATGATCTGACTGGAGGAATTCCTGTCCAACTAGCCCAGCTAACCAAAATTCAGACAATGTAGGCTACCTTCCAATACGTGCAAAAAATCTCAATTTAACTTTGAACAAACAGTTTACTCTCAGGAAACGAACTAACGGGAACTATCCCACCAGCATTGCTCCTTGCAATTAAAAAAGAAGGTGTAACAATTAACTTTGGAACAAATTGTCTTGTAGATCATCCGAACCAGCGAAGCAGATGCAAACCCAAAGGACCTGCCTGCCGAGCGCTGCAATTGGATCCGATGTATTTGGATGCACGTTGGAGAGTATTGTGGGACGCGCTTCCATCTTATCAAGATGACTTAAATGCGTTTGATAAAGCCGCTAAACAGATTGGGGCCTCTTACTTCGGGTTTCAAGAATATGAGTTTCAAGCTTTTCGCTTGTATACCAGGCAGCTGATTTGGTGCATGACTCATCATCCAGAATATGTTTACCTTGGCTGAAGAGAAGTTAACCGACTTACAGAAAAGGCGTGCGTAGAGGAGAGCACACTTTAACTTTTTAATTTTCATTCCACTTTGTTTCAAATAAATTTCAAAGAGTAAACCTTTAATCGTATCTTAAACCACATTGATGACAAAGAAAACAGAATCCGAAGAAATCATTCAAACTAGAAAACATCCCGAAACAAGTGCACCAACAATTCCAGGCCAACCACTCAAACTACTGCCTCCCGACGCAAGCCCACCTCCAGGCTTTGTAGGAACAACACTCGTCAAAACAGGCAAATCATCCGAAACGCTTCTCTCACACCCTTGAACAATCCGCACTGTCGCACTAAACCCACAATACACACGCGAACTCGGAACCAACGTCACAGAAAACGCGATATCCGTATCTCCAGCACCCTCTGCACACTCTCCCTTCTGCATTGACGTTCCTGGTTTCCCGATTTTACAGACTTTCGCTACCGCGTTGTACGTCACTGCAGGCCCGCATGATGCGGAAACGGACTTGAACGCGAATCGTGAAGAGGCGGAGATGTATTCTGCGACGAGGTATACTGGTTGAGTGAGGAGGATTTGGGAAACCATGTATGTGGATGGGGTTGAAGTTGTTGCGCTGAGAATGAGGGTGAGGGAGGCTGCGGAAGGGGGTTGTGGAGTTACTTCAGTTGAGACGATGGAGATTGTGAGGGTTGTGTCCAGGGAGGGTGGTGTGAGGGTTATGGAGGTAGCTTGGTATGGGAATGTGAGGGATAGTGGGTAGAGGACCGAGGACTTTAGGTTGCCTTTTGTAGCACCGATTTGGATGGCTCTATTTAGAGTGTGTTAATTTTTATAGGTGGGGTAGGATGTAAAAGATTAGATTGGAATGTGGCTCAGACATTCAGAATTGGCCAAATTCAATTCGATCCAGTAATAAACTCACCCTAGCTCCTTCACAAATGTAACTAACGAAGTAGCGACGGCAGCACAATTTAGAGCAGTATAAGTACTTGTGCTAGTTGCTCGCGAGACGCAATCCCCGGCATTCTGCGCGATGGTGGCTGTTGCAAAACAACCCGTGATTGGAGAATCCGTGGCAGTTAGGAAGGGCGTATAGAAAGTGTGGCTTCCAGACACAGTTTGGGTGGATGTTACAAAGGAAGAACGGTATGTTAACGCCCATCCGACAATGGTTGGTTGGCAAGCAAGTCCAGACACAGTTGTAACAGAACCATCTGTTGTGAGAGTGTATGTGTATGCATCGTGTCCAAAATAAAGAGTTTGGGCATAGTTTGGTACAGTGAAGACAAAGTTGGCGCTTCCTCCAAGCAGTGAGGCACTTTGAAGAGAAGGCAGCAGCTTGTCGACTTCATTGAGTGATGGCAGATCAATAGGACCGCCTCCACAGTCATATGGAACTGCTGCCGCGACAGGCTCTGAGTTCATCGAAATGTGTCTGAGTTTTTGAGATTTCTGGTTTCAATGTTGCTGAAGGCTTGGAACTTGATTCCGCCTATTCCGACAATCAAATTCGAATAATTTCAATAGTATCTTTCAGAATTCAAGAACGGATATCAATGGTTTGGGTCATGGTATGTTTGAAACTGTCAATAATGAATCGTGTCTAACCCAAAAACAAAACAAAAAAACTTAATTCCTTATTTCACCAAACCCTCCAATTATTAATAACGCATTCCACACGTTGTTTCAGACTATTTATAAAGATGCTTCACAAGTTACTTCCCTCTTCTTTCTTTTTTCCCTTCACGAAACCAACCAACCAACCAACAACGCAACCAATGCCACCACGTCTCGTATCCCTCCGCGACAAACGACCCGCCCAGGCCACGACTCCAACAACAACAACAACAACAACAACATCAGCGAATGCAGCACCAGCAGGAACAGGAACAAGCGAAGGCGGCCCCAGCGATGCTCCACCTTCCTCGTCTTCTTCCTCGGCAACAAATCCAGCAACAACTTCAACAACAACTTCATCTCAAAAACCAAAGACAAAACCATCAGTCGCGTTCAAGCCAAACTCGGCCTCAGTCGCAAAGGCAAAAACAACAAAGATCGAATCAGATGACTCGGACAGACGAGCCCGCGAGCCTCGTGAACAACGCCCAAAGAGAGTTTTCCAACCAAGACCAGATATCATGTCCCAGATGATGCCGTCTAACTTGGGTGCGTTGCCCCTTCTCTCTGGTTGCACGTCTAACCTTCCCTTCAACGTTTGTTTGTAGCTGGAAACCACTTGCGCGTGTCGGGCTCAAAATCTGCTCTTGGTGGTCGCACTTCAGGTGGTGGCGGTTCGGGCGATAGACAGTCTGCTTATGGTTACGACGCGACTGACAAGATCAAATCTGATCCTGGGTTTGGTTTCTCGGATGTTAAAGATGATTTGAATCTCGACGAACGTGATTTGGTCATGATGCAGAACTCGTTTGATGTTCAGGATGAGGATGCACCTATTTCTTTGGGTTGGTCGCGGAGAGTCAGGGACCGGGAGCATTTCTTGGGTATGTTACTGTTTTAGAGCGAGGCCGATAGAGTCTTTCAGTGAGCAGAGTGAAGGGAGAGCTTAAGTGAGAGGCTCAACGAAGAATGAAGGGGAATTCATCCACCTTTACAAAAGCATGCCACTTTCACGGAACACGACAAATCAAATGAAGAGTGAAATACTTGAAGTTCAGAGTGGATGAAGGGAATTCAACAAACGAAGTCGATGCTAAATAACTCCATCACTCAGCAAACAAGAAAAAGTCGGATGTGAAGGCAGATATTATGATCGATGATCGCGAAGATACTACACCTCCAGAAAACGAAACGCAGTCTTTTGACGAATTCGTCCAAGCCGAGGTAGCGTCTAAACTCGCGCTGTGCTGCTTTAACTCACCCATCTTATGACCAATAGCAAAAGCAATTATTCTTTTTCCAATTGCCAAAGAAGCTTCCACACTTTGAAGGTCTTGAGCATTCCCTTCTTGGAACAAACGAACCAGATGCAAATGGGGACTTGGATATGACTTCGAAATCGGAAGGATTAATTGGAAAGATTCTTGTCCATCGGTCAGGAAAAATGAAGCTTGTTCTTGGGAATATCAGTATGGATGTGAGTTTGCAAACTCTGGTTTTGTGATGCTCAATTGTTTGCGATAGGTGGATGTGGTTCCATACTCAGACTGCATTCAAGAAGCAATGGCGATTGATACCACCAACAAAACTTGCTGTATTCTGGGACGTGTGTCAAAGAGATTCATTTGCACGCCTGATATCAATGACTTGTTGTCTCCATAATACTGTTGCAAAAATGCTTTACCCCAAATACAAATCCTTTTACTTTAAATAACCAATTATTTACTTTCCTGATTCTCCTGATCCTCCTTCGCCTTCTCCTCCGCCTCCTCTCGTTCCAGCTCCTGAGCAGCCCGTTGATGCGCCAAAATCCCATCAAGCTTCCCACTCTGCACAAGCTCCTGCAACTTCCCCATATCAATATTCAACACCCCTTCACTCCCCGCCTCCCCCTCATGCAAATCCGCCGCCTGAAGAACATACTGCAACTCCTCTTCACTAATCCCATGTCCACCCCACGCCCCATCCACCTCCTGCTCCCGCTGCGCAAGCGTCACGTAATCCGTGTTATACGTTTCCTTCAACCACGCGACCAACGCCGTCAACCCTTCCTCGTCCGCGGCTTCGATGGGGAGGACGCCGTCCTGGTTCGCGGTGAAGGGGAGGGCCGGGGTGTGTGTGATGAGGAGTTGAGCCATTTCGACGGTTTCAGTGACGTGGAGGGGGGTGTCGCCGTCTGCGTCGAAGGGGAGGGGGTTTGGGCCGAGGAGGGGGAGGAGGTATCGCATCAGGTCCATGTGGCTAGGTGTATTGGGTTTCGGTTAAGTTTATGAAGGGGAAGAGGGGTGGGGGTGGGGTTTGTACTTGTAGGATGCGGCGGCGTGGAAGACTGAGTATCCGAGGTCGTCTTGGTCGGTTACTTTTGAGCCGTTTGAGAGAAAGTATTGGACGAGGGGGAGGGAGCCGTCGCTTGCTGCGATAAAGAGGTTGCTGGCGTCGATTTCGTCTTGCGTTGGAGTGGGTGACATTTTCAAGAAGTTTGTTGGGGTGCGCTTTTGTTTTTTGTTTTTCTGGTTGGGATGTTTGGGGCGTTGGAAACCCCTTCCCTATTCTTGCATCATGTTAATTTGAGAATATGGAATAGAGTGAAAATTGAAGAGATGATTGTTTCCCTCTCGTACGTTTCAATTTCCGCTTCCTTTTTTCCGCCCTCCAAGGTTCCTGTCAAACGGTGGGATTCCCAAAACACACTCCATCCCAAACAATAATAGCAAATCACCTGCATCAATGTCCCTCGCCACCACGCTTCCCCCTGAACTAACTAAAGAACAAGAACATCAACTTGCTCCACAAAAGGGAAAATGCTGGTGCTGCTGGGAAACAGCCGAAACCCCACACGACCCCCTAATCCGCGTCTGCCGCGGCTGCAAAGACCCAGACCTCCAATACATCCACCAAACCTGTATAAACAAATACCTCTCAAAACTCCCCGTCACATCCACACCCGCCTTTACACCTCCCCGACAACAACAACGACGGAATCTCGTCATGAGGTTACTGATGGACCCTCCCGACGCGCAGATGCCGCCCATCGCGAAGCCGACTGACATGTTTCGGTGTACACGGTGTCGCGATTTATATAAAGTGACTGAAACGCCTGTTCCACTGATTACGTGTGTATGGAAAGACGCGTATTTGAGGGGCGCTGTTTTGGTTTTGGTTGGGTCGACTACGTTTGTGCTTTTGGCGGTGGTGTATTGTTTGTATCAGGAGAGGTGGGTTGCGGGGAGGAAGCTTGTGATTGATTTTGGGGGTGGTGGGTTTGGAGGTGGAGGTGGAGGGGTTGGAGGTGGGTTTAGGGTTTCGTTGGATGTTACGTTGTTTGCGGGGAGTATGCTTGCGGTGTGTTACTTCATGTGTTGGAGCATGTTTCAGTTGTTGAAGGAGTATTTTCGCGGGGAGGTGGAGAGGTTTGTGAAGGCGGTTTGAACAGTATTTTGGATTATTTAATCTCGAGGAAAGGGAGGAGGAAGAATGCACGTTTATTCATATTAGAGTTGTTATTGAATGTTTTATAAATATGGGTATTGTCTATGTGAGGCAGAGTCATCAGTTGGTCTGGGTAAGTTTCTTCCCAGTTATCGGAGGTGGAAACACTCAAAGAGTATTGGAAGGAGCGAACAAAGTCTCACAACATTGTAAAGCCGCACTTGCCTCATCACTTGTCTCAGTGACATGTTAGCAACCAATTCAATGAACAGCAGCTGAAGACTTGCTGGAACCAACTGAGATCCTCTTGATCTTCTTGATCATCATCTTCGTCCCACTCAGAGCCCTCACGATCCCGGCTTAGCTGGCAAGACAGCAGATCCGGTGGCGGGTGCCTTGAGGAAGGTGGCGGAGGAGGAAGCAGTTGGGTTGTTTCAGAAACAGAGATGGCCGGTGAAGTCAAAGGGCTCTCGGTGGGTGATGAGATGACAGTCATTACTTTCATGAGAGGAGAAGGGACGAGGGGCGGATGGTGGGATCTCTTGGGAGACTTGAGCATCTTGATTTGTTTGTTGTTGTTGGTGTTCAGGCTCCCGGTGGCGGCGAGAGGGAGATTCAACGAGATTTTCTTTGCATTTTCGTTATTGGGTGGTGAGGGATGAAAGGGTATCGTCATTGTGGCTTTTGAATGAAGAAGGAGGCTTTGGATGGCTGTGTTTTAAAGAGTATTTGGAGGTAGATAAGATTAAGCTAGATCTTATAAGCAGGTAATTTGATTTCTCGGTTGGTTTCATATTACCTTCCAGATCTTCTTCTTCCTTCTTTCTCAATAAAATAATATTCCCTTGTTTCGGACATGACTGAGATGGAACAAGACACACGGGCGCCCAACAGCGAAGGCAGCACAGGACGAGGACAGAAGCTTCTCGAAGTATTTGACAAGTCAGTGAGCACGGTGATGCAGAAGTTCAGGTGAGAGTGGTTTTGGCTGATTGAGTCCAGCAACCAACCCAACCCAACCCAACACAACACAGCACATCGACACTCGCCACGTGTTTTCCCGCATTTGCCGAGACACGCGGCACAGACCTTGACGATGTTGCGCGTGAAATGGTCTCGTTTGTGTCTGAGGCAGCGAAGGTGTTGTTTTAGTTTTAGTTTGAGTTGAAGTTGAAGTTAGGTGGCTCTAACGCGAATCAACAACAACCAAGGACGACTTTGGCGAACTTGTTGCGCGTGCGAATGCCGTCGATCGATTGGATGCGTGGGACAAGGTGCTCAGAGACGCGACGAAGGTGGGCTGTGCTTGTTTGTTTGTTTGGCTCACATTCACATTCACATTCAATTCGAATCAAATCAGATTGAGAATGGCGACACTTCTGAGAAGGCGTTGCACACGTGGTTTGGTCCTGCTGAATCAGTCGGTCTGCGCACAAAGAAGCAGCTCCGGAATCACATTAGCCAGCTCAAACTCGAACTTGCTGCGGTATTGTTTTTCCTTCAACTGCCAAGTTCCAACCAGACTGTTTAACTTCTATTGTTAAGATGGATTCTGCAAACGCTGAACGTGCAGAACGACTCGCTGCAGCACAGAAGGAGAATGAACAGTTGCGTGAGGCTGTGGCCCGAGCAATGCGGCCGCTTGTATCAACAGCAAAAGCGGCAGAGTGAATGTCATGACAAAATCAAATAAAGCAGACAAACAAAAAGAAAGCGAACCAATCGAATTAAACCACCAAGAATTGTCACTTTCTTCATCCCTTCTGTTTTTCCACGTGTCAATTCGGTGCGACCAACCAACCAACCCCGAATCGAAGCAGATCGAAAAAAGTAACAACATTTTCCTTCCTCCAAAAAAAATGCGAATTCGCTTTAGCCAAGCATCGTTCGTGTTTCTGTTTGCGGCTCTTGTTGCGCTGCTCTCGTTGAACGGGGTTACTGCTGCGGACTCTGCTGTTGCCGAGCCTGAGCTTCCTCCTGGCTTTACTCCAACTGAAGGCTCTGTCCAAGGAGGTAGGCTGTTTGATGCCAAATGTTAAATACTAGGTCCAAGGGGGTTCATCGGGAAGGAGGGAGAGAGACCTTACGTGATTGCCCCAAACTCAAACTTCAACTCAATTCAACACGCGGAAAAACGTTGGAAGTTGATAACCAACGGCTCTTGGTTGAAAGACGAGGACTGACGTCTAGAGATGACACTAGAAGCTGAAGAGACGATAGATAATCATTAAAGAAGTCAGGCGAAGCAGTGCAGAGTGTAGAGTGTGGCTATGATGCAAAGGAGCCAAGCTACTGACTCTGCCTCCTCCCACTCGTACCCCTTGAAACTCCACCCAAGCATCCTCCATTATCCTCCCTCCATCGAAATTCGAATGGTCACTAAAATCATTCAAACAGAGAAATACGAATTCCAATCCGACAACAAGCGTGTCCTCAACATTGTCATCAACTCGCTCTACAAGACAAAGGATATTTTCCTCAGAGAACTCATTTCGGTGCGTTTGCGTCCCTTGTATCATCCAACTGTCAGAGACTAAAAAACATCCGTAGAACTCTGCTGATGCTCTTGACAAGATCCGTTTCAAGTCCTTGACTAAGCCAGATATTCTTGGTAAGTCCCTTTATTTTTAGCGAATAAAGGGAAGCAGACACCTGATTTATTTCGTGCAGGTGACAAGACTGACTTGGACATCAAGATTGTTGCTGACAAGGAACGCAAGTTGCTTGTTATTACTGATACTGGTATCGGAATGGTATGTTTTTGAAACCTTTCTAATGCTCTAGACTAATTACATCAACGTTAGACTGCCGAAGAGCTCAAAAAGAACTTGGGTACTATCGCTCGTTCTGGAACTTCCGAATTTGTCAGTCTTCTTGAAGACAAGAATGCCGATTTGAGCATGATTGGTATGTGTTTTGTAAAAGAGGTAATCAACGTTCTTATCTAAAATGGTATTCAGGTCAATTCGGTGTCGGTTTCTACTCCGTTTTCCTCGTCTGTGACCGTGTGACTGTTGCTTCCAAGAGCAACGACTCCAAGAACCAAATGATCTGGGAGTCTACCTCTGAGAACGATTTTACTATCGGCGCCGATCCACGTGGAAACACTCTTGGCCGTGGTACTGAAATTACCTTGCACTTGAAGGACGACGCTTTGGAGTTCTTGGAGGACCACAAGTTGGGTGAATTGATCAGCAAGTGTGAGTGATCTGCCTATCTTTTTCGAAACATAAACTTAACACTTTATAACAACCTGTAGACTCTGAATTCATCACCTTCCCAATTTACTTGTGGAAGACCAAGACTGAGATGGTTGAGGTTGAATCTGACGACGAACCAGTCTCTGAGCCAAACGAGGACGGTGTTGAGGATGTTCCCGACATGGAATCAAAGCCAGCAAAGAAGACTGAGCACCGCACTACCAGCTCCTGGGAGCGTATGAACCAAAACAAGCCAATCTGGGCCCGTAAGCCATCTGAGCTCAACACTGAGGACTACAACGAGTTCTACAAGGCCTTTGCTAAGGACCACCAGGAACCAATGGGACACACTCACTTCTATGCCGAGGGTGACAATGACTTCAAGTCCATCCTTTTCATCCCCAAGAAGGCCCCAACCAACTTTATGCAGACTATGGAGAAGGGAATCAAGAACATCAAGCTCTTTGTCCGAAGAGTTTTCATCACTGACGACACTGAGCTCTTGCCACGTTGGTTGGGTTTCCTCACTGGTCTCGTTGACTCTGACGACCTTCCACTCAATGTTTCCCGTGAGACTCTTCAGAAGCATTCCCTCCTTAAGACCATCAAGAAGAAGGTTGTTGCCAAGGCCATCGAAATGATCCGCACCATCGCCAACGACGAGGACAAGTACAAGGAGTTCTTCAAGCAGTACGGAGTCGCCTTGAAGCTCGGTATCATTGAGGACCACAAGAACAAGGACAAGTTGATCAAGATTGTCAGATTCCACTCTTCTCACTCCGAAGACGGCATGACCACTTTGGCCGACTACAAGAAGAGAATGAAGTCAAAGCAACCACAGATTTACTACGTCACCGGATCCTCCCTCAAGGAAGTTCAAAACTCTCCAGTTGTTGAAGTCCCACTTGCTCGTGGTTACGAAGTTATTTACATGGTTGACCCACTCGACGAATACCTCCTCAACAACCTCTCCGAATTCGAAGGAACTCCACTTCAATCCCTCTCCAAGGCCGGTCTCCAATACGGCGACGAAGACAAAGAGCAAGAAGAATCCCTCAAGGAAGAATTCGCCACTCTCTCAGAATGGCTCAACCTCGTCCTTGTTGAACAAGTCGAATCTGTCACAATCTCTACCCGTCTCGCCAAGTCCCCAGCTGCCGTCATCGCCAACAAGATGGGCATCTCTGGAAACATGGAGAAGATCATGAACGCCCAAGCCCTCCAAACCGGTGAAAACATGATGATGAACTACTACCAGACCCTCAAGAAGTCCATGGAGATCAACCCCTTCCACCCACTCATCAAAGCCCTCGCCAAGAAGATCAAGACTGGTAAAGAAGACGACGAGGATTTGAAGCACATGGCTCGCGTCTTGTACGAGTCTACACTCATTTCCTCTGGATTCGAGCTCAAGAACGTCCAGGAGTTTGCTGGACGTATTGAACAGATCTTGAGGGCCAACTTGGGCGTTCCTAAGGACGCTGAGGCGGAGTATGTCGCCGTTCCAGCCAAGGATAAGGTTGAAGGCGAGGATGATGAGAAGAAGGACGAGGCGGAGGAAGTTCCTGAGCATGATGAGCTTTAATGAGGGCGTTTTGGTACGTTTTCTGTGCATTTAATACTTGGAATGTTGAGGGAAGGGATGTTGTTTATAGTCTAGGGATTTTAAGGTGGTGCGGATGTTTTCGTTTATGCTTATCGGCCTCGTCTACTTATTCTTGTACTCTATTCTTTGATTTCTGGACGCTTGAATTGTTTCCTTCCCCTTGCTTTTCTGATTAAAAATAACTTTGTGTATAATATTATCCGTTGTTTTTCGTTTTATAACGGATTGGTCATCCTGCCACGAATTACAAAATGCTGTGTATTTATGATTGTAAATCACGGCTTTTTTGCATCGCTTGCTCTCAATTAAATACACTACCCAAAATGCACTGTCATTCCATCAAGATTGCTCCAGAGCCCCTTTACTCTAGCAAGAACGTCTTTTTAACTGCCAAGAATGACAGACTTCTTCAATTCTACCTTTCCTCCAAGCCAGATGCATCCATCGATGTGGCAATCATTTTCGGCGCCACTGTATCCATTCGCGATAAAACTCAACACATTGAAACCGTCATGTTCTCGCTCTACGCAAACGACAAGATGAAAGGCTATTCCCATGGACTCCAAGGCCTCTCAGATCCCAAGCTGAACCATCTATTACAAATGGTCGAACCAGAGAATTCAATCAACTACGACTTATCCGAGCTCCTGACACACGTTCGGACCTTGAATCATAGTGTTAGTCGTGAGATCAAGGCTGTTGACTTGATGCTCTGGTTGACGTTGCACAAGTTGGCGGATGAAGAGATATGTCGACGTATTTCGTTGGTTTTGTATAAATTGTCTACGCTGGAGAGGCTGACTGTAGAGCAGAGTGCGTTGTTGAGGGAGATTCGAATGTATGTGAAGATGTTGGGGCTTGTGCATTTGAAACATGTACTTGCACTTATCTCTGCATCTGCGTGATTTTTCTAAGGGGCCGTGCATGTAAATAAAGATGAGTGGATGGTTATTCTATTTGTTTTGATGAACAGAGATGAAAGGAGAAATGTCACCTGAACGGAGGTTTGCTTTTGAACGGGCTCGACTTGAGGAAGAAAAAGCAGCTGTTGAACGCGAACTGAAAGCACTTGAAGAATCGCTGAGGCTGACTAGTTCTCCGCCGCCTTTGTCGAAGCCTTTGCCTGTGTTTCCGTCGTTTGGGAAAAAGAAGCTGTCAAATGCACAGGCACCGGCTGATGATTCGCTTGGCCTTGTTCCTCGTCTTCCGCCTCTTTTGATTCCAATGTCGCAATCGCAGTTGGGGAAACAACTCGCCTTGTTGCATCATCCGCATCGACATCCTGGAATTACTTCCCTTGACAGTTCTGACAGCGACAGCGACGATGGATCGTCAGACTTACCTGTGACTTCGAAGAACCTGATTAAAACACGGAAAATGTCTGTGGGTGGATCAACAGAACTTGCTGAAGTCAGCCCCACAACTGCTACAGTTATCCGTGAAATTACTGCAATGAGAATGGCATATCTTCAAAGCGGTGGATCAAACCCTGTGATTCTCGAACAAATGAATCAACTCGAATCTCGAGCTCTCGCTGGACTGACTCCAGCTGCAGCTGCGAATGCGCTTGCGACGTCTATTGAGGCAAAAGATCAAGAACCTCTACAGCAGCAACAACAGCAGCAACAGCGACCCATTACTTTTGAAGAAATTGATATGATTCAAATACCACCTTATGACGAATACCGCGGATTTTCGCTCTTTGTTGACATGGTGAATGGAATTCCATACTTTGGCGGAGGATCGAGCGTCCCAATGGACGTATACTTCACCGTTTTCAATGGAGCCGGAGCTTGTTGTCCTGTAGACACAGTCAGAGCGACATGCGTTCGTCAACCTGTGACTTTCGTTGGAAAGTCAATGGTTAAAGAGGTTCAGCGATATTATGACGTGCGTAAAATTCTTCATACAGATTCTTGCATATTTAATTTTAAAGGCATAGATCCATCCGACTTTGAACCATCGATTGTTCTTTCAGTTCAGTTTAACAGACTCGTCCGATTTGCGACCCGATGCCGAAATCAGACCTATCGCTTGGACATCTTTTGATTTATTTAAAGAAGATGGTAGTTTGAATCATGGGAGGTGGCGGTTGAGTCTGTTTTACCCTCCGGTTGACTTTCGTGTGACAACATACAATCTGTACTCAAACCATTCAATGTAAGAGCCCATGATACACATCTTCAGCTGAATATCTTTTAAGCATTCCAAATATGTTTCTCTATATTCGTGTTGTCCATCCAATGCTTCAAGCACACCACAAACGTATCGATCTAAGCAAACTCGACTTCCGGAACACGACATCCGGAGCAGAATACCTTGTTTTCAAACCTGCGTACAACAACTTTGAATTCTATGACGCTGTTCAATTGAGTTTGACAATGGAAAAACGTTCGATGAGCTCAGTGTTAGCCGACAGTCGAAACAGCTTGGCGGGAGCTAGAGCAGGTGCTAGACTTGGATCAACAAATACGTTAAACATGGGACAAGTTTTGCATTGCAAGTTGAGTTTCCTCATACTGTTGATTATCATTCACTAACAGCCCTGAAGCCTTGGATTCCGTATCGAACAACTTAAGAACTTGGACGTTGAACCTATACTCAAATTAAAGTGCGCATCAGAATAGGAGATCAGGTTAATCCATGGGTGTCTGGAGTTGCGGAAATCGGATTTGAGAAACGAAACTATGGGTGGCCTGATGATATTGCAGAAATTATTTTTAACGACCTACCAATTATATCTGGTACCGTCGCTACTGTCGAGCTTGTTGGATCCGTTGGGGTAAGCCCGATAAGCCATATTTCCGGGTTTAACTGTGGAAACAGGACGAGCCAGACAGAGTCATCACTCTAAAACCAGTTACTATGGATCTATTTCAGAATCTCGAAGATAAATCCATCGGTAAGTGCACTCATAATCTCGTTTACGGCGCTGATGTTTTCTTTCTAGTTGTGAATGAGGGACTCTTTACCCCAACAGCACAGATCATTAATACAGAAGCTCCATGCGAGTTCTCGATTAGAATATTCTCAGACGCTAGAGTTCCAGCTCCATTCCTCTTTGATTCAAAGCGCTTGGATAAACCACTACCAGCCGGTGCGTGGTATAAAGTAGATAGAGACCCTTCTATGCAGTGCACCAATGTTCTTGAAGGTGGAGGATTACCATCGTTCAAGTTCTCTATCGACGGAGGTAAATACTCGTTTCTTCGAATTCATTTTGTTTAACTCCCAAATATAGCACGCTTCCTCCCTGAGAACTGCACCATCTGTCGGATACAATGCCAACTTATGCATCGAGACCAATCCTTGTTTGACGCAACGCAGGAGCCAATTGACCTCATCCCGGACCTTGACTCACCAACCTACTTCCCTACATATACAAACTCGGTTACCATTAAGCTTCCGTCACTGGCTTCCGCCATAGACGCGACTCTCACCATAGTTATGAAAATCTTTACAATCGATAGACACACGCGACAATTACTGACTGTTGGAATCGCACTATTCAACGTCTTTCTGGCTGATGTTGAGGATTCTATTGACGGCAGTAGAGTTCAGCCTTCGTCGCCTACCACTCGTCCGATTTTCCTGAATGAAGGATATCACCAGATTCCTGTGTATATGTGGACAACGAGAATGGGGTTCAAAGACACAGGAGTTCATGTTAATGCCGTGAAAAGTCAGAGAGTACCTTGCTGCTCCATTTTGATGCGACTTTCTGGTAGAGATGGTAAGTATCATTCCGATAAGTATCATTCCGAGAACATTTGGGTCACTTACTTGGATTTGAACAGACTTACCTCCAAAGCTTTATCAAGATCGTGTCTATAATTCTATGCAGTGCATTCCTCTTCCTTACGAAATGGGCCTCTTTTACTTCCTCATGAAAGAAAGGGGTCTGCAGCCAACTATTCGAACAGCTTTACAGCAGTTGAAGGAAGAAGTACGTGCTGCCAACGATGATGCTTTAATTGGATGGATGGGTCGACGTGTATCCAAGGAAAAGGGAATCATCCCATCTATGGAGTTGAGTTGCATCCTAAAGTATCACGAAGGGTGGGGCTTCAAAATTGCAGTTGACATGGCTGAAAATCTGAGAAATAAGGTTTGATTGTTTCGACTTCTTTCCGCCGCCGTAACTTTTCCAACAAGGCGTTCTCGATCGCTATTGTGAGCTTATCACCACCTGGTTCACTGTACTACTCGAAACGTAAAAGTTTGACGAATATGACGCTGGAAGATGTGATGTACAATCAAAAGCTGGATTTTTCTACCACAGTTCGATCTCCTCAATGGAAAGACGGATTTATGGTTTGCAATTTGTTGTAAAAGTGCTCCGTCATTCACTAAAACATCTCAAAACAGTGGTATCAAAAGTATCCGTTTAATTCGCGATTAATCGCGGTGATTGATATTCGATGTCTGGGGTACTCAGATCAAGAAAAGCAGTATAAATTGCAATCTCAAGGATGGACTCTCTTCAATGTTTTCCACGAAGCAGGCTTCGTTAAGCATGGTGTATTCCAGCTTCCTTTGGTATGCTGAATGTAGATCTGTTGACGTCTTCTGAATCTTTCAATTAGTTTGATGGGCTTCCCACACCTGAGCTACTGGATCAGCTTTCAAGGTCCGAGACGGACGTTGATGAATTAATAGTCCAACTTGTGAAGTCCAAAAAAATTCGGTACGTGAAACGGTATGGCACTGTGTATATTCGAATATGTGATGGTCGACGGGAAAGAGAATTGCCATTTGTGAAGGTATGACCCCCTTTAAGAAAAATGTTCCGCTAAAATATGCTTTATAGTCGGAAGCAATTTCTAAAAATATTGTAATTGGCAAAGGCCTGTTTGAGTTTGACGACTCTCAGCCATTTGTGAAGCTACTGCCGAAAGGCGTAACGGAGGAGGTGAAGCATTCTCACAATGTTATCTTCAGTCTTATTAAAGCTTAATTAATTAGGAATATCAAGCTAGGTGTTTGGGCACTTTGATTGAGGTTTGTTGTTCGTTGATGGATGAAAATGCTGACGTATCACAAATCATGTAGCTTTCTGGACTGCCCAAGCCAATGCGACCACGGGAATGATTGTAAATAAATGTAAAATGCATGAATTGTTTCATATGCTTCGCTTGGAGGGATGGCGGGAAGTACAGTAGTCCAAGCTTCGAGAAAAGGAAAGATCCCCAAAAATGACTTCGGCGTCACCAGTCGCACTTGCCTGGGGCTTTGGAGGATCCGCCATGCAAATGGAAGGAAGCTGGAACATTGACGGAAAGGGCCCGTCCGTCTTTGATCGTTTGTACCTTTATTTAATGCAAAGTAGCACTTGTTATTAGATACTCAACGTCAACAATCGCAGATGCCTACCTCAACCACTCTGCCCATCCAACCCACGGAACGCCATTCAGAGCTGCTGACCACTACGTTCGCTACAAGGAAGACTTGGCTTTCTTGGGCGAATACGGAGCAACAGCTTATCGCTTTTCCTTCTCATGGCCCAGAATCCTGCCGGACTGTACTGGAAATGTAAACCAGAAGGCAATTGACTACTACAACAACTACATTGACGAAATCATCAAAAACGGCGCAGAGCCTATAAGTGTGTCTATCTCATTTAATCTTGAACCCTTTCAAACCCATCACCAACCTTTAGTTCGCGACCATGTTCCACTGGGATTTACCCCAAGGTACACTCTCCTTTCCAATATATTCTCATAAATCTGATATACCTCTCGCTTCGTCAAAGCCTGTCAGGATAAATTCAATGGTCTCCAAAATCCTACAGCCTTTGTGGATGCATTTACGGAATACTCGCAGGTCCTCCTCTCTGCTTTTGGTTCGAAAGTTACGTATTGGCTTACGCTGAATGAGCCTCGTGCAAACTGTGACTTCTGTATGCACAGACCTCAATTTGCACCCTTTACAACCACCACCGACGACTTGTATTATAAGTGTATGCATGCCTCGCTTCTCGCCCACGGAAACGTTGTTCAAAAAGCGAGAGCTATGCCAGGCGGAAGTAAATGGAAGTTTGGATTGCCGAATATGTGTGTATTCAAAGTTTACATTCTGCTGGATTAACTGACGAAATATCGTATTGTAGTATGGAATGGCATGATCCCGATCCAGGTTACACAGACGCCACAGCTGATGAATCGTCGTCAACGCTCCGTCAAGCTGAATGGTACTTTGATCCATGTTTCTTTGGCGACTATGGTCCGGGAATCAAAGCCGTTCATCCACAAATCCCGTCGTTTACAGCCGCCGAATCAAACCTCATGAACGGGTCTTGCGACTTTATTGCAGTCAACATTTATTCCTCATTTACCAACGGTCTGCCATCCCTCCCCATTGGTGAAACTGAAGCCTACGCGCTTCAAGAAGTCGATGATTACCAGTACCACTACGACATGCCGTACTGGCCACACCCACGCCCAGAAGGAATCCGTCTTCTCCCACAATGGCTCGCAAAACGGTACAACAAAGAAGTTGTGATCACCGAGCTCGGATGTAAGATGTTTCCGTTCTGTCCAAAATGTGAAAACCAACCCCTTTGTTTAAAACCTAGACCACGTCCCACGCTCCCTTGAAACATCATTCACACAGGCAGTTAACGACGACCTACGTACCCAATTCTGGACTCTCGCCGGTCCACAACTCCTCGCCGCCATCAACGAAGACAAAACACCGCTCACAGCCGTTCTTGCATGGTCTTTACTGGACAACTACGAATTCTACACGTACGAGTTCCGATGGGGCCACGTTGCAGTGGATTACTGGGACCCGAATGATAAGACGAAAGTGAATTTGGATACAGGGAGTTTGCAAAGAGAGGCAAAAGGAAGCTTGAAGTGGATGAGCAAGTATTTTGGTGCGAATACTGTTTCACCATATTCGAGGCAAGGAGCAACAACTACGGGCGGGAATAATGGGTCTCATGGTATTGCCACTGTGATTGGAACTTCCACTGGAGCTCCGTCTGGCAAAAGTGACGCGGGGAGAGTTTTGATTGGGGGTTTGATGATTGCATTGAGTGCTGTTTTGCTGTTTTGAATATTGTTTATTGTTCCTCATTTCCGTTTCTATTACAAATATATCTTTTATGACATTCTTTTCCAATAAGGTCATTGATAACGGGTTGTTGTGATATCTTGTGACAAAGGCATTGAACCAACAATAATGAATGGAAACAAAAGACACAGAAAATGGCCACCCCAAACCAGACACTTACTCAAACTGTGGACGTCAAAACAAGCTACAAAATCATTGAAGTGAGCAGCGTTGGAAAGGGCACACTCGAAGTGAACGTTGTGACAGGCTCCAGCGGAACAACCAAGATTGAGTCCACTTCGGATGTTGCGGACTTGATCAAAGTGAATCACAACGACAAAGCCACGCTCCAAATCGACGCAGCTTTTCCAGAAGGCTCAGTTGCATACGGAGCATCGACTGTTGGCTTCCTGTCAAAGGCACCCGCAAAAGCCGTGCTCACAATCACTGTTCCAAATGCGGCCGGAATCCAAACATTTACTTTGAACGGGAACGTTGTTTCGTTGGACTGGAAGGGTCCTACTCTCGAAAAGGGGTTTAGTGCCACCACCCAATTAGGGACAATTAAAGCTTCAGCCCTCACCGCCAATAGCGTGTTTATCAAGAGCAATGCGGGATCTATTGAGCTTGGTCCTGTAAAGGCTGGAGACGTTTCACTTGAGACCAATTTGGGCGAAATTAAGTCAAGTGGAATCGAGGGATTCAAACAGCTTCTCGTAAAGAACAGTTTGGGAAGCATTAATCTTGATTTGACGCCTTCCAAGAACGCTCTTGCTGATTTGAATGTTGCCACTGGTGCCATCACTGCCATTGTCCGCAAGTACGAAGGAAAGGTGTCTGCATCGACTACTGTCGGATCAACAAATGTTACTGGAAGCACCGTGGTCAGTGGACAAGCTTCCACTCGTTTCAATGGAGGATGTGAAGGGTATGTGGGAAGGGAAGGTGCAACTGGATCCTTCAAGGCCACATCTGCCGTCGGAGCCGTCTCTCTTCAGTTTATTTGATATTTTGAATTCATATGATAAATTGTAGTGTATTTCTAAGGTCGAAAAGACTCCCCAAAAACCAATTTAGAAACGCATCAACCTTCCAAGAATGAAGACATACGTCGAGACCATCAAGAGCACAGTCAACGAGATTCAAATCAATTCAAAGGGAAAGGGGATTCTAGAGCTCAGTATCCTCACTGGTTCGGTTAGTTCACAAACCGCCTCAATCACAGACGTTCCATTTTCAGCCATGTGTCTCATAACTGAATGATGTATTACCATACACAGGGCCCAACCGAAGTGCAATACAGCGTAGCCAGCCCATCCGAAAAGAACCTTGTCGTAATAACCCAAAACAAGAGGTCACTGATCTTGACAAATGACTTTCCTGAGGGAACATATTACCTTCCCTGGTACTCTGTCCCCGCAACAAAATCACCACCAAAGGTTGTTCTCTACGTAACTGTGCCGGAAGGCCTCCAATCATTCACATTGAATGGAAATGTGTGTTCCTTGGACTGGCGAGGACCTGCCCTTGAACGAGGATTCTCAGCTACGATTCATACAGGGTCTGTTAGGGCTCCGAACCTCACTGCTGGAACCGTGGATGCGAAGACTTCGATGGGGTCTGTTGATATCACTGCGTTGAAGGCAAAGAAGGTGGATTTATCTGTGGGCACTGGTTCCATCTCAGCAAAGTCTCGCAAATTCGAAGGGAAAGTTACTGCACATACGTCGGTGGGATCATGTAGTGTGGAGGGAACTACTGTTACCAGTGGATCTGCATATACCCGTGTGAATGGAGGGAGTGAAGGATTTGTTGGAAGAGAAGGCTCCTCTGGCGCTTTTAAGGCTGCTGTTGGGGTTGGATCGGTGACGCTCCAGTTCTGAGGGATTTTCGTTGCATGATCTTGATTGAATAGATTCTTTTCCGGATTTATTCGTATCGATTTCGCAGAGGAAGCTGATTAATTGAGAAAAGGTGTTGTGCATACACAAGCTGATGACACTGAGCCGTTTGAGTGCTCAGTGGCTGGTTCAGAATCACCAAAGTGATTGAGGTTCATAGAGGTGGTTTATTATTTAGATACCCGCATTAACTTTAAGAATGACATATGCCTGGAAGCATCAAGCCGTTGAGGAGATAAGTGCAAGCATATGTTTCAAGTGCACAAGTCCTAGCATCTTCACATACATCCGAATCTCCCGCAGCAAGGCGCTCTGATCTGGTTTCAGAGTCTGCATCGTAGATAACTTATAGATGATGAGTGACACTCTCCTGCAGATTTCCTCATCGGCAAGTTTCTTGAGGGTCAGATGTAAGATAAGGTCGACAGGTTTCATGCCCTGGGCAACACTACCCGGATTCTTTGTCCGCAAGTGGGCCTCTAGCTCGTCCAAGTCGTACTTGATTGAATTCTCCGGCTCGACCATTTGTAATGTATGGTTCAGCCATTCGTCAGCAAGGCCCTGGAGGCCGTGCGAGTAGGTTTCCATCTTCCCATTTGAGTACAGCGAGAACATGACTTCCTCAATGTGCATCAGTTTCTGGTGGAAGGGGACATTTGCGCCAAGAAGGACAGTTATGTCAAGGGCCACTTCCTCCTTTGGTGACAAGTAGAACCGAAGGTGGGCATCGCTCTTGGTTGTCATGAACATGTTCTTGGAAGAGTATAGTGACTCAGGGCCAATTCGTAGCGACATGTTTCCCTTTGGTAGTGGATCTGATTGAGTTTTGGGTTGGAAAAATATGGCACCACTCTTTCTTCCTCCTCCTTTGGTGTGTGGCTCATTAAGACGCAAATAATGCGTGGCAGTGCGACACCGATCGCTAAGTTGCGTGCACAGTTTCTTTGTCTTGGCTGATGGAAGAGTGATGAATTGTATAACTTTGTAATTATGGATTCCAAATACAACTGCCGGGGGCTTGTGAAGACCATGATATTTAGTACGAAATACCAAGAAACATGGTGAACAGAAAACAGGCTCTTTCCACAATCAAGAAAAAGAGCCAGGGTCATTCATTATTTCGAAAGGTGTGGGTTCTCTCCTTTAAGGGCGCCACCCATTTCTCCTTCCTTTCTAATGTTACATTTTCAAACACAGCCTATTAAATTCTTTTCAATTAGTTGTGCAGATAATATATGTTAAGATTGTAAAGCAGAGCTTTGAAAGCTTGCTTTTTTGTAAGTTAACTTAATAAATAGCTACATGCTTAAATCCAAAATGTTCGAATTTAACCGCAGCTCCATCCAAATAATCATAATAAAAGAAAGTTCCGAATCGTTGAAAAAAAACAAAAACAAAATGGTGGCCCCAAAACTGAGTTGCTGTATTCCTAGCAACCAAATCCCAAACGCACGTTCCAAACCGTAACATTGGAGGAACATCGAATTGGGTTTGTTGTTCAATCGTTGTATTGCAAAAGATGTCAGTGTTCAGTTGTTAGATCAGAGCTGTTGATTCTGTCCGAATCCAGTCGAAGGGCATCTATCTCCATTCCCGTCTATATCATTCGTGTTCATTGGCGCGAGAAGATTGCGCCGTCCTTCATTGGCAGCCGTGGTCTTGGCTTTGTGTGGGAGAGTCATGTTGGATGAAACTTGCCAAACTTAATACCGTTCCACCCGAATTAGTTTCTTTTATTATTTTTTTATTATCTTTCTCTAAGCATGAACTGCCAGAGCCCAACGTGGGGGATTCCGTTTTAATTGCTGATTCAGTGAGTTGGAATCTACAATTGATCAAAACAGCGTAAGATTTTCATTATTTCGATTTTTAAATAAACTCAAACGATTTTCCTGCTCCATTTCTTCCCAATAAGCCATAGTTCACCAGGAAGGGGTGATAATTGAGGTATCGGTTGAGATCCCATTGTTCCAAACACACCTAAACATGACCTAAAAAGCTCGCTTGCGGCAATGAGGAACGGATTGCTGCCCACTTTTGGTTTGCTGAAGATTACAGTTTTTTTTACCTTATTCATCAGTGTTATGGCTGCATCTTTGTTTACCCAAAACTAAATTAAGAATTTCAGTCGTCATCCAAGCAGGGGTCGCAAGGACAAGAGTCATAGTGATGATTTGATTTAATCAGTTTCGGAAGGGGTCGGAATCGTGCCTCCCATCACAAATTGGAAAATCATGAAGCCGCATCCCTGGCCAATTCAGAAACTTCCTCAAAACAAGAGCGCATTCAGATACACATGGGCTTCACTAACGCCAACTTCCCCTTAGTGAGTCGCTGTCGCTTACGCTATTGCCATCCCGTTTACTAATCAACACACTCACTTTGGTGAACAGGGAGACGACGGCCGCACCTACCACGTCGGCACCAAGCTCGGCGAGACTGCCAACAAGATCCTGACTGTGGGCGACCCAGCCAGAGCCAAGCTTATTGCCCAGACGCACTTTGACAAGGACGTGCCCATCAAGGAAGTCTCTTCGAAGCGTGGATTTGTCACTCTGACTGGAGCCTACAAGGGCGTCCCTGTGTCTATTGTAGCTATCGGAATGGGAATCTCCATGATGGACTTCTTTGTTCGTGAGGTTAGAGCCGTCACGGAAGGACCACTTGACATTATTCGGTATGATACCCTTTACCTGCCCTTATATTCCAAAGTTCCGATTCTATATGTATTCCATAATTTGAATTGATATTAACCGCACCTCTACTGCAACAGATTCGGTTCTTGCGGCTCCATCTCCGAGAGAGCCAAAGTCGGAACTCTTGCCGTCGCCACTGACGGTGCAGTCTGTGCCACCAGAAACTACGACCACTTTACCGGAACCGGGGACAACTCTGCCGGCTTGACAAAATGGTTGAACAAAGTGACTGGACGCAATGATCCTTACCACCTCTCTCAAGTCGTGAAGCCAGATTCCCGTCTCTCTAACAAGCTCGTTTCCAAGATCAAGGAGGCTGCGGGAGCTGACAATGTAGCAACTGGACTTAATGTTACCGCAGATTCGTTCTACTCTTCTCAAGCCCGTTACGATCCACGGTTCCCTGATGACAATCAGCAGCTTGTGGAAACAATTCAAAAACGGTACCCCAATGCTATTACTCTTGAAATGGAGTCGTTCATGTTGTTGCATCTTGCGGCTTGTTCTGGGCGTAAGGCGGATGGTTCCGTTGACCCACAGTTGCGGATTCGTGCTGCGGCGACAACCATGATCTTTGCCGACCGTTTGGGAGGTGAATTTATCACATATGAGGTCACCGAAAAGCTTGAGGCTTTAGCCGGAAAGGCTTGTCTTGAGACTCTTGTTGAAATGCAGTAATATCGTTAAATAAATTTTTTGTTTATATGGGTTTTCAAGTGCTGATTATAATTTATTCTGGTATAACACTCATTCGTCGTCCTTGCCCCTTTTGCGTTTCTGGGGACTTACACTTGATTTGACACCAATCAACGCCTCCAAACATGCTTTGCCACCAGATGCTTCCAATTTCTCTGTCGCTTCTGGGCCAGAAATAAATGCCCCGCCAACACGATCTGCAAAAATCATAGTACACGCTGCCGCACGAATTTTGAGAGTGGGATCAATGGAACCATCTTCACGTTTCCCAGAACAAGCCGCCAGATGAAGCAGCATATACGATTCCATTTCAAGAGTAATAGCATTTGGGTACCGTTTATGGATAGTCTCGATAAGTGTTTGGTTTTCATCGGCGAAGCGTGGATCAAGACGGGCTTGAGAAGAGTAGAACGAATCTGCGGTCACATTAAGTCCAGTTGCTACATTCTTTTTTCCGACTGCATCTGTAATTTTATCACGAAGCTGTTGTATTCGTCAGCATTATAACCCAAACAAGTGTGTAGAAACCTCACCAAATTCGATAATTCCGAGTTTGCTTCTACAACTTGAGAGATGTGGTAAGGCTCTGACTTTGCATCCTTCTTTGATCCTGTGAAGTGGTCGTAGTTTCTCGTGGCACACACAGAACCATCAGTAGCGACAGCGAGGGACCCAACTTTCGCGTCAGTCGAGATAGAGCCGCAGGACCCAAATCTTGTACGAACATAAGTCTCAGTTTAGTGTACACCCAAGTGTCAACATACCGAATAATGTCAAGTGGTCCTTCCGTGACGGCTCTAACCTCACGAACAAAGAAGTCCATCATGGAGATTCCCATTCCGATAGCTACAATAGACACAGGGACGCCCTTGTAGGCTCCAGTCAGAGTGACAAATCCACGCTTCGAAGAGACTTCCTTGATGGGCACGTCCTTGTCAAAGTGCGTCTGGGCAATAAGCTTGGCTCTGGCTGGGTCGCCCACAGTCAGGATCTTGTTGGCAGTCTCGCCGAGCTTGGTGCCGACGTGGTAGGTGCGGCCATCGTCTCCCTTCAGAGATGGTTGGTGAGAAGACCATAAATGCTACTTTAGTATTCGCGAGGAACTCACTAAGGGGAAGTTGGCGTTGGTGAACTTCATTTGACGTGCACGGCTTCTTTTTCAGAGAGATGTGACACTTTGGTTTTTCTGTCCCTGTTTGCTTTACGCGGCAAAGATTATCCATCATTTGAAACGTGTGTGTAGTAAAGTACACACTGTACGGCATATACATAGTTCAGATTTAGAAGTGACAGAGTCGGAAAACCGTGAATCTATGTGGTTGCAGTTCAAATTGAATATTTAGTCATGCGCAGCCTGAGTGGAAGAGTGCAATATTATTTTACCTCAGATGGTCTATCGTGAATCTTCTCTCTTCTTTCTTCTTTCTCTATTTTTTCCTGACCAAAAGCTCAAGCCCCAAACAAGCGAACAACATCCCTCTAATTCAAATCAAAACAAACAAATCCGACCCATGCTGGTTTCGCAATCTGATAACAACGAATACACGTCATGCGCTGTCAAGGAAAGGGCGACTATAAAAGTCAGCTGAAGGAACACATTCTTTCCTCCACAAACATCAATCATGACTGTCGAACAGCTTACAAAAGCAACTGCCGCTCTCAAGATCCAGCCTTTGAAGAGAAACTTCAGCTTGGACGCTTTGTACCCTTCGTTCAAGGTCCAGCCCCACATTGGAACTGAATTCAAGAGAGGGTAAGTTTCAAATCAAATAAGTGATCTCGACACCATTCTCACTTCATCTTCACCAAAAAAGAATCCAAATCCGTGACCTTCTCAAAGCTCCAAATGCCGATGAACTCTTCCTTGACCTCGCTGTCTTGATTGCCGAGAGAAACGTTGTTTTCTTCCGTGACCAAGATCTTAACTTTGAAGAGCAAAAGGAGTTTGTTGACCGTCTTGGAAAGATTTCTGGAAAGCCAGCTACCTCTGGCCTTCACTCTCATCCAATCAGTGAAGAGAGTGATGAGTTTGGTGAAAAGAACTACGAGGTTAGCTCAGTGAAGAACAAGACTTTGGAGCAGGGACGTCGCGACAGATCTGAATTCCATTCTCGTGGATTCCACTCAGAGTACGTATAATCGTTGATTTTATATGACATCAAATTGTTAATATTCTTATCTTAATAGTGTTACCTTCGAAGTTGTTCCACCAGACTACACTGCCTTGCGTCTTCGTGAGCTGCCACCAGAAGGAGGCGACACGCTCTGGGCTAGTTCTTACGAGGCCTACGACCGTCTTTCTCCTGCATTCGCCAAGTTTGTCGAAGGTCTCACCGCATTCCACTCCGGCGACGGCTTCATCGCCCTCGAAAAGGCAGGCCTCGTGAAAATCAATCCAGGACCACGAGGCTCTCCAGAAGATGTCGGAACTCACCTGTCCACTTCTCATCCAGTTGTTCGTACGAACCCAATTACTGGCTGGAAGGGGTTGTACGTCTCGTCTGGATTCACAAAGCGGATCAATGAGCTTTCCAAGGATGAATCGGATATTGTTTTGCAGCACCTTTTCAACTTGTATTTCCAGAACCATGATTTGCAAGTCCGATTTAAGTGGGGCAAGCATGATGTTGCTGTGTGGGATAACCGTAGTGCTTTGCACGCTGCTACTGCTGACTTTGACGCTGATGCCTTCATCAGAGTTGGTGAACGTGCTGCTTCTCTTGGAGAGAAGCCATACTTGGACCCTAACTCTACCTCTCGCCGTGTTGCTCTTGGCTTGGCTCCACCTACTGCTCGCCGTGCTCACCTGGCTTCGTTGGCAGCTGAAGGAAAGAAGTAAATTGTAATTTTGTATTGATGTTCCAAGTTTTGTTTGATAATAAAGTGATGATTCAAGTTAAATTTTATCTTGGGGTTTATTTTAAGTCTGATCAATTCAATTGAATGCCAACCTTCCGCCTCACTATCAGAAACAGGAAAAATTAAAGGTTACAAGGTTTATTGGATAGAAGCATATATCTTTTATAGAAATGAAGTTGAAATTTACATGACCAAAGCGGCAACGAGAGCGCTAAGGACACCGATGGCAGCACCAGAGGCCGAGCCGACCTTGGCAGCAGTGGTGGTGGCAGCTGGAGCAGCACCAGGCAACAAGACAGTGTCGATAACGTGAACAAGAACCTTGTCAGCAAGAACATCGGCAACAACAACCTTGGCAGCAGCCTTGTTTCCAGCACCAGAAACAAGGACGTTGGTTCCGTCAAAGGTCACGTTCAAGGTCTGACCAGTGGCGCTGGTGGCAGCAGCTGGGATGCTCTTGGCCTTGACAATGTCGGTTGAGTGGATGTTTCCTGGCAACACGTGGAGCAGCAAGACCTGCTTGAGCTGCTCAACTGTGAGGGTCTTGGCGACATCGGCGATGGCGTCGAAAGCCGCGTTGGTTGGGGCAAGAATGGTGACGTTAGACAACTTGGAAACAGTGTCGGCAAGTCCGGCAGTGACAATTGCGTTGACAAGGGATGTCAAGTTGGCGGCCTTGGCAGTGTCAACGACGTTGGTTGGTGGGATGAGGACCTGGTCGATAACGTGAACGTATCCACCGTCGTATTGGTGGGTCTTGACAACGTTGGCGGCTGGGGTGCCGAAGGCTGAAGAAAGCTGGATTCCCTTGGCGGAAGAGCCGGAAGCCTTGACCTCGTTACCCTGAACAGTGGCGAGGAAACCAGTTCCGTCAAAAGAGGCTCCAGAGAAAGCGGTGGCAGACAAGTGGTAGGTCAACACGTTGGTGAGAGCAGTAATGTCAGACGCGTTGAAACCAGCCTTGACAACGGCAGCCAAAGCGTCATCAGTTGGAGCAAAGACGGTTCCGTTGAAAGTTGGAACAGCAGAGAGGACGGCTGGGGAAGTCTTGACCAAAGCGATCAAGGTGTTGGCGTTGGCAGCAGTCAAGGTGTCAATGAGGCCGGCAGCGGAGACAACTGAGGCGAGGAGAGCAGAGGCAAGGAACTTCATTTTAATAGAGTGTTTGTGTATTTTCATGGAGGAGAATGGTGTGGTTCTTATAGTTTGGTTTCTCGATCTCTTGGTAATGACATTTGAAATCATAGTATGGGACTGAATTTCAAAGAATATCACGTGTGAGATGTCTGCGACATTTTGCAATGAAATCGGGAGGCACCGTTTTTCAAATTCAGAGAAAGACTCAGGGTTTCCATGACGTTAAAGACTCGGATTTCGGGGCCAATTTGGACGAAAGGATACCATTGAACAAATCAAAGAACTTCATTCATTCATTCGTTACTACTTCAAATGAGCATATCAAAAGACGCATTCTAATTCCAAATCTCTGGGTTTGCTGGAGTCTGACAACGAGTGTTCCAATCCGTACCAACACAAACCTGCCCATTTGGACAGTCCTTCACAACCCACACATTGTTCTTACACGTAGCAACAGCAGTCGCAGCGCACCCCTTCGAATCAATGTTAGTGTTGCACTTGGTTCCATGGTTACGTCGCGGATCCTTTGACAAGCATCTGTTCATGGCCGCAAACAAACTTCGACGGTTCTTGCTGTCTCTCACGTCGTTAGATGCTTCCCACGCAATGATTCCGGCAAGACCGTGGTCCCAGACGTACTGACACTTTTCATACACGGCATAGACGGAGTCGTAAGCGAGCAGGTCCATTGTGGTTGGATTGTATGTGTACGATGACTTGGAGGCGCTGTCCCAGTATTCCGTGCTTCCGGCAAGTGGGATCTGGGAATAATCGCAGTTTCCGGAAGGACATTGGGTGTTGTAGGAATCGGAACCGGGGCCGTTAGTTGGTTGGTTGATTCCGGTTGTGTTTCCAAAGACTTGCGAGTACATTGCGACGCCAATGTTGATTTTGCTTGCGGGGACTCCATAACCGAGGTAAGCCTTGACAGCGAGATCGACGGAGAAGTGAGCGTATGGCTCCACAGTGTATACGTTACTGTGAGGACCTGAAATCTCGTCTCCCCATGCCGAAGACTTGAAATCGTCTGATTAGATTGACCGGATAAATTAGTAATAAGTTATGCAAAAACGCACCCACACTCGAGAGATACTCACAAGTCATAACATTAAAGTAATCCAAATACTTGATCATAGCCGGAAACGGAAGAGCCGTCATCCTCGCCGGGTTCGGCGTAACACACCCTGTGATTTCAAACTTGGTCAACCCAGCTGCATCAAGGCGATTCCTCAAATCTCCAAAAACTTTGCAAAGTTGGCTGGATCGTCTGGAGACGCCTCGTTCCCGTTCCCGTAGTTGTCTTCAGGTGTGTCTTGCACGTATTCCCAGTCAATGTCGACACGGTTGAAGAGACCTGGATATTGCTTCAAGACGTCCATAATTCCGTCGACAAAGAGTTCAGGAGTTCGCATGGCGCTGGAAAAGTACGTGGATCCTGTCCATCCTCCGATTGCGAGGCCAAAGTTGAATTTGTTGCCGGCCCTAATTATTCAGGGTGTCAGTAATCAAGTTGAAAGGAAATTAGGTTTTCCCCCTCACTTTCGGAGCTTCATAAACTGCCCAAAGTTACCGTAGTATGCCTGGCCTGGCGCATCTGGCGGTGAAACAGAATGGATCGAAGGGTTATCTGAGTTCTTGGAATTGAATTGCTGCTCGAAATCGGAAAAGTTGTCGTTGGATACAGGGACTTCGCTCATTGTCTCGGTAGTCTTGTTTGCAATGGTGTAGAAAGCGTAGGTGACATCGGTCAAGAGCTTAATTGGTAGATCAGCTGGCTGGTAGTTTTCGTAAGGGGGTCCGTTGTTGTCTGGGTGGCCGGGTAGTTTGGGTTCTTGTAGTTCCCCAGTTTGCGTAGTAGGCAACTAAACGCTTGCCAGAGGGGAACTTGGTGAATCGGGGTTGAGAGGTGCCTTGAATGTGTCTGATGCCGAAGCAGTATCGATAGCCATTGTGGTCGCAATGGCAGCGAAGGCGAGAAGTACAGACAGCGGCTGCATCTGGATTGAAGTTGTTTTTTTTTTGTTTGGAAAGTTGTGGCAAAGAAAGCGGAAAGGATGGATTCCAGAAGCGCTCTCTCAAATTGGTCAAATTTGTTGCTTGGTCATGAGACACGATACTGACATGAAGTGATTTATACTCCTCGGTGCACGCGAAGCTTGCCAGGTATAACTATATGATTAAATTTTTGTTAGGAATTGTTTTGTTGCTAAATGAGATCGAGACGGGCAAGGCGGCACACCACGGGTGCCCAAGCGCAGCATTTCCGTTTCTCGATCCGACACTCAATAATAGTACAGGCCCGCTACCGCTTCTACGCTGATCGTGTTCATTAATGTCCCCGCAAGAAATAAAGACAAACTGTTAGCAATGGAGATATTCAAAATACCCACACAAAGAAATGGAGCAGGAGGAGTTAATACCGCTTTATTAATTGATAATGCAAATAAGGACATACTGGTGATTAAAAGAATAAATCATGACACGAATGGATCTTCATCGTCAGACGCTATCCGTTCTACCCTCGTCTATGCACAAGTAAAGGCATGTAGTTCTCTTCTGTTCGTGTCATTGCTCGCTTCGTTCGCATCCCTAAAACACAATACTCTACGGCACCGCTCGCTTTTGAGTTCATTTCTATTTAAATGATTTTCTCTTCCTGACTTTGTTAGTTTCTACGTTCGCTGCCCTCCTTTGTGCTTGTTCCACCAAGTCGCGCCTTTCAGGCGCTCAGTCGTCTTCCGTCTGTTTCACTGCTCGACCTTCCCTTTTTCAAATGTTTCAGTAGCAACTCTTTCGAGTTCATTTCTATTTAGTTGGGTTCTCTATTGACTTAGGGTTTTCTTGCCCTTCATCCCTCTTGATTCACACATTAATTCCAGACTCCATAGCCCTAATTCACAAGTTAAGGCACAGTAACGTCCGTTTCACTGCTCACTCCATTCACCATTCCCAAAAAGCATAGTTCCAAAAGGTCCCTATGACAAGACAACTCGTTTTTGAATTTATTTCAATTAAATTGATGTTCTCCTGATTTCGTTTGTTTCATTGCTCGCTGCGCTCGCTCTCCTCCCTTTTTGCTTGTTCCAGAATTAACTCCAGATTCCTTCGCGCCTTTCAGGCGCCAGTCGTCTTCCGTCCGTTTCATTGCTTGTTGCGCTCGAACTTTTTCTATTTCCCCTGGTTCACGAGTAACTCTACCTATTTAATTCATTTCTATTTTGTTGATTTCTCTCGGAAAGTCGTCGGTTTCACTGCTCGCTACACTAAATCCCTCCCTGTTTGTCTATAATATTCAATGATTTGTTTGAATCATGACTGGAAGTACATGATACAAAATGTATCACTCTGACTGTTCCATCCCAAAATCATTTTGACAGAATCTCAAAATTACCTTAATAGTGAAGGTTTCATATCACACTGACAGTATATGGCTCACTTTTTGCACAATTGCGACAATGCCTGACTCATGGAGTTCAAGATGTCTGTCGCGACAGACGAAATTTGAACCCTGATGTACAGAAATAACAAAATTGGTTGTCAACATGTACAAATCAACAAGAACAAATACATCAAAGGAAAAGAATAAAAGTATAAAAGCAATCCGAATTTTGTTTTGTTTTTACTCAGTTTTGCGTTGAATGAAAAGGCCAAAACGTGCACATTGGACCTTACATAAGTAGGTTGGAGATGAGATAAGACTTGACTAATAATCCACGTGGTCTCAGATTACACAACACGAAACTGGTTGGGAGAGCGTTCTGGCCAAATAGTAACACCAAAGGAAAGGTTCAAGATTTTCAACCTAATCATGTGACTCATTTCAGAACGAACCTACCTTTGGCACTGTATGCCACTTGACGATGGCAGCGAATTCACGCAATTAACCATCAAGAACGTGCTTCATAATATATATTTCTCCGAAATTTCCGCAAAAGTACTGACCATTAGTAATGTGACTGAAAAAATATAAATATAATCAAATCTGAAAGACAGGACCAACACAATCCCCTCTCTAGACTCCTCCGACACAGTCAACTGATTAAACCGCAAATCACACTCCACCATCTGAGGAACCATGACCAACAATTCCCTCGGAACATCCCCCCACAACAAATTCCCATTCAACTTGAGCTGCGTAAGTCCACCCGAAGTCCCAATTTCGCGTGGAATCGGACCCGTGAGCCGGTTTCCGTAGAGATAGACGAGATGCAATTTCGACAGTTTCTGAAGAGTGATGGCGGGATCTGCCCTGTGAGTGCGTTATCGCGTAAGTGAGGCGTTGTAGCAGTGTGCAGTTGAAAGAGCTTCCGGAATGGGACCTGTGAGTTGAGGGAGGTGGAGGTACAAGTATCGAGTTTGTGGAGTTCCCGATTGTAGTAGGGATCTGCCTGAAAGTTGTTTGTTTCGAGGTATAGGTGGGTCAGGTTTTGAGGTTCCCAATGTCGGGGGAGATTGTGCCTGAGAGTTGTTTACGGCGAGGGAGAGGAATTCAGGTTGATGAGAGTGTATAAGGTTCTGGGATGGAGCCAATGAGGTTTGAGTCTGTGAGGTCTAGGTGGGAGAGGGTTGCATGAGGCCGATGAGGGAGGGATGGTGGATTCAGTGATTAGGTGGTTCCATTGGATTTTGTATGTGTGTTTAAATAGACGGTTGCGTAATTCTTGATATTTTTTGGCCAGTGGTTCCAGAATAATTGTCCATGTCAGATTGGGTGTAGGATGCGGCACGACTAAGGGGAGTTCGAGAAGCGAGTCAAGTTCAGACGCGCGAAATGAAGAGATGACGTGATTCGAGCGTCCATTACACGAATAGTGCACGAATCTTATTACGTTCGATGGGTGGATCCATGACAGGATCTGCTCAATCAGTTCATCAAAGAGTTTTGGGCTACTTGGAGATTCCGACTTTGCAGGAAGAAAAAAGTAGGAAGGAGAGGAACAGTGTGAGTTTTGGTCGTTGCTTTGTTTCTTGTTGCTGTTTGTATGAGACCGCGATGGCGTGATGGACATTGGTTGGTGGAGGATGAACGTTCCAAGGGTGGTTTCACAAGTTGTTTCGGCCGCTTGTGCACTTTGAAGACAAGGGGCGTCCATTGGCTCCACATTAAACAGCTTTAAATTGATATCTTGAGAATGAGAAGGAAAGGACATGATGGAAGGTACAAAATGATAGACAGTTTTGGAGCAGAAGTCAGAGGAAGGCGATGAAAATCCCATCAAGGTGGCGACAGATCGTCACTTGCATTCCCCTTTTTTATTCTTCTTTAATTAAGCTTTTCTCTTTCAGGTTTCCATTGAATAAAGCGGAGAGAAGGAGAACAAGTCCTTTATGCACCTCTTTTTTTTTTTTCTTTTGTGACTGTTTCCTTTGAGCCAACCAACCAACGAACCAACCAACACGCCAACAAAACCCTTTTCCATTCCAAACGAAGAAAGAAAGAAAGGCACGATGAAACACGGGCGCGACGAAGACGAACAAGACGATGAGTCACCCGAGTTCGACAACTACGACGACATTGAAGAAGATGTTGAAGACAGTGAAGAAGAAGAAGAAGACAACAACGAACAAGAACCACAGCAAAAGAAGGCAAAGACTTCATCAACTACTTCGTCAAATCAGAAGTTCCACCTTCCTTCAAACGACGAAATCCAGAAACTGAAGGAAACAACAGACTTGTTCCAGTCGAATCTGTTCAGACTTCAGGTGCGACTGTCCTTGTTGTTGTTCTTTGTCTTTATTTAATCATCGTAATCTTGCCAGATCGATGAACTCATCAAAGAAGTCGCTCTCGACTACAACAAAACTGGAAACATCGACAAGGCCCTGCACGCACTCAAAGCCGTCCTCGACTCTTGCAAAGACATCAAAGAACTCGACTTCAAACAGGCTACCCTCCTCCTCAAGAAACAGGGCGTCGCAATCCCCTTCCACCAGAAACCTGATCCAAATGCAATCAACTACAAGTTTGCTTTCAAAACTCCAGAAAAGGTTTTTATTGCTGGCTCATACCTCGTCAAAACTGTCGCCAAATCTAAAAATGGGTTTAATGTCGATGTTGCTGTTCAAATGCCAAGTGTAAGTCTTTTTTTTGCTGTGTCTGTGTCTGTGGGTTAGGAATGACCAGGATTGTGTTTGGCGATGAGTGGAACGAATCTTGTGCGGAGGGAGGCATGACCGGAGCATGTTGCTATCAGGCGAAGCTGCGCGAAGCGAATCTCATGCGGAGGGAGGTACAACCGGAGCGCATAACCTTTACGTGAAGCTTTTGAAAAAAGTGAGCATGGGGAAAATACAAGAGAAGGCGAGGACGAACGGCTCAAGACATGCAGCTTTGGCAAAGTAACGAGATTAACCCCGTACCCATACAGTCCCTCTTCCAAGAAAAGGATCATGTCAACAACAGATACTTTTACAAAAGATCCTACTACCTCGCAGTCATTGCAGCAGCTCTCCGCAAAAACCCCCAATTCTCAAACATTTCCTTTGAACTCCTCAACAAGGACCCTCGTCGACCTGTTATCGTCATTTCCTCAGACCCATCCCAAGATAAATCAACCGGATACGGTCACTTGGGTGGACCAGGCGGAGTCAAAATTCGTATTCTTCCCGTTATTGCTCCCGACTTGTTCGCAGTCCACAAATTGGCTCCAGGCCGAAACAACAACCGTCCCGCTGAAACTCCTGCTGACGCCGTCCTCCCCCAACACCTCGATACAACTCATCCCTCCTCATGGATACAACACTTATCGCTCACCTCAATGCGCTGCACAAACAAGCTGCATCAACAGCGGCCTTCAAAGACGCTGTCATTCTTGGAAAAGTGTGGTTGAATCAGAGGGGTCTTGGAGACAGTGGGTTTACTGGATTCCTGTGGAGTATGATCATCTTGTACCTGATGGGGAACGGAAACAAAAACAACAAGAGTACCAACGTGTTTTTGAGGGAGACGTTTAGTAGTTATCAGATTGTCAAGTTGACAATCGACTTTTTGGGTAAGAAACTGTTTCTGAAGGAATAGCAGAGTGTTGTACCTAACTTGATGGGCTTTCTCTACAGCTAACCATAACTTTGCCGAGGAGCCTCTGTTCATGACTCCAGATGGATTCCCTATTGCTCACCCAGATGTGCGTTTTTTTTCTTTAGATTTGAATTCCATATGCTCAAAGTGTCGTTGTTTAGTTCACAGCAAAGTCTTTCAGCTCCCAGTTTGATATGGTCATCGTGGATGCCACCGGTCGTGTGAATCTCGCTGCTTTCGTCAACGCTTCGACATTGAACCATGTTCGTTATTCTCATTGGCATGATTACATAAAATCCCCTGACAACTTTTGCAGCTCCAATTCGAAGCCAGATCTAGCTTGAACCTCTTCAAGGAGCTTGGAAGTGACCGATTCGATGCCTTGTTCTTGAAAAACTTGACTGAACCGATTGGATACTACGATCTGATCCTCAGGTAAATGCGATGTTCTCCCTTGCAGCTAGAAGTGTACTGACCTTATTTCCAGAGTCGACAAGATCCCAGCCTCCTTTGCCGCTTACAAGAAAGCATCCACCCAACTCGACTTCCCCTCAAAACGCCAATTCTTCGCCCACTTTGTCACCCGCCTCCTCAAACTCGCCATCAAATCACGTACCCACCTCATCCGCGTCTCCGACGTCTCCCCACCTTCATCCAATCACTGGAAAATCACCGAATCTTTCCCCGAAGACGACGACACCTCCGCCGTATACATCGGGCTCGTCCTGAACCCCGAAACCGCATTCGAACTCGTCGAGCAAGGCCCCGCCAGCGGAGAAGACGGCAAACTCGTTGAAAACTTCAGGAGAATCTGGGGAACGCGGTCATCGCTGCGTCGTTTCAACGACGGAAGTATCGTTGAAAGTGTTGTTTGGGACGAGACGGACGGAACACCTGAAGGAAAAGTCTTGATTACGGGACAGATGGCTCGATACCTGATTTGCAGACACGTGAGTGTCTCTGAAGTGGACGTTTCGTTCTGGGGTAGCCAATTTGTAGAGCTGTTGAAAGAGTTTGGCGGGGATGAAAAGTTGGTGGATGTTGAGAAGCGGACGGGAACGTTCTCGGAGGCTGTTGAAGCGTTCAATGCGTTTTCAAAGGCGATTAAAGGGTTAGATGGGATTCCGTTGGATGTTACGAATGTGGTTGCTTGTGATGCTGGGCTTCGGTATGCGAGTGTGTTTGTTCCTCAGCCGTCGTTTGCGGGAACTGAGACTGTTCGGTTGACGCCTATTTTGAAAGACCAGTTGGAGGTGTTGATTGACTTTGAGTCGAGTAATAAGTGGCCGGATACTATCCCAGCTGTTCAGAATATGAAGCTAGCCTTCTACATCAAGTTGGCGGAGTTGATTGCTGCTAATATGCCGGGCGCTTTGGCTACTGTGACAAAACCTGACAATTTGGATATGACGACTGGGTACTTGAATGTTCGAATGCCTTCTGGATATTCATTCCGTGCAAGGTTAAGAACTGGTGTTGAAATTACCCTCGCGAACAAGGCATTGAAAATGGCGGCGGGAACTGGAGATTACGGAATCCATCAAGCTGCTGCTACTCGATTCCACAATGTTGATCGTGTTTACCGAGCAGTTGGTTCTCACTCTCATCGGTTCCAAAACGTACACTACCGATTCACACAGCTTTCAACAACTGTTCGCTTGTGAAGAGGTGGTTGGCGGCACATTGGCTGGCTCCTCACTTTCTCGCGATGAGGCGATTGAGATTCTTGTGACGAAAGTGTTTTGAGTTCGC
>MCGO01000213.1:0-64146 GCA_002104985.1 Rhizoclosmatium globosum
TTTACTTGTTTAATTAAAACGTATTTTATAATAGTGTAAATCCTAATATTAACTTGAACTTTTGATTAATATTTCTATGAATTAACATATGTCAGTCGTAGACTGTTTAACTTAACATGTATTAAATTTAACTTAACATGTATTTATTAAATTTAACTTAACTTAAATTATTGTGCATATCTAGTAAATATTTGTATATTTGTATATTATTTAAACTCACATCGTAGTTTAAAGGTTAATTATTTCTGAGTATTTACATTATTTGTAAATCTTTAAATTATCGACATTTATTTACTACAAATGACTAAATTATAGCGTATTTAATTATAGCGTATTATAGCGTATTTAATTATAGCGTATTTAATTATAGTGTATTAATTATAGCGTATTAAATTTATATATAGAGCTATTACATTTATATAAATAAGTTAATAAACTTCATATTTATTGTGTATAATAAATTAAAAGATTAATATATTTGCATCAAAAATAATTAAACTAATATTTTATAAGACTAAAATAATATAGATTAAAAGTAAATAATATCTAACACAATTTATAATTGTTATATATAGCTTTTACTTAATAAAACTAAAATACCTAATCTTTTGAATAACTAAATAGTTTTGCTACATGTTATATTATGCATTTATTACAATTACCAATATAACTAAATGTGGTTTACTTAATTTACTATTAAGTAAAAATGTCTATAATTATTCTTACACAACATATAGTATTAATTTAAAGCAATTAGTAAAATTTAAGATTATAATTACCTTTATTATTTAAATAGACAACACTATAAGATCGTATGAAGTTACATTATATTACTGTAAGTTGCCTCTATTATATTAGACAACATGAGAATTTATATATTAAACTATATAAAAGTTCAAAATTTATATTGCTGTAAGTTGACTTTATTGTACTACAGACAAAATTAATACTAAAATAATTGCTGTTAATTGTCTTTATTTGTTATACATTCAAATGATATAGAATTTATCTATGTAAAAGTTTAATATATTATATGCAAAAGTTAAATTTAAATTGTTAGTTTATTAAGTACATTTTAATAGTACGTTAATTAAGTTAAAGCTTATAAATTAAACTGGTATTAACTTTATAAATTAAGTTAAAGCTAAATGAGTGAACAATAAATTAGAATGCGTATAGGAAGATCAAAGCCATCATCAAAGCAAATAGACCCATTGCTTCTGTTAGAGCGAATCCCAAGATAGCGTTGTTAAATAGTTCTTTACGTAGAGCTGGGTTACGAGAAACACCTGTAATTAGAGAACCGAATAGAATACCAATACCAATAGAAGCACCACCTAGAGCGATACATGCAAGACCAGCACCAATCAATTTAGCTGCCATCAACATAAATTTTAAATTTATTAGTTTAACACAAAATACCTTCATTAACTCTTGTTTAATTTTTGTAAATTGTTATAATATACGGTACGTTACAATAATATACGGTACATTACAATAACATATTAAATCTTTCCTTAGTTAATTGTAATACAAATGAAACAAATTAAAACTATGTCTATTAAATTTATTAAATAAAATAAAACATGTTTACATAGCATTTAATAAATAATATTGTATATTAATTAACCTTGTTATATTTGTCTTTATTATATTTGTCTTATATTTAAAGAGCCATTTTATCTTTATATTTAAGCTGTAATATGTAATTTGTTATTTATTTTATTTTGTTATTTATATTTAAGTTGTAACAATATTTAATACGTTATATTTAACCTGTAAATAAGTTGATATCACAATAATTTAATTATCTTAATAAGTTTATTCTCACAATAACTTCACATAATAGATTAATTCACATAAGTTAAAATTTATTTATTGGTTATAATTATATAGTAGAATTTATATATACCTTGGATTTATTGTAGCTCTAGTTATATATACACTAAATTTATTGTAGCTCAAATGTCTTCATTTAATTTAACATTGTTCTTTAATGTCATTATATTTCCCATGCTAAGACTTTTAATATTAATATTGAATACATATATGTTTATACTTTAATATAACAAATATATGCTCTTATTATAATTATGTTGTATAAATATGTCATACACATCATTTAATATATTAAACATTTCTATGCTATACACATTAACATTTACATTAACATTCATATTTACTTTGTTGTTATACATACCTTACCATATACTAAACAATCTTATAAACCAAAATTTGTATATTAACCAAACTAATATATTAACTATTTCCTACTTAGTCTATAAATTATATAACATTTTTATTTATGTTTATGCAAATATAAGTTGTAATTTAAATAAACCAATTATTTTAATTTACTCATATTAGCAGACCAACGGTCTGATTGTAGTTTGTCTATTAGTTGAGTCGTAGACTGAATTAATATAACAATTAAATTATGTTGTAATAATTAACTATAAGAAATTAACTATATTATACTGTAAGATATAGCTATTACATACTGTTACAGCCTACGGCTGATGCTTAATAATTTGACTGTTGTAAACTACAATTACTTATGCAATTATATTAAAGTTATTATATTAGTTATTAAAGTTATTATATTAGTTATTAAAGTTATTAAAGTTATTATATTAGTTATTAAAGTTATTATATTAAAATTATATTATAGTAATCGGAGTTTACCTCTTAGTAAATAATATACTGACAAGAACGGTAAATTTCTAGGTATATGATAAATTCAGTCGTAGACTGTATAATAGAAATTGTTTAAATATGTTTGTATTATTGTAAATTTTGTATTGCATATCTTGTTAAATTATATAATTTAGAAATTCATATAAGTTAACCTTATATTAAAATTGTAATTATCCATTAATTTAAATATGGTAGTTAATTAATTTTACTTAATTAGAACTAGGGAATATTTATGTAAATAATTAAGCTACATAAAGTGACTATGCTAATATTTAAATATTAATTAAAGTATTATGTTGCATTTTTACCTAAAATCACATTTAACTAACTATTGCATTAAACTAAGAATATATCTAGATTTAAATCGTTACAATTAACCTTAACTTATATAGAGTTACAATGTATATAACCTATATTATATATAATCCCAAATGTAAATAATGAGGTTAACTTATACATAATGAGGTTAACTTATACATAATGAGGTTAACTTATACATAATGGTGAGTCAACTAAATAATATTTGTTAATTTATATGTTAGTAAGTAAGTACAACTACAATAAACTCTTATTGCAATATTATTTGTAGCGGTTATATTTAACAGTCTACGACTGAGAATAAGCTAAATTTATTAACACTATTAAAATAAACTAGATTTGTTTAGACTATTAATATAACTTGTTAAAACTAGCAAGATATTGGTAAAAAGTTAGTAAAATTAAACTTAAATTTAAGGTAATTTTCTAATATAATTAACATAATTTATATAAATAATTAAAGTGTTTAATACATTCCTCCCAAATTATTTTATGTACATATAACATTTAATAATCGGAGACAAACTATACAGTCTATTATAAATTAATCAAGAGTTTATTATAAATTTTACAGAATTATTTAGTTTGAATTTAATACCTCATATAACAAATTTATGTATAATTTTATATAAATCAACCATTAATTAATTATTTAAAATATAATAAAAGTTCTTTTCTCTATGAACATGTAATATTATTAATTATAAACATAATCTCATAACATACTTGATTTATTTTCTTTGATACATATAGTTTACTACTTTGTACATTATTATTTTATTTGCTTGTGCCTAAAATGTAGGTTTAAACCAACCTTTTACATTTATAACATGTTCTGTTAAATAATTTAATACATTTATGCATAAATATTAAGACAATTAAATACTTTATATTAATACAATTAAATGCTTAAACATTAAACAAATTTATAATCTATTACTTAAGCTATTATACTATTTAAGTTATTATATTTATTTATGTATGTCACCATTAGAATTAACTTACATGTGTGCTCACTATCTATTTAGATTATGTTTCCATCAGAATTAACTTCATATTATATATTTTATTGGAGCTTATGCGACTGGGTAAAGTATACTAAGATAATAATTTTACTTTTAAATTAACCTATATTTTTACATAATATTAAATAACCAATATATTTACATAATATTAAATAACCAATATATTTAACATTAAAATAACTCCATTTCTTACTTTATTCTATATTAATTTAAGCTATACATATTATTCTAAGCTAGATTAATAGTAATTTAAGCTACATATGTTATAATTAAATATGAATCACGTATATACTGTGCTAATTATACGATTAAGGTAAACAATACAAATAAGCTGATAACATGCTTAACTATATAAATGGTCTGTTTAAACTTTGACAATAATTATTTGCCCTAATAAGAGAATTAGTATCCTTAATAAGAGAATTAATTGACCTAATTAAATAATAAACAATATAATATAACTTAACTTCTTTTAAATTAATTTAATATAACTTCTTTAAATTAATATGATATATTTTAGAGTATGTCTTCTTTAATTTAAATAAATTAATATGGTACAGTCTACGACTGATGTATATTTATAAACTAACTATATATTTTATAAACTAACAATATTTAATAGTTGAGAATTAAATCAACATATTAAATATAAACATTTAATAAATTAAATATAAACATAAATCTAATATATAAATAAACCATTGAAAGTCAAGGGTATAAATGACTAAGAAGAAACAAAAGTAATAGGATATTATTTACAACTAATTAATTATATAAGCGTAATTTATTCAGTCGTAGACTGTCTCTAATTTTATAAGTGTATATTTCTAATGTTATAAGTGTATATTTCTAATTTTAATTAAGTGATTATTATTAAAATATCTATATTTATATATTTAATATGTTAGAACTTATATGTTATTATATTATCTTTGTAAATTAACCTAAGTTTTAATACACAATGTTGACCTAAGTATAATCATTATACTTTAATTGTTGACTTAAAAATATCTTAAGATATTTAGTTAACTGTATTATAGATTATATAGATTAATAATAAAAGCTTTATTATTGTTTATACTATAAACTTCTACAAATTAGTTATGTTATTTAATTATAATTCATTTATTAAATGTAGTGTTAATTATAATTACTTTAAAAACATTTACATTAAAATTTTTGCTCACACTATTTAATTCCAAGTGTTGGTTATGTTAATATAATTCCAAGTGTTGGTTATGTTAATATAATTAATAGTTTTAGACCAATGTTAATATAGTTATTTCAAATTATAGTTAAATTTAATAATTATCGTATTATTTGTTTATGGTAATTTAATTTATTTGTCTATAGTATAATTACTTTATATATAATTATACGCTGTAGTAGTTAATTTAAACTTTTACTGTTATCTAATTAGTCGTATTTTATAAATTATTTGCATATTTAACCATTCAGAAGTAACCTATTTTGTATTACAATTGCTTTAACCTTAATACTTATTATATTTATGCATTTACAACAATACTTATTATATTTATGCATTTACAACAATATACGCTTATTATATTTATACATTTACAATAATACGCTTAATTCACTTAGCTTGTGTAATATATTTAAATTTGCTAATGTGTATTAAGAATAGGGTTATAATACACCTGTGACATTATACAATGTGTCTTAAGTTTTTACAAATTTGCTGGCAATATGATTTGACAAAATTAATCATAAACCTTTTTAATAAACTATTTCAAAGCTTAATAAATTAAACAATATTTTAATTACCTTATGTTTATTGTAACATGTTAATGTAACTATGTAAATTATTTAACGTACATAGCGTTTATTAAGCATATATTGAAGTTTAAATAACTTTTGTAAACAATAACTTATATTGTAAACAAGATTTTATTAGAAATTTTAGTTAATTATATTAGAAAATTTAGTTATTAATTTAAAGAGTTATATAAAATTTATTAGATTTAAAATAAATTTAAATTTAATTTAGTTAATTATATTAGAAAATAAGGGTGGGAGGAATCGAACCCACATTAACGGTTTTGGAGACCGTTGTTCTACCATTGAACTACACCCCTGTTAGTAAACAGTCTTACGACTGAAAGACATAAGACTTAATCGTAATAATTGAAGTTTAAATAACTCTATAATATTTGGTAGTTGATATAGTATATTCTTAATAATTAGTAATTTATATGATAATAATTAGTAATTTATATGATAATAATTAGTAATTGATATTGCATGTATTTATAAACAAATTATCATACTTATTTATAAACAAATTATCATACTTATTTATAAAGGCAAAATTTAACATCATACATATGAATAATTAAACTTTAAATATTGCAAAAGATATAAAATTTATCAACAAGTTAAGCTAATTCGACTAGTATTGCCAGTCTACGACTGATAAATAATACATACAATATTTATGTTTATTAAATAACATTGAAATTTAACTGCATGTAGCTTAAGTTTATCAAGTTTAAACTTTACAAATCTGCAATAAACCAAGAGTCTACAAGATTAGAGTAAGTCAAAATTAGGTAAGTCTACAAAGTTAGAATAAAACTTTAAAGTGCTAAATTTATGTAAATTAGCTGTAAACTAAATGCTTTTGACATAATCTACAATAAAATTAATAATGGTATTCATAAACATTATTTATCTTTTACTTTTATAAACTCTTTTGATTAACCCTTTTAGCACCTAAACTATATAATTATAACCATTTTAGCTTCTAATTTAATAATACCATTTTTCTACAATTACCAAGTCACAAACTATTAATTTCTTAAATAATCTTAAATAATATCTTAATTGCTCATTTACAAATTAGTTCTCGGGCTATTTTATTAAGCTTAATTTATATTAGAGTCCCATTAAATATAAACCTTTAGGAATGAGTGGAATCGAACCACTATCGATAAGACCCAAACTTACCATTCTACCATTGAACTACATTCCTATTTTAACCTAACCCTAATCCTAACCCTAATCCTAATCCTAATCCTAATCCTAATTTTAACTCTAAATATATATTATAGTCAAACAAATAATATATTATACTGTAAACAATGATATTGCAATTCATACTGAATTTTAAAACTTAGGTTAATTTACAAAGATAATATAATAACACAAAACATTGATTATATTATAAATTAATTAGTGAATACTTATATTATAAATTTTAGCTAATACTGTGAAATTAAGCATCAATAATATTAGTTGTTTAATAAAATTTGTAGTAAGACAGTAAATTTACTTCAAAATGAGTATATTCACGATTTGCTTACCTTAATTGCGTGTTACATAAATGTTAAACGCATAGGCTTAATTTTAATCCTAAACTTGTCAACCAGTATATTTATTAGCACATACAACAAATACTCTTTACTCTAAGATTTTGCCTAAGTTATGCATACTTTTTTAAGTGTAATATAAATTAATAAAAGATATAAATTATTTAGTTCATACAATACTTAATCGAAACCTTTAAATACTGTTGTTAATATTAAATTTGAATTTATAAGATTTAAACTAATAAGACCATATAATAAATACGTTTATTTAATATCTTGTTATGTTATATGTTATGCTATATTTAATATCTTGTTATGTTATATGTTATGCTATACTAATACTTATACTTATACTTACACTTACTAATACTTATACTTATACTTAAAGTGCAGTATAATTATAAAAGTAGTTAATTTTCATATTTGCATTTTACATAAATTTACCTTTAACTTATAAAATTTAACCAACGTAAAAGCTTATTAATCAATTGTAAGTTTAATGTAATTCTTGACCATATCACCGGAAGAGAATCGAACTCTTATTTAAAGGTTATGAGCCTTTCGTGTTAACCATTACACTACCGGTAATGATAAAATAATTAAGCTAAGTCGTTAGAATTACTCCATTAAAATTGGGGACGGTGAGAATCGAACTCACAGCTCTTACGACACGGATTTACAGTCCGCTGAACAACCACTGTTCATCATCCCGTAGTATAATACAGAATTACAATTTGTTACTATATAAGCGTAATCCTGACTTTATTTAAGATATAGTTTGGAAGGATGATGGGACTAAAACCTGGTTATATCTTGATTACATTGCATGCTAATGAGAATGATGGGAATCGAACCCACATCTACTTGCTCGACAAGCAAGAGCTTTACCATTAAGCTACATCCCTTTAAATTGACGTATAATCAATATATCAATATCTTAAGCTAAAGATTAAAGTATAATTTATAAATTTACAAAGTTTACAAGCTTAGGGATGGTGATACTCGGATACAATACAGGTTTAAAGCTTGTTGCTGTAAGTAATAAACCCTAATTGTATTTAAGAAACTAAGAGATTGAGACTCAAAACGAGAGGACAGTGAGACTCGAACTCACACATTACAGGTTCAAAGCCTGTTGCTCTTACCAATTTAGCTATGCCCTGTTGTTTTTAGTTAAACGCTGTATCAGGTCCTAAGTTAGGATATAGGGTCCAACGATTACTATACCAGGATTAACTTATTGCATTACAGTTAAAAGATAAATTAAACGATTTAATAATTAAAGCTCCAAATTAATATCATAATAACTTCAGTGTATTTAATATTGTAATGTGAAAATTTATCATGAAAATGTTTTTTATAATGTAACAGATGCTACATAAAACTTAATATCATGACCAAACGACCATATACGTAAACATATACTGGTTAGCTTGATCAGAAACTAGTTAATAAAGTATGTTCAACAAAATAAGTTCAATAAAAATAGGTGGTGAATTAACATTGTCTAATTATCGGACAGCTTCAGCTACCCGAACTTTGTTACAACTTACGACCACTCATAAACAGCAAAATAGACTCTATATACAGTATAGGATTATAAATAACCCTTTTAATAGCTAAAGTCTATAGGCTCCTCATTAATAGTCGTTGATGGGCAATTTGTACAATTTCGAGATGACATTCACCGTGGTATGCTAACCCACGATTACTAACTACTCCAACTTCAAAAGAATGAGTTTCAATTCTTTATCCGAATTAAGACTGAATTTATTAAATACATTTGTTTCAGCCATTGTATTGTGAATATAGCCCTTATTACTGGACCATGCGTATCTGAGCTCAACTACGTAGGGGTAGCTTATGCTAGTTGAAAGGATTGCTCCACCAGCTTTGCTCGACCATGCAATACCAAAGAATAAGGTAAGATTTATGGGGCATTATCCAATTAAATTTCACAATCCGCAGTTTATGTCGAAACCCGCCAAATCAATTCCATTTCAAGGTTGCCCTATTATACTCTGGAGGCGCCATGAATGTTTCACATGGTGAATTTAGGGTGAGGACTACATGAGTATCTAATTCATTTCGCTAACCTCACTTTAGTAGTTCAATGTCAGTATTAATATAGAATGATGCTGTCGCACATAGATGTTCTAACTCATTTTTACAAATTTAATCTCTACACAAGTTATTCCTCATATTCTTTTAAAAATACTCTAGACAAATGTCCATCTTACTACACTTAATGCCTATTTAAGATTTATAATGCAATTCCACCTGTATTACCGCGGCTGCTGGCACAGGTTTGGCCGGAATTTAAAATAAGAATACTCATTCTGTTGTTCTTATTTTGGAAACACCCAGTGTCTCCTGATATTGACTGGGGCAACCTTTCGGTCCTTACCCAAGATTCCTCACTGCTGCCAAGGGGAATTTCTTCATTAAATAATTCTGTGGCTGTCGCTAAGCATCATCGGCAAGGGCTGCTATTACCAGACCCTTCTACCTAATACTCAGAATCTATCGTCCAGACTAAACTCATAAAGTTAATTTTCTGGGTAAATAGATCCATTACTCACCTTTATGCCAAAAAGTTCTTAGAACTTAATTCGACCAGCATGTGTAAAGTCAATATCTCGCATTTATAATGAACCATGATCATATACGTCAATTCCAACTTAAATAAGGCGATACACGCCCTAGAAATCTACTTAAAGGTATTTATCCTTCTAAAGCTATAGCTTAAATATTGTAAATTGTTATAATTAATCTCCGATTATTAAATGTTATATGTTGATAAATATAAAGTAATAGGGTATAATATGACAAATATAAAATTATAGGGTATAATATGACAAATATAAAATTATAGGGTATAATATGATAAATATAAAGTAATAGGGTATAATATGTTAAATAAATTTAAATTATTAAATTGCTTACAGTATAGACTTAAATGGTTTAATGTTAAGTATAGCTGGATAAGTGTTATATACATATTGTCAATGTTAAGTATAGTTGGGTTACCAATAATATAGACTTTATTTGTATAGAATAATCAATCAACCTAATAGAGTAATGTTACGCGTATATCTCATAATATGCCAAGATAGTATAAGATTAAATGTATCGTGATAGTATAAAATTATCTAATTTATTAGACTAATATTATAATATTTAATGTATGGAGATATAAGAATATATAATAATTTTATATAAAAGTATATAAATTTTATTTAAAGTGTATAATAGCTTAAATTTAGTATAAATTGTAGAGTTAATATTAGCTTAAATACCTACATTTATATTCGTGTTATTAAACAGTCGTAGACTGATAAGAAACTAGTATAGGCCCAGTCGGTATAAGCCTCCCTCTTAATTACTCACATACATTTTATAATTTAAGAGATCACAGTCATAGACTGTTTGAGAGATTATACTTTAAAATCAAATATCTTAAGATATTTTTTATAATAAAATAAAATAAGATAGTATAAGTTTTATAGGATCTGATAACATATTACACATAAATTACTTAATTGCGAGCAATTAGTTCTACTTAATTTAAGTTATAGGTAAATCATTTGTTAAAAATAAATCAGTTAAAATAAATCAATTCTATTGTTATTTGGCATAATCTCTTTAATAAAGTCTATTGTTATTTAGCATAATCTCTTTAATAAAGTCTATACAACTTGGCATAATCTCTTTAATAAAGTATATACAACTGGAAATTAACCTTGCGTCATATTTACTATGGTTATTAAACTATTGTGTGCTCATATAAATAAGGCTCACTACGTAGCCGTGTAATAGATTTTAAGTTATTAAATATATTAGGTTACAAACAACCTGTACTAATCAGCCTTGGGCTCACTACATAATAGTGTATTTACCTTGGGCTCACTACATAATAGTATATTTTCCTAGTGTGTTGCAAGTGCCAATAATACAATAATCATTTGGTATACTTTTAACAATGTAATAAAGTTACATAATTTAATAAACTTAAGGTAAATTCTCACAGTAAATTTAAAACTATATTTATTTTATGTAGTAGGTTTAAGACTATTTTATATAGGTTAAAGACTATATATATATTATAGTAAATTTAAACAAATATCTTAAGATATTTTTAGGGTAAATAAATTTATATACAAAGGAAATTAAATGGTAAATTATTATATTTAAATTTTATCAATATATGTTTATATATTTAAATCTTTTATTACAGGTAGGAATAATTTAGTTGCTTGTCATTTGTTATTCTTAATAATATCAGGCCCTCTTTTATTAAGTACGGTACAACTTAATACTATTTGTATGATTTACTTATAATTTATTACAGTATTAAGCTTAATTGTATACTGTTGATTATATTTATTGCACATTATTTACTATAACCGTATTATTCATTGTATAATTTTAACCGCATTAATTACTTTAACCGTATATCCTATTATTTATACATATTATCATTAGACATCTCGGTCAGTCTACGACTGTTTTACTGGAGGCTAACTCCGACTAGGTATATTACTTATTTTTACTACACTTAAAATTAATCTAACTTTACTAAAATTAAATAAGCCTTACAAAATAGCTTAAATAGATTAATTTAGATAGCTTAAATAACTTTATTTAATAAATTTAAATAATTCAATTTATGTCACGTACAAGGAGAGTCAAGAATAAGCAGGTATTATTTTAGCTTAGTCAACATTTATAATTAGAGCTTTGAACCTATTCTACAATTATAAATTTAATTTAACTAACTTAATTAATGTAACATCCTACATTAAGTTTAATATAACCTGTTACATCCTACATTTAGTTTAATATAACCTGTCACGTTAATATATTAACCTACTACATTTATTCAAGATTATATTAATTTGATTAAGGAGGCTTACAGCTGACTGAAGTAATATGAGGGTAGGAATATAATATAAATTGTATACAAATTCCAACTACTATTATTAAATTAGTAAAGTTTATTAATTTATTTAGACTAATGTTATATTTTAATTAAGTATAGATTCTATAGCAATTGTTAATTCTTTTAAGCATAAATTATCTTATGAGTTTGTTATGCCATGAATTAAATAATTAGTTTGAGAAAGAATTAGTAATAATTACATTATGTTTTAATTACTAATAGCTTGTTATATATTATATTTTAATTATTAATAGCTTGTTATATATTATATATATACCTTAGTATATTAAGATACCCTCGTTTATATAAATACACTTATTTGTAAATTAAATACTTTATGCCAAATAATAAACAAATCATGTTACTTAAATAATAATAATAATACAAAAAGGCTTAATTTCTATATTAATCTAGTTACTCAAACATTTTCATGTTTTTTAATCTAATTACTTATATTAACATATTTAGCATGGATTTATTTAATATTTTATTTATATTTAGTATCCAATATTATATAATTTTATTTTTAATTAAGTTAAATTAGTTAAGTTAAGTTAAATTTTAATTGAGGTATAATTTAATTAGTAAGTTATTAAATTTTAATTGAGGTATAATTTAATTAGTAAGTTATTAAACTTTATTGGGTATAATTTAATTGGTAAGTTATTAAACTTTATTGGGGTTATAGATCAGTCGTTAGACTGTTCAGCTAGTAATTTCACTATTTATAGATTAAGCTATTGTTATTAAACTAAACTTATATTTAAATTATTTAAATTATTTATAAATTATAATTGTTTAACACTATTTAATTGCAAATTGATAAAATATAAGCTATACTAAAAATATCTTAAGATATTTGTTTATTTTTATATTATTATGCTCTTACCTACATAATTACATATTTACCAACATAATTATATACTTTTATGCATAATTACATATTTTATGGCTATAATAACCTATCTGGGTATGTTTAATTACCTTATTAAATTTTACTATAGTGTTAAATTATTACTTATTAAATTATTGTGAGTGTTATTTATTGCTTATTAAATTATTGTGAGTGTTATTTATTGCTTATTAAAGCACAGTCTACGACTGAAGTAGTTATTTACTTTCATATAAATAGACCAATTGATAAAATTAATATTCAAACTAGCTTAATTTATTACTATTATTAATATTTTAATAAAAGGTTAACTTATACATGATTCATTAATTAAATAGCTTTGTCACTTTATTAACCATTTAACTTTGTAATTATTTAATAAAATAGCTTATAATTGTTATCTATATTATTTACATACTAATCATTATTTAATATTTGTTTATTTACATAAGAATATTTAATACCTATTTATTTACTTATAAATATATTATTCCTTTTAACTGTTGTATAATATGTTATGTTTACTAACTTATGTTTATCAACTATGACAAGTTTTCTATATGACATAACATTTACTTAAATCTCATTTTTATAACTTGTGCTTATTTACTTAAATCTCATTTTATAACTTGTGCTTATTTACTTTTGTGCTTTAACCACTAATAGTTTATCCACAACTTATACATATTACATTGTGTCCTAAGTTTTACAATTATGTTTACAATATAATTTGACTTGGTAAATTAAATTAACCATGATTTAATTTAATTAATTTCATCTTAAAACTTAATGAATTTAATTATATTTACAAGGAGGTTTACTCCGACTAAGTTTATATTATAAACTAATTAATTATTAATTTAGTTAAATTTAGTTTCACGTATTTTATAATTATATTTGTATAGCAATTTCTAATGTTATTATTTATTTATTATTATTTATGTACATTAATTTACACAATTTAAACCAATTTTAATTAGCATAATATCTCAAATTAGCATAATATCTCAAATTAGCATAATATGTAAATAAACCTATTTAAACATAAAATGTTAACTGAAGTAAACAAATATTAATCATAATTAACTAATATTACTTATTATAAATTAATAGATTTATCAACAATTATAATTATAATTATAATTTCAACTAATAATATACTTATCAACTAATATATAATAATAATCTAAATTATTATAAATAGTATATAAATAATACTTCTTTTGATTAATAACTATACCTACATATTATTAATATATACTTATATAACTCCACTTAAATTATTCTTACACTGATTTTATATATAAACTAATATTGTCTAACTATTACTTATACTATATTTGTAATACATAATATAATATACTTCAGATAATGAACTATTTAACTAAATACATAATATAATATACTTCCGATAATAAACAAATTAGTTTAATTTATATATGAATTATACTACGACTAATTTAAATCTAATTAACTTTAATACTATAAACCAATTATTTGATTAATTGATACGACATAATACTAATAATACTATATATTAACTTAGTTAGCAATACTTAATAAATAATATATATGTTTATTAATATTTATAACTATAACTTTATTTTATATAATAGTAACAGATCAGTTACTTTTACTTAATAAATATTTTAATAAAATACTTATACTTAATAAAATACTTATACTTAATAAATAATTGTACTAATCTTATTAATCTTCTCATATTAACTTAATTCAGTCGTAGACTGAACTTATCTTAATTAACTTGTACTTAAAACTATACGTATATTTATCTCCTTATACTAAGTTAATATTATTTATAAACTAGTTTAATATTGATTATAAACTACTGTTTAATATAATTTATTATACTTATAAAATAGAATAAAAGCTTTGATAAATAATTCATAATTATATAAAGAATAATACCAATAATATATAGTATAAATACTATTACTATATATAAAATATGCTAAGTTTATTAAGCCTATAAAATATACTAAGTTTATTAAGCCTATAAAATATACTAAGTTTATTAAATATACTAAGTTTATTAAAATATACTAAGTTTATTTAAAATCAAAAGAGAATCATTTCAAGACAAGTGTACCTCTAATTGGGTAATAAGAAACCAGCAATGCCAAAGCAATAGCAGATTCTGCACCAGCAAGAGGCAATAGATACAAAGTTAGTGTAGAACCAACTAGGTCATCCAAATGGAAAGATAGACTTACTAGTAGAATACCAATAGACAAAAGGATCAATTCTAGAGCAATTACTAGAGTAATCAAATCTTTACCACGGTTAAAGATGAATGCAAGGATTGCAACTGTAACCAAGATAAAAGCAAGATTAATACTAAAGGCAATCATAAATATGTGTAAAATTTAAGTCTAACGAATCAAGCAAAGGTAATCCTAAGTTAAAAGGAATAACATAATTTATAAAAATATTAGATACTTGTAAGTGGAATAATACCAATCAAAGTAACCCATAGTGCCAATCCAATTAGAACCAAAGAAACAGGATAAGCAAGGTAAATCATAAAACCAAGAGTATAAACATCGGAGAAGGCAATATAGGATGTAGCCCAAGAAGGATAGAAGTAAGCAACTAGACCAGAGTCCAATCCAGTCATAGAGTTGAATACTAGGAAACCCAATGCTAGAGAAGCAATACCTAGTACCATAATAGGGAATACATAGGAATTAGTTTTAGGAGTAGAAAAGTCCACATGAACTGGGACCATCATAATAACAAATAGGAAAAGGATAGCAATAGCACCGACATAAACAATAATGTATGTCAAGCCGATAAAGTAAAAGTCCATGATAGTGTACATGAAGGAACCTGCCAAGTAAACTACAATTAGCATAACTAGTCTGTTAACAGGATTAAGCGCACTTACAACAAACATACATGCAAACAATGCAATAAGTCCCATGGCTTGCCAAATGAAAGAAATCATAATTAAAGTATTTAATAGTAATCTAGCGAATCAATTAAGTTTATATTGGAAACATGGAGTAAACCAAGAGTAAACTTGTTAAACTTGAATAAAGGTAGTATCTAGGGTCGAGAGTAGGTAGAATAGCACTACCAAATTAGAAAATTAGAATGTAAACAAATGGAATGAATACAAGTGTTGCAACAATAATGAAAGCGTAATGTAGTACAAATCCTGTAGAGAATTGTTCTACAATGAAGGATAGAGATGTAAACAATTGTTTCAAACCTAGAGGACCACATTTTTCAAGTAGGCCTTTATCAATACTTCTGTAGATAATAACAGATAGTTTTAGAGTTCTTTGAATAATAAAGTGGTTAAGAATATTAAAGTGGCTCAAAATACCTGTGTACATTGCCAAATAGAAATATTGGTTAGAACCAGAATCTTTCATAGCAGCAGACAAGGATAGTGGCATAGAAGAAGTTGTTGCAGAAGTAGATGGTTTAGCATTACTTGGGAATAGAGTAAACAATAGCAATAGTGTCAATGGTGGTAGATATTCTAGCAAGTAACCAGAAGATGCAGACAAAGATGCATCCAACAAAGCCAAGTGGTTTGGATGAATAAATAGCACTTGTTGATAGAATGTGTTACCTAGACCTAGGAATAGATCATGTGTCAAATAACCAAAGAAGACAGAACCAACTGCCAATACTAGTAGAGGAATTGTCATCAGAGAAGATGGTTCATGAATCAATGGGGAAATAATTCTTGGATAATTTGGTTTAGAAATAAATGCCAAGATTAGTAGTCTAGCAGAATAAGTTGCAGATAGTACTGCAGCAACCAATGCCAAAATATATGCCATTGCACTTGTAGAGTTTCTTGGAACCAAGATAAGTTCCAATAGGAAATCTTTACTATAGAAACCTGTCATAAATGGGAATGCCATCAAAGACAAACTAGCCAACAACATAACTGCATATGTACGAGGTAGCAATAGAATCAAACCACCCATTTTTCTTAGATCTTGAATATCACCAATTGCATGAATTACACTACCAGCAGATAGGAACAACAAAGCTTTAAAGAAAGCGTGGTTAATAAGATGGAATAGCGCAATGTTATGTTGAGAAATACCAATACATACTACCATATAACCCAATTGACTTGTTGTAGAGAATGCAATTACTCTTTTCATATCATTTTCTAGTAGACCTCCAGCTGCACCTAGCAAAGCAGAGAAACCACCCAACAATGCAATGATCATCAGACCTGTAGAAGAATATTCAATCAATGGACTGTGACGCATTAGTAGATAAACACCAGCTGTTACCATTGTAGCTGCATGCAACAAAGCAGAAACAGGTGTAGGACCTTCCATAGCCGCAGTTAGCCAAGTAGATAGACCCATTTGACCAGATTTAGCTGTAGCACCAATTACCAAGAAAATAATAAAAATTGTTAGTAGATCACCATTAATATAAGATGCCATAGAGAAGATAGTTGCAAAACTTAGGTCACCAAAAATAGCAATACCTAGCAATAGACCTAGAGCCAAACCAGTATCACCTACTCTGTTAATCAAAAATGCTTTTAGAGCAGCAAAATTAGCAGCAAGACGAGTGAACCAGAAATTTACCAAAAGGTAACTGACCAAACCGACTCCTTCCCAACCTACAAATAGAACTAGTAGGTTTTCACCTGCAACCAATAGTAGCATTGCAAAGGAGAACAAAGATAGATAAGAGAAGAATCTACTTTTATGTGGATCCTCGAGTAAAGGCCGATTAAATTAAATTAAGGGTTAAATTATGTAAATAGATAAGGGTAAAATTATGTAAATAAATAATAAGAGTAAAATAATGCAAATAAATAAATAATGCAAATAAACAAATAATGCAAATAAATAAATAGTATTAAATTATAATACTTATATAAATACTTAAATTTAATCAAGGTTTAATCGACCTTTTAAACAATATAATAAATATTAGATTAAATATTAAACTAACAATAAATATTAAACTAACTAAATAATAAACTAACAATAAATAATAAACTAACAATAAAAAGCTTTTAATAATATATTAAATTTACAATTAAATATTAAACTGACAATTAAATATTTAACTTTTAATAAATAAACTAAGTATGATAAGTATATAACAATAAGTAAAGATAAACATAATTTAATATGTATAACTAATATTTACATTAAATGTAAAATCTAACGTAAATACAAATCTAATGTAAATACAAATTTAATGCAAATACATATTTAGTTTAAATACGAGTGTAGTTTAGTGTAGTGTTTTATAGTATGTAGTTTAATTGAGTGTAGTATAATTTAATTTAGTATAGTGTAGTTTAATTTAGTTTTAGTTTAGTTTAATTTAGTATAGTTTAGTGTAATTTAAATTCACAATACAAATAATTTAAATATTTTATAAACCACTTACATAGAATTAATAATTATAGTAAAATAAAGTTTAATTTATATAGCAACTAGCTTAATAATAAGTAATGAATATACCCATATTCATTAAGCTTAAATTATATAATTTAATAACGTTTTAATTTAGTATATCAACAAATATTATACATCAAATGTTATATAAACTTTATACACCAATTACAATTATAACGCAATTATTTTTACTGAGAAAATATATAACTTAAATATTTGCATGAATTGAGGTATTAGTGGTGTAATTAATATGTAAGGATAAACATAATCGTGATAAGGCATAAGGTAACCGTGATAAAGCATAAGGTAATCGTTATATAATTAAAGCATCCCAAATTTTAGATAATGCTTTAAGTTATATTGATTATAATAAAAACACACTAAATCTATAGATTCAAATTAATATAAACTATAACTTAAATATCTCTATATTATAACTTAAATTACTCATAAAATATAAATAACAAATTAAACAATTATAAAGAAATGTATAGACTTAAACTTTAATTTATCGTATTACAATAAACTTTAATATTTATTAAACTGTTTAGCCATTTTTCAATGGTTGATGGACTTTATCTTTAGCATAACAAAAACACTTATGCACTTTATCTTTGGCATAAAATACTTTGTATAAATTAATGCTGACTCACGTAAAGTCTCTGAGGATCCCAATAATTTAATATTCAAAATTTTTCATGAAAATGTTTGTTCTAATAAAATTGGTTTCCTGCTAATATTCCAATCTCCTGTGTTTCATATTTATATGTCAAGAGCTTTAGGAAGTCCCAGCATATAGTGAGTTTTAATGATGGCAATCCATTCTACCATCCATATAAGACAAAGAGTACAATTGTACCAAAGCACTAACGTATAGTACAGGTAGCAACATAGATACTGTCAAACTGTCGAATACCAAAGACCATTCAACGTTCAAGTAACCAGATTGGAACCAGTGACCTAGATTAATGTATACTGGTGCTTCAGAAAGACCAGCTTCAAAGAAAGCAATAGTACCTAGAATTGCTGTAATGAAAATACAGATTGTACTTAGGATTGGACCCCAAACAACACCGCATTTACGATTTACAGCCAACAAACCACCCAATAGGGGTAGAATTACAATACTCAAATACATAATTCGATTATTTAGTCCTTGTTTCATTTCAAAAGGGAGGGTCAAACATATATGACGAATCCATTTTTACTAATCATTCACTGAAGGCTAAGTTGCATAGAGCAGACTAACATAAAATAGAGCATGCTAATATAAAACAAAGCATAGTAACATAAATCAAGTAAATAAGTAAGTATACTAACAATTTATACGACTATTATAATACAACCTCTATAAATTAGAGGCAAATATTTAATTATGTAAAATACAATAAATTAGAGGCAAATATTTAATTATGTAAATACAATAATATAACATAACTTATTAAGTATCTATTTAATAATAGGGGATGCTTAGAGAAAGCCCTAATGTTTAACCTAGGGTCTAATGATAACTGTATAAGTGTTATTGAAGATAAATATATGTATCTAAGTATTAATTTAATCTAATTATGCATAAATTATGACATTACGAATTTATAGGTTATAAATTTGGTCTTTACGTGTAATATTTGATAAATATATTCTAATCATGAGATATTTATTTAATAAATGAATAAATAAATAAATACTATTATAATTTTGTTAAGTTGTTTTTAAGTTAAGTTGTTTTTAAGTTAAGTTGTTTTTAAGTTGTTTATAATAGTAAAACTGTTTATTTAAATAAACCAGGAATGCCAATTATTTTAAATTAGGTTAAAGAAATAATATTAAATTTATGTTATATTAAATATATGTTATATTAAAGTCTCCTTAGGTTATTTTAAGGTTTAAGCCATATAATTAAATATAAGATTTCACAATAGTAATTATTTATTAGGAATACATTAAAACAATTTAGACTATTTGCCTCACACGTAAGGTTTACTATGTATATAATGTAATCAGTTGCAAATGCTATATTTAAGTTGCTTTCCTATATTAATAGTCGAATATAATAAAGTTATATTTAATAAACTAGTTTTTATAAATTAAATTAAGTTAGTTAGTTTATATACTATTCCTTATAATAATTAAACTATTACTATTACTTACACTAATTAAACTATTACTATTACTAACACTAATACTATTATTTAAGCTCGCCATACAGATATTAAACTTATTTGAACTAGTTAAGCTTGGTTATATTTTACTCTAGTAAATAGACAGGTTAAAATTACATAATTATTTTGGATAAATGTCTCTTTAGTTTATAGTAGACTAAACTAAGTTTTAATATATAGACTAAACTTAGTTTTAATATATAGTCTTACATAATTTTATGTAATATATGTGTAGATCATATTGGGTATAACTTATAATATAATTTAACTATAAACATTTTCATGAAAATTTTCTTTTTACTAATATGATATGTTTCAGTCATAGACTGTAACTTATTTTAACTATTGATTTAAGAAACTATATTTAATAAACTCTTATTTATACAAAATTTATTATATTTAATTTGTGCTACGACCTTATAAATTAATTATTAGAGGATTTTGTATTATTAATTTAGTGTCTTGTAAATAAAATGTATCCAACTATAAAATGTATTATGTTATGGTAAATTTAAGGTTAACTTTATATTGTAACTTAAGTAAAATTTACTTCTATATTTGTACTTTAATATAAATAACTTTATATATTATATTAACTTTAATTATTAATAACAATTTAAACCCATTTTCATTAAATATAATTTAAACCCATTTACATTACATATAATTTACAATTCATATTGAACTTCAGTCGTAAACTGTGCTACAATATATTTTATTCTTTTTTTATATTTATGCAACTGTATGTACACCTATTTTAGCTTATTTACAAACTTTATTATTTTAATGCACTCACATATAATGTACACAAGCTCTCTATTATGTAATTTTAACTATTTGTAAGTTGACCATAAATTAATACATTAAATTACTAATTTTATATAACTTATTACATAAATATTTAGAATTATATATCCTTACCATATATTTATTAAATATCTTATATACCTTATACTTCATATAGGCGTATGTTATATATTGGTATATAAATAAGTTATATACTTATAATTATATAGAATTAAATAAACTGTAAAGGATTAAATATATAATAAATAATACTATTTTATTTAAATAATATATACATTTATTTACTTAGCTTAATTTAATTTAATTTATTAGATAAACTTAACTCTATTTAATATATTAGATAAACTTAACTCTATTTAGATTAACTTATATTAAATTTACTTTTGTATAAGAATTACTATCTTAATTTGTTAAACTTTATATTATATAACTTTCTTGTATATAATATATTATAATTTTATTTACATTTAATAAGTTTAATTTATTAAATCAACATAATGTATAATGCAACCATAATCTATATACCAAAATAAGCTTACTTAAATATGCATAATGTTAAAATAGTATAATATAACCAACATTATCTTAATTATTATGTATAAAGCTTCATTATAAACCAACATTGTACAACCAATATGCTATAAACCTACATTAACTATTATGGTTTTATTTCTTAACTAAATATATTAATATATTTGCATAACTTATTTTATAGAATAGTTTAATTATACTTGTATATTTACAGGCTACATAAATATATAAGAGACTTAGGTTATATTGGTATATTGTAAATTTATATATTACAGAATTTATATTAAACTTTATAAGAAATAAATTTAAATTTATGTTTAAAAGCATTGCAATATTTATTTACATGAACTTACCTAATGTATAATATCGCATTTTACATGATATTACTTATCCTTGTAAAATAATTGCTGAAACAATACTTGTTTCAATAATAGTAAACAGACTTTATTCATATTTAATTAACTTATATCTTATTATAAGTCAGTATAATATCTTATTATAAGTCAGTATTATATCTTATCATAAATTAATATAATACAATAATTTAACCAATATATTTATAAATAGCAATTTACTGTATTATAGTTGTAGTTTACTGCATAATAGTAATATACTACTATAGTAACAATCCACCATAGTCCATAAATAAGTAATAACACTAATAAAGTTAATATACTGTATAATTTAACCATGATAATTAATATACAGTATAATTTAACCATGCAACTAAGCTTGCATTTAACTTAAATATAAGATTATACATTATTTAATTTAGCTTATAAGATAATACATTATTTAAAATATAAGTATATCCTAAGTAAATATGTTATTTATAACTTAATCGTAATATGTTATATTAATTTAATAAATAGCATCATGCAAGAATACCATAAAATGATAAAGTACTAAATATAATAATAAATTAAAAAACATTTTCATGAAAATTTTTGACTAATAAATTATATAACTAATATAAACTAAATACTAGTATAATTTAACCTAATCTTCTTGACTAACTAATGATTAACTATAATCTAATAAGATATTAATCTATAACACTGATACAAACTAAAATACTTGCAATGCCTAAAAATTTTATATAGTTTGTCTTATATAAATTGGTAACATTTTATACTGGTAAAATTTCTTAACATTTATACTGATAAATTTCTTAACCTTTATATGCTGTAATGATTAAATATAAATAGTTATAAATTAATTATATTCAGTATTAGACTGCTACTGTTAATCATTAATTATATTAACTCATTTAACATAAAATTTACTTTAATTAACAAATAAGCTATATTAGCTAGTGTAAGTCAGTTATTATATTATGTAAATTTATTTAACAGAACTAATTAATAGCTTAATATTTCCAAAGTAAGCTTGCGTACATTTCCAAAGTAAGCTTGCGTACATTTCCAAAGTAAGCTTGAGCATAACTAATATTTTAACCAATTTGGTACTTTATAGTAGTTTATTGTACTTACATTTGTTTTAATAAATCTAATTTATTTAACAATTTAATTATATTACATTTAATTATTCCACTTTATTTAACATTTTAATTATCTATTTATATATTTATTAATTTTATAGAAATAAATTATTAATTTAATAGAGATATATTTATTAAGATTTTTATTTATACTAGTTATAACTTAGTGTTATGTTTATTTCCTACATGATTATGCTCAATATCCCATTACATTTACTTATATATCATTAAGGTTTCTATATTTTATCTTACTAAGTATACTGTCTACATTTATTTTTAGGTAGTTCCTTAAACCATTTTAATGAAAATGTTTATTAAAATGTACTACATCATGCCTTAAATACTATTAATATAAAATAAATTTATCATGTGAAATTTATGCTTAATATTAAATTCATATTAATTGTTAATGTATATTAATGTATTATCATTATCACTTCTTATAATTCTTTATATTATTTATTTAATATTATGTTAAGTTAAACAGTCGTAGACTGAATAAATAATTTTAAATTGTTAATTTTAAGTGGTTTATTTATATAGCCTTATATACTACTCATACTTTATTAAAATATTTATAATGTAATTTAAGTATAATTAAATAAAATGGTATAAACATAGTCAGAGATAACTTTATAACAATTAAATTAAATTTGTTAATATACAATCAAATTTCTTAATAAACATTTAATTTACAAGTCGGTCGTAGACTGTCTCTAGTAATATATTCTAAGCATAAAAACAATAAAGTTATTCAAACAATAAAATAATTCCAACAATTACTGCAATTTAAAAGAAATTAAGCTTAATATTAGAAATCTTGTACATTCCATTAAATATGCTGCTATATTTAATTAACTTAATATATATTAATAAAAATAAAATATTAATCCTGTAACTCATTAACTTTATCCTTTAATTAAAGCTTAAATAAATGAAGGGATTCTAATATTGTTAAACTATTAAGTCACAAAAATTGACTAATACAGCTTTGCTGCTGCTGATTATAGGAAAGTATAATAATTAGTCAAGTATTATAAATAACGCCAAGAGAAATTGCATTAAATTTATATTTAACTGTATTAGGTGAATTGAAGTTTAAATAACTCTTAATTATATAAATCTAAGGTTAAACATTACAATAAATTTGGTGGGTTATTGTAATTTAATCATTGTAGTATATTGTAACTTTGGGAACTATTTCTTATTATAATTAATTCAGTACAACTTAAACAATGTAAACAATATGTAATATTGAGTTTAATTCCTTCTAATTAAAGTTTAAATAACTCTTAATTAGAAATTTAAATAATTCCTATTTACTTATACGTTGTATATATCATTTATAAATTTAGTATTTCGACTTATTAATATAAATAAACATATCCACCAAGGAATCTAGTTTACCAATTAAAACCTAGTATACTTATTAAAATCTAGTATACCAATTAAAATCTAGTGTACCAATTAAAATCTAGTGTACTTATTAAATAAATTAATTAACTTAATAGCTTCATACTTTAAACTCAATAATTCAAGTTATTAAACAAATAATATTTTAATATTATATTATACAAATCCAAAATAAAGTAATATTACCATAAACTAAGGTATTCACTTTAAGTTTACAAATATATACCAGCTTGTTTAATATCATAATTTAATTAACTTTATTAATACGTAAATAAAGATTAGCTTATTAATAAAAATCATTTAATATCTTTAAAGATAGATTATATTATTAATTCCGCATAAATAATTTTTACAATTATTGTATTTATTATTTGCGTATGCGGTATATTTTATTTTAGTGTTTAATAAATGTACTGGTAAATAACATATATTAATTATTCTCTCCTAATGTAACATTAGTAATACTTGTATTAGAAAGTTATGCTATAGTTAATCACTCCTGTTATTAAATTTATGCTATAGTTAATCACTCCTGTAAGTAGACTCCTACTGAATATTGATACGTTTACTAATAAATAATACAGCCTAATAAATTACATATTAAATTATTACCTAGTAGTTGATTAGCTCATTAACTTTAAATTTACTTATTAACTTTAAATTTACTTATTAACTTTAATTTACTCAAACTGCAAGATTAATCAAACTATTTATTTCTGGTATTGAATATAAAATATTTCTATTTAACAATTAGAAATAAACATAATACGCTGCACTTAACTATTTACCCATTATGCACTATATATTTATCCATTATGCACTATATATTTACTTATTATGCACTATATATTTTACCATCGTGTTATTAGTTACAAATGATTCATAATTTTATACAACTATATAATTATCTTAAATTAAATTTATAATTGTATAATTATCTTAAATTTAGTATAAATTGTATAATACTATTCTTTAATTATAACCAAGTGTATTTTATTAACAAATAAAGTATATTTTATTAACAAATAAAGTATATTTTCATCAACTAATTTATCAGTCGTAGACTGTTTAGTTTAACATATTTGGTTATCTAAAAGTACAATGTAAATCTTGTATAATTTAGTCATAAGCTATATTAAATATAATGTTTATAAAACTTATAAGTATAAGTATACATTTACTATATTAACTACTAATAACTTTAAATTTATTGTATTATATCATAACTAGTATAACTAATTGCTTAGTTTATTGTATATTATATAAACTTTTAATATTAAGCTATTTTAACTATTAATATTAAGCTATTTTAACAAATTACTACATGATTCTCTTTGATTATTCCATTATTTTCTGTTACATGTTATGGCAAGCTTAGGTGAACTTTATAAATTACCTATTATGTTTAAATTACCTATTATGTTTAAACTACTTATTATGTTTAAATTACTTTCATGTTTAAATTACTTTCATGTTTAAGTAGTTGATTATAGTTTTAAGTGGTTGATTACAGTCGTAAACTGTAATATTTATAGTTAACTGTAATATTTATAGTTAACAGTCTCCAACTGAATTAGACTAATAAACTTATATTTACCCAATCTTATGTTATTTCACCATTTATGTAAACTCACCTATCTTATCAATTAATCAAATGGTTGGTTTAATATCAACTTTATTTAGTAAATGTATTACTTTAATTTTATATAGTATTATCAACTATAGCTTTATACGATAACTTTATATTGCAATTTAAGGTTAACTTTATATTATGACTCTACTTTAATTATATTTATGTACATATAACATTTAATAATCGGAGACAAAAAACCATATTTAAAGTCGTAGACTGCTTATCCACACTAATAGCTTTAATTCCTAATATACATAATTTAGCCTATCTAATATATTTTACTTAACCTATCTAATATATTTTACTTAGCCTATTTAATATATAACTTTTTACTTAACCAATTACTCTAAGAAATTCCCCTATTTGTAACTTTAAACCTAACCATTTGCTTTAATAATCCCTCAAGATATTACTTTAATAAACTTTACTAAAATACTTTAATTGCTAACCTTTAGTTCTACTTAATTTTAGTTATTAGGTAAATCAATTTATATACAAAGGAAATTAAATGCCAAATTATTTTATTATATACAAAGGAAATTAAATGCCAAATTATTTTATGTACATTAATATACCCGAACATGTTACATTTTATGTACATTTTATAGTTGTAGTTTACCCGAATATGTAACGTTTACCCGAACATGTTACATTTTATTATTAAATTAATGAGTAAATATTCTAATTAAAGGTATCTTACTTGTATATTTTTAAATTTAAGGTGCTTTATTAATATTTCATATTAATTTAAGGTGTTTATTAATTTATATATTTTAATATACTTTAAGAGGTTTATTCCTACTATGTGAATACTAAGTATTGAAATTACCTAGATTTTATCAGTCTACGACTGTTAATGTTGATTTATAACTTAATAATTAATGTTGATTTATAAATTAATGTTGATTTATAACTTAATAAATTAAGCTGTGTTTAATGAAATATTAGCTAGTTTACTTTAAATGACTAATTAAATTTAGCTAGTTTACTTTAAATGACTAATTAAATTTAATTCCTATAATTATAACTTTGACCTTAAAGTAATATGTGTTGTTTATACATACTTTATTTATTTATCTTATAGTACAATTTCCTTAATGAACAATATACTTTATGAGCAATATACTTTATGTACAATACACTTTATGAGCAATATACTTAAGGAGCAATTTACTTTATTTATGTACAATCTTCTTTATTTCTAAACACGCACTTAAATTATATTAGTTTTATAAAGGCTTATTTTATATAGAGTTACAATAAATTAGGCTTATAAAATAACACGATTATTTAAGTATTTATTAAAATATTAATGTAATTAATTAAGATATTTAATGGTATTTTAAGTTATCATATTAATTTGTATGGTATTTTTAAGTTAAGTTATCATATTAATTTGTATGGTATTTTTAGTTTGTATCAGTGTTATAGATTAATTAATATTATAATTCTTTTAATGTGTTTATATATTTACTTATTTAATTAATCTACATTAAACGGAGCTTGAAAGAACGAATGAACATGAGTGACTGAACCTGGTCATAAGCGAAGCGAATTACAATTTAGCGTAGTGACCCAGTGAATCCTTAGTGCCAGCGGCCTACTAATTAATACGTAAATTTAACATTTATTGTTTATCTGACATGGCACATTAAATAATGTATAAAATAGTTGGATTAATTTATTTGCTACATAAACTTTAGACTTAACTAAATAATTATTTTATTAAATTTAAGTATTATGTTGCATTTACCAAATAAATCACATTTAACTAAACAAATCACATTTAACTAAACAAATCACATTTAACTAATTAAGATTATACTATGTTTATACAATTATACAACACCTACGGCTTACTTTATACGGTTATTTATAAAGTTATAATACTTTATTTTTATATTGTAATATTTTTTATATATATCTATGAAATTACCATTGAGATATAATATGTAACTAAATTTGGAATTAAGCATATTAGTTTAAACATAACATAAATTAAACATATTAGTTTAAACATAACATAAATTAAACATATCAGTTTAAATATAACACAAATTAAGCATATTAATTAAGTTAAGTTTATAACCTAAATTAGGCATAGTAACTTGAGATAATTTAAACATAATATTTGTTTTAATTACCTAGATTAAACATTATTAACAAGATTTAGTATAATCTTCAAATTTGGTATGATCCTTAGTTAAAGTAATATCTCTCAATTATAATAACATATACCTTCACTATATAACATATACCTTCACTATATAAAATATTCCTTGATTATAAGTACATAATACTTAGTTATAGGAACATAATACTTATTTATAAAGCATAATTATAGTAAGCCTTATTTAATATATATATTAAAGCATGTTAATGTAACTATACTAAATTATTTTATGTACATTAATTTACTCGAACATGTTACATTTTATTGTAGGGTAAAGGATAAATATTCTTTACAAGACCTGTTATCTAATTTATTATATTTTACATTTATATTTGCCATTAATTTATTATGTAAGGTATTGTGCTTAAATTATTTACCAGTCTACGACTGTCTTAAGATATTTTATTTAATTATATATTCTATTGCAATTCTTTTCATAATTACACTTTATTAGAATTTATACTACAATTATACTCCATATTTAATTACTTGATTTATTTAAAATTACTTTATAAATATAAAGTGCTTCCTTATTTATTTAAATAAGGCTTAGTTTTAACATGTTATTTTGCTTACTCCTGCTTATTTGTACTATAATTTAACATTATCTGCTAAATGTACGGTTTAAAAACATTTTCATGTTTTCTTTAAACTTATTTACTTTTGCTTGGCTTGATCTTTGTTTTATTTTAACTTGAAACTAATTTATATATAAACTAAATATTTGTCTACGATTATTAAATGTGATATGTACATAAATATAATTACAATGTGATATGTTCATAAATATAATTACAACATAAATTTTAAATTTATTAGTTACAATATAAAGTTAACCTTAACTTTACCATAACATAATACGTTTTCTAAATATAGACACATAAATATACAAGACACATAAAATTTACAAGACACTAAGTTTAGTGAACAGAATCCTCTAATATTTAATTTACAAACAGAATCCTCTAATATTTAATTCTCCTACAAACTATAATATGACAAATTCTTAATTTATTAACAGTATAATTTAGATGATTATTAACATAGTATGATATTAAACATAGTATAATAGTATTAGACTAATTTACATAAGGATTAAATTCGTTTATTATTTACTAGTTTATTAAATTTACAAAACTGTTAAGAATATACGACTAAAGCAAATATACAAAACTGTTAAAAGTATGCGACTAAAGCAAATGTATATTTACTTATTTTCTAGAGTATATTTGTGACTATATTAAAAAACATTTTCATGAAAATTTTTGATTTAAGTTTATTCTCATAATACTTAATATTATAACCTATCATTTTAACCCTTGGGTTTATTAAATAATTAAGTTTGTTGCTAACATATAACAATAAGTTTGTTGCTAACATGTATTGTACTCTGGTTAAAGTATAAGGCTTATGATTATAGAATAAGCTATAATAACAACAAAATAAACCAGTTTTATCCTAAAGTAGAATTATCATTGTAATATAAATTGTGTTTAATATTTAGTATTTTAGGAAATAATCTAACTTATATAACAAAATTAATCTAATTTATTTTACGGTATAGAGTAAAGTTATTTAATGATATAGAGCAGTCTACGACTGTCTCAAAATTAAGGGTAATTTATACTATCTCAAAATTAAGGGTAATTTATACTATCTCAAAATTAAGGGTAATTTTGTATAATGAACATGGTTCAATTAAGCTTAATTAATATTAAGCATATATATGGTATAATATTTAGCCAGTATTTAGCATAGACAATGTTAGTCAGTAGACTGAATATAATATTAAACTAGCAAATAAATTTAACAACATTTAATTGTAGCATTAAATTAACAAGATAGAATATTCTAATATTTATCTTACAAGAAACTATAATATGCCAAATTCCTAGAAAATAATATGTTATACACTTATTTGTTTAATTCTTATATAAAAGACTTAAACTTTATATAATATAATATTATGGTAATATCCTATATAATTAGCTTAATTTCTAAAACAATTAGCATAATCTCTTATTGTTTAATTACAGTACAATTAGCATAGATAATATATTGTAATTAAATTACCTTACTTATGTTTATTGTTACAATAACATGTAACTATGTTAAGTTAAACAGTCTACGACTGAAGAGTTATTTAAACTTCAATTGTTAATTTTTAGTGGTTTATTTATATAGATTTAATGGTTTATTTACATAGGTTTATGGTTTATTTATATAGATTTATGGTTTATTATATAGATTATAAATAAGAGCTTAGTTATAGTTATTTATTATTTATATTTATAGCTAAATATAATATTCTTTAGATTATCATAATTAATGGGTTTACCTCTAATATTACATTTATCATTAATAGATTTATTCCTAATATTATTACACTTATTATTAGATTCTATTATTAGATTCTATTATTACATTATTTAATAGATTATATTATTAAATTACTTTATTTATAATCTCATTATTTGTTTATATATATATATAACCCATCATTACTCACATATAAATATAACTTATTAATACTAACATATCTTTATAATTTACCTATTAACACAAATATATTACCTTTATTAAAACAAACATATCTCCTATCTTATTCATTTTATAACATAAAATATCATATTCATTATATTAAATTATTTTATTAGAATAAATATCCAATAAATAACCAAAGATTATAATTTTAATTATTACCTTAAAGTACCTCCAATTTATCTTATTAATTTATAACTTAAAAATATATTAATATATATTGCATAACTTATTTAAAACTTAACATACTTAAATATACATAACTTATACCTAAATATTTTTCTATTATTTATAATACTTACTAAGATTATACGGATTAAGATTAAGCCTACTTATCTCATACTTACTATAATTATTTTATAACATAGAGTGTATTATAAGATATTGAATATAAGATCTTAAATACAGAATAATGTGATATATTAAATGTAAGATTGTGTTATATGTTAAACACACCATTAATTTATAGCATGTATATAATTCTTTACCTTATCGCATAAATATTCTTACCTTATCGCATAAATATTCTTACTTTATGACTTACTTATTTATGTAGAACTTTATATTAATAATTACTTATATAAACTTAATAACAATAATTTCTCACTATTAGGTACAGAACTTAATTTAAATATAAAGGATTATGTTACCAATTAAATCTCAAATGATTAAGTTACCAATTAAGTTTAATGATTAACTTACCTATTAAGTTAAAAAATGGTGTTACTAACTACACAATAGATTATATATATTTATTATTTATTAGTTTATTATAGATTATGTTTAACATCATTATTTATAAAGATTTATTAAAGATACATTTTTTATATCATTAAATATACATTTTTATTTATGCCTAATTATCTAATAAATTAGACTATAAAATTAAATTTATAACTATTAGGCTTATTGGTACTGTAAAATTTATACTTTGGTTTATTAATACCGCATATATTATTCTATTAAAATAGATCTAATCAGACTAAGTTATACGGCTTTATTATAAATTGCTAAATTTTGTTAAGTGTTTTAAGTTTAAATTATATGGTATTTTTGTTAAAATTGTAAGTACTTTTAATTTTAGACCAAGTCAGATTTATATATATTGTTTAATAAACTCCAAACTTTATAATTTATATTGTTCAACTAATTAGACTGTTTAACTAATTAGGCTGTTATTCATATACTTAAATTAAAGTTTAAATAACTCTTTAACCAAATTTATCATTTAAGCTAATATTAACTAGGATATATTATTACTTAATATATGAATTTCTTATTATAAATTTATATAATTATCTTATTATATTATTACCTATATAACAACTAATTTATAACAGCTTAAAAATATCTTAAGATATTTTCTTTATACTTATGTAAAAGCTATAAATAACACCCTTTACATATAGTTACATCTATGATTTGGTCATAATCTATTTTTATGTTAATTTATATAAAGCATGTTTTGTAGAAATACAAGCTAATTACTTAACTGCATGCTATTTTAACGCAGTTTACTTTATTCTCGAGAGCTTATACTTGTATTTGTTTTTCTTTGACATAACCCTTATTATTCAACAGATAATTTATAAACATTGTTATAGTAAACTATACCAAACATTTAATTTAATACAGTCGTATACTGTTAACTTATAAACTGCTATAATAAGATAACCTAATTTTATTGAATAATATAACAAAATATAGTTGGAATTAACCTCCAACATACAAGTTTATTTATAGTTAAATTTAAAAGTACCCAATTTATGAAGTATGTTAATAAATAAAGTATATTAATAAAAAAGTATACTAATAAATAAAGTATGAATCATAACGTATTTAATTTATTCAAAGTATGCAATTATATTAGGTTCCAGGTAAATTATTATATTAGGTTCCAGGTAAATTATTAATATTAAAGGTTAATCCCAAAGTATGATTAATTCATAAATTTAATAGAAATTTAATAGTAAAGTAAATATGTCTACTATTCTCTCGTATATTAAGAAAGGTTAATCTACTCATTAGTCATGTTTACTTATTTTATAAGTATTGCTATAATTAAGTAAATAATAATCAAAGAAATATCCAGGTAAATAAATTTGAATTTGAATTTAAATATTCATTCCACAAATAATTTAAATAAGAATATAGCTTATATATTAAAGAAAATATCTTAAGATATTTGTAAACCTTTCTAAAGTTTATAAACTCATAAATAATTTATTTAAATTTATAAACGTAAACCAATTATAAGATATCCAATTATATTCTTATCCATTTTATAATAAAAAACTTGTGTAAATATATAAATACAAAATACAATGTAAAGGGTAAACAAGTAAACAATATACTGGTAACAATGGTATATTTGTAGGTATATGGTCAATTTGCTTTGTAAATATAATATGTATTGTTAAGCTAGTTGCTTAGTAAATTATGTAAGAGTTAACCTCATTATATTCAGTCTACGACTGTCCATTAATTTATACTTGGTAGTTAATTTACTAAAACTAAGTAATATTTAATTATGTTGATAATTAAGCTTCATAAGTTAACTATTAAATGTAACAGTATATTTATTAAATATAACATGTTCATAGAGAATTTATGTAAATAAAATTCCCAATTATTAAATATAACGTGTCTTGGTAAACTTTATAAATATTAAACTAAGCTATTACATCTATTATGCATGTAAAACTTAAGTAAATAATATTAAGGTAAATAATATTAAAGTCTTAAGCTTAATGTTTGGCTCTTTATATATTGTCCTTTATAAATACCCTTATGTTAAGGTATTTCGTTTAAATACACCAACATTATATTTAAATCAACTTTAAATTTAATCTTAAGTAAATAGCATGTTACATTTAATTAGTGGATTCTTTAAATTAACTATAGGATTATTCTATAGGTAACATTACAGTATTAATTTAAGTTTAATTCCAGTTAATAACTATACTTCAATTTATGTTCTATATAATCAAAAATTTTCATGAAAATGTTTTTTGAATAGCAGGTAATATAACATATTTGTTTTTTAGTGAATTACTTTAATATAAATTGATTAATTATAAATCACTTAATTTTAAATAGCTGTAAATTTAATAACTTAAGATTTAACACTAGTTTTAAAAGTTTATTATAAATTATTTGTTTATAGATTTACAAGATTAAATATTATTCATATATTATACAATTTTACAAAATGGTAAAAACTATTATATTATAGCTTACAAATACTTGGAGGAAATTCCCTGCCTACGTACCAGTTAAATAAACTGGATCAAAGTATACGTAGTTCTGCACAAATTAAATTAGGTACCAATAAGATAAGGATAAATATAAAACAAATAACCAAGCATACCAAGGCCAAAGAAAAGATATACAAAAAGAATAACATGTACAACATTAGAAGCACTGGCATGTAGATTAATTAGTTTAGACAAGCCTGCAAGATTAGGATAACGTGCAATAAAATAAGTAGCAAATGCTGTGAAAAAAGGTCTAAATTGAATAAAAACTAGACCAATAGATACAAAAACCAAAATAGCAACAATAAACAAACCCAACCAAGAAGCCAGCATAATAGGGTCAGAAGGAATAATAAACCAAGATGGATCAATAAAAGAACTCATCATAACATCATTAATAGGCAAATTATGCACTTTAATGTCATCAGACATACAATAAACATTAGACATACAATAAACATGACTAAAATAAATAAAGCTTATAACAAAACTTACAAAAATAAGTAGCCTCGGTGTAACTTTAGAGTTAACTTTTGCTGGAGAAATGATAGGCATAGTAGCAAACAATAGGAAAATAGATGGTTCCAAGATATCGTTGAATAGGAATTGAGGATAAATACCTAGGAAGAATGTAAAGAAGAACAATGGCAAAAATAGCATAATTTCTTTGTAAGTAATATCACTTGTTACAGTAGGCATGTATCTAGTAAATTCACCGTAAGAAATAGAATGTAGCAATTTAAGCATAAAGGATGGAACTAGTACAATACTTAGACTTGCAATAATAGCTACAAATGGGTTATAATTAAATGCACCCAACAATGCCAAGAACTCACCAACAAAACCAGAACTCATTGGAATTGCAGAGTTTGCCATGGAGAAAATCAACAATAGTAGAACATAAATTGGATATGCTTGAACTAGACCTCTGTAGTAAAGAATGTTACGAGAGTGGTAACGGTCATAAATTACACCTACTAGCAAAAACAATGCCGCACTAATAAGGCCGTGACTAATTAGGAAGTAAATACTACCTTGAATACCCAAATAATCATTAGAGAACAAACCTAGTGTAGCTGTACCCATGTGACCAATACTACTATAAGCAATTACAATTTTCATATCAGATTGAGATAGCGCAGCAATGGAGGAATATAGAATACTTAGAATACAGATAACTAGAACAAATGGTCTAAAGTATTCTGTAGCATAAGGGAACAAAGGAATACTATAACGTAGTAGACCATAACTACCCATTTTCAACAAAATTGCAGCTAGAATTACAGAAGCAGATGTTGGTGCTTCTACGTGTGCTGCCAACAACCAACCGTGGAATCCTACAATAGGTAGTTTAATACTGAAACAAATAAAGAATGCAATCCATAGAATATGTTCATAAGATGTTACATCAGAAATACTGTTACGGTTCATTAGTAGAATTTGGTAATCACCTGTACCATTTTCAATATATAGGCCCAATAGAGCCAAAAGTAGACACAAAGAACCAGCTAGTGTATAGATAAAGAACATGTAAGATGCATGAACTTTTCTGTTACGACTACCATAGTGAATAATTAGGAAATACATTGGTACCAATGCACCTTCAAAGCTAATGTAAAATAGTAGAATATTTTGTACTACGAATACTGCAATAGACCAGAAACCAATAAAGATCAACAAAATCAAAATTTGTTTCAATGCCAAACTAGATTCACCACCAATAACATTAACACCTGCAACAGATTTGTAAACACTTAGGATTACAATTGGCATCAACATGTTAACCAACCATACCAACCACAAAGAAATACCATCAATTGCAATCAAACCACTAATTTCTTGGAATTGGAACAAAGATGCGTTTTCTGTGTCAAATAGCAACATAATATGATATGTTTGCAACAAACTCAAAATACTGTAGACTAGAGCAACCAACAAGATTGTTCTGGAGTCTCTTAGGAAGTAAATTGTCAACATAGACAATACTGGCAATACCAACAAGACAGAAAGCATATAAATTTATATTACAATACGAAACGATTAACGTTTTAACTTACCCTGTTATGCTTAAACTTAGTATTAAACTTAAGATTAAACGTAACGTAACATTTCAATAACTTAACATTTAAAGGTACAAGAACTTAAATTAGTTGTATTTAGCATTAACTTAAATTGATTGCATTAAATATTAAATATTAAATTTAACATAATAATAATTATCTAATAAATTAGACTAATTTAGAAAAGCTAACTAGCTTAGACTAATTTACGAAAATTAATATAATAATAAGACTAATATACAAATATGATTAAATATACCCACATATAGTATATGTTAACCCTCTTTGCAAATATCTTAAGATATTTGGACAAATAAAGTAACTAATATAAAAACATACATTTTATTAGCATTATTCTATTTGTCATACTTTATACAGCATAGAAATAGCTTGTTAAAGATTCTTTAATAATAGGCAGAATGAATTTAATTTAGTATAAATTGTATCATAAAATAAAGTAATTAATACCCTTACATCCCATGGACATTAAATGAATACCTTCCATAACATATTACAATTAAATGTATACCTTACATAACATATTACAATTTAATTTAACAAATAATACCATAATTGTTAATAGAATCTTTACTAACCATTTTATTCATAAAATTCAATAAAATATATTTGTAACAATGAAAATATACCAAAATTAATGGTTTCTATTATAATTTACAAGATTTAACTGGAGTCATTAGAGGAATAGCAGCAATAATAAGCATAGACTCATGGTTAAAATAGCAAAGTACATCTACTAGGTTATATAGACCAATTGGCAACATTAGTAGACCTACTCCTGCAGAAATAATAATAGCATTACGATAACTAATAACAATTGTTTCTTTGTAACAGTCTTTACCCAAATGAATAGTGAAAATAACAGATAGGTAATTACAGCAACTTAGAATACTGGAAATAACTAGAATTGCTAGAATCGCAAAGTAACCTTGTTCTAGCAAATTTAGAATTACAACCAATTTTGGGAAGAATCCAATCAATGGAGGAGTACCTGCCAAACTAAAGAAGCAAATTGCCAGTGCATATGCAAGAGCAGGGTTTCTGGAGTATAGACCAGACAAGTCAGAAATATATTCAATATTATGACCACTGCTAATAGATAGAATAATACCAAAGATTACCAATGTACTTACCATATACACAATAATGTAGAAGTAATAACTTGGTGCGTGGTTAATTGTTACCAAAATAAAACCCAAGTTTGCAATACTAGAATAAGCCAAGAAACGTTTAATACGCCATTGACTACTTAGACCCAAAGAACCTACGATCATGGAAATAGCACCAACGACCAAAAGTAGATTATAACCATATTCACTTCCAATTACATAATCCAATTGCAACAATAGGAATAGAACAGCAGATTTAGGTACAATTAGTAGGAACATAGTTGTGTATGTAGGTAGACTATCATACAAATCAGGAGCCCAACCATGCAAAGGAGCTGCACCAAGTTTGAATAGGAATGTAAGCATCATTAGATAGAATGGCCACAAAGATACTTCACCAGTTTGAACGATCATAATAAGACCATCATAGCTAGTAGTACCTGTTAGACCATATAGCAAAGCAATAGATAGCAAAAGGAAACTTGTAGTATATGCACTAAGTAGGAAATATTTTACAGATGCAGACAGACTAATTTCTTTAGAACCCGCAGGTCTTTGCATACTAACAAGCAAATACAAAGATAGGTTAAAAAGTTCCCAAGCTACTACTGTAACTAGCCAATCAATACCTACTAGTACGTAAATCAAAGCAACCAAATTTACAAGCATTACCAAGAATACTTCACCACTAATACGAGATAGTTGTGCACCTGTACCTCCTTCAACACCAAATTGCAGGATAATAATTGCAATTGTTTGAATGAAGATTAGCAAATATGTAATTTGTGCAGACAATTTAATAGTACCGTCCATGAAAACACAAATACTGTTATCTGGCAAATGCAATAGTGTGGAAATTTCAAAGATAATAGACGCTACCAAAATTAGACTAATTGTTCTAATCATTAGAAGACCACCTTGATTAGTACTTCTAATACCTGTTGGCATTGCCAAAAAGCTACCATATGCGGATGTAAGCAAACCGATACCCAAAATCATTTTTTTACTTAAAATTAAATTAGAAATTTTCAAAGTAAAGCACAAAATGCAATACATTTTAATAGTGCAATACTGTTTCCCTACCCCATAAGAGTAAAATGACCCTTTTATGTAAATAGATAATTTTTAAACATTGTTATAGTTAACTACACCAACAACCTTAAAATTAAAGTACACCAACAACCTTAAAATTAAGATAGAGTATAATATATTATACTTAATAACTTACTATTTACCCAAATTTTTACATATTTTGCTTATTTATGATTATACTATTTACCCAAATTTCTACATATTTTGCTTATTTATGATTATACTAAGACTATATTATGTTTACAATATTGATTATACTATTATGTATTAATATTATTATAATTTATTAAAGATAATAAGCTATATGCATATAATTAATGAAAACTTATTATATTTACTAAGTAAAGTAAATAGACCGTATATATAAACTAACTATTACTAAATCTATAAACATATTATATACAATGTACTATTTACTAAATCTATAAACATATTATATACAATGTACTATTTACTTAAGCCATTATATTCTAATACTACTAATATATTCTAATACTACTAATATATAATATCATTTGTTATATACTTTATAAATTTGTATATAATATTATTTGTTATATACTTTATAAATTTGTGCTATATACTTGATATTAACCGTAAACTTAATCATATATATTCTCTCTTTAATATATCTAATTTTATTTTAAATAAAATGTTTAGTGTAGTTTAAATGTTTGGTGTAGTTTAAATGTTTGGTGTAGTTTAAATGTTTGGTGTAGTTTAAATGTTTGGTGTAGTGGTTGTTATAATTAAGTTTATATATTATCTTAATTTTAAGAACAGTCGTAGACTGAAGTATGTCGTAAGTTAATAAAGCATTTTATTTAAATTATTTAGTCTATGTAACTGGGTATATATGTTATTTACACATTTTGTTATAATATTATATTGATGTCGTATAACTTATTATATTGATGTCGTATAACTTATTATTATCGTTTAAATATGAAATACATGATAAATTTTAATATGATTTCTTTAATAATGTCGCATCTTTAAAGATATAACTTCTATAATGGTATAACTTATTTAATAATTATTATAATAATTTAATATCTTTGATAATATTATCTTTAACCGTATAGCATTTTACAATAAGTCATATAAGTCATATAGCCCATATAAATAATATAATTTAATAAGTACTATAATAATATAATTTAATAAGTACTATAATATAACCTCTCATTGTAAACAATATAACAATATAACCTCTTATAGTAAACAATATAACAATATAACTTCTAGTAAATATATTATTTTTGTAGTAAATAATATAATCTCTTGTAAATAATATAATTTTTTGTTTTAAATAATATAAAGAAAATATGTTGTAAATTAATTATTGAATATAATAGGAGTAATAAACTACTTGGGTATATTGTATTAAAGTTACTTGCTTATATAGACTAAAACATACCCTTAAATTTTTCTTAATAAATTTGACAATACATACACTAAATTATTTTCCATAAGATATTAGTCCCTTTAACTATAAATTAAGTAACATAAAATAAAGACTTAATTTAGTAGCATAAAATAAAGACTAAATTACTAACTTAATAACATAAATACGACATATTATTTTAATTGGGTAGATATGACAGAGATAATAGATAGCATGGTAAAGAGAACAGATAGCATAATTTATAACACATAAATATATAACATAATTTATAACACATAAATATATAACATAATTTATAACACATAAATAGAGAGATTACTATTAAAACAAATATAATATAAATATAAACATTTAATTAATTTTAAAGAGATTAATATATAGACAATTTAAAAAGATTAATATATAGACAATTTAAAAAGATTACATATACAATTAAGATAGTTATTATATAAACACAATTTAAGTAATTATACCAACTTATAAGATAAATACAATTAGTAGTAATTATACCAGCATATAAGATAAATACATTCTTATTTACTTTTCTAAATTTAATTATTCTTATTAATGCACTTATCTAAATTTAATGATTCTTATTAATATACATTTTTATTTACTTTACTTATATAAATTCAATGATTCTTATTAATAATAAGAGTATCTTAACAAGTCTATATAACTTACAGCTTATTCTTTAATAAGATTTAACCTTATACAATTATCTTAAATTTAACCTTATACAATTATCTTAAATTTAACCTTATACAATCCTATTCTTTAATAAGATTTAACCTTATACAATTTAACCTTATATATTATACTCAGCTTATATACCACTCTATTAAGATTAGTTTAAGTTATATCTTGTTTGTTCTTATTAAGTTTAAGTTATATCTTGTTTGTTCTTATTAAGTTTATTCTTAGTTTATTCTTATTTACGTTTATATTGTTTAACTTAACTTATATTTATTATTATTTACGTTTTGTACCATCATTACACTAAATTGGTATTATTTATATTACACTAGATTGGTATTATTTATACTTAGAAAATTGGTATTATTTATATTACACATGATAAATTTTAATATGATTTCTTTAATAATATTACACTAGATTGGAATTATTAATATTACACTAAATTGGTATTATTGGTATTATCAATATTACACTAGATTGGTATTATTAATATTTAAAAATGTACTCATTTCTTTAAAAGAGCATATAAATATTTATATTTAATTTCTTTAAAAGAGCATATTTATATTAAATCTACCTACAGAAACGAAGCTTGAAGGAGCGAATGTACATTAGAAGCTACAGTATTATATGCTTGTTTACCTATACATGCTATATTTCTTTAGTGCATTTTCAATATATTTTATATTTTCACTGAATATTTTAATTAGTGCATTTTCAATATATTTTTATATTTACACTGAGTAATGAACAGTATATTTTTATATTTACACTGAATAATGAACAGTATATTTATTGTAATTGTTTTAATTTAGTTGTACTTAATAAATATATACAAATATTAAATATAATACAATTTAATTTATTGTAAATTTATTGTAAATTAATTAAATTGAGTATAAGTCTTATTAATAAAACTAATGTGGTATAAGTCTTATTAATAAAGCTAATGTGGTACAATAGGGTTAATGTTACACGATATTATGAGTTAATTACGCATATATAAGCTAATTTTGTTTCCTATAAGATTAATTTATTACTTAGGTTCAATAATATAATAAAATAGGTCAGTCATAGACTGTTATAAAATAGGTTAATTTATATAAATATAATATAATAAAATCTAAATAATATAATTAAAATATATAATATTAGTTAATTTATAATAAAGCTATATTTTATATAATAGGGTTATCTAATTAGATGTGGTACAAAATATTTTACATAAAAGAAATATGTATATTTAACAAGTAAATAAGTAAATATGTATATTTAACAAATAAATAAGGAAATAAGTAAATATGTATATTTAACAAATAAATAAGGAAATATATCTAAATATAATTAAGGAAATATGTATATTTAACAATTTAAATAAGATTAATATAATTAATTCTACAGCCTGAGACTGAATATATCTATATTAAGCTCATTAACGTAAATCAAGAGAATAAAACTATATAGTAAATAATGTGTAATATAAAATGAGGGTTATATAAGAAATAGTTATTAAACAAATTTATTTTATATAGAATATATAAATTACTCGATAATATAGCAATAAAATGTCATAAAGTAGGAAGATTAAATGCATGACAGTTTATACACAATTATTTAAACAAAGTAGCTAATACATAATGGCACCAACAATTATGGCACAATGGTATCAATTATTTATACATAATATCAGTTATTTGTACGTAAGGCTAAAGCATAAAATATAAAATATAAATTATTAAAATAAGGATAGTATGAACGTTTATATCATAAACTAATTAATTATTAATTTATTAAAGTAATATGTTATATATTAAAGTAATATGTTATATAGTAAAATCAGCTTTATTTGTATCAGTCGTAAAACTTAAATTATACATATATAAATTTACTTTATTATATACTTACGATCAGATATTTATATATTTAACCAAGAATTATCTTATTTAATTAAATGTAACTTACTAATATAAATGTAACTTAGTATTGGGTAAATATTTAAACCAATTGGGTTAATGACACATATTGGTCAGTCTACGACTGGTTAATAATACATATTGGCTAATGACACATATTGGTTAATGATACAGATTAATAATATTACCCACAGAATATATAATTACCACATGGTATATATTAAGATTTTAAACTTAATTTACAACTTTGCGTTAATTTATCTAGAGGTAAGATTATAATTTTACTTTTAAGTGGTAAGCATTTTAATGAGTTTTAATTAATATAAATAATCTTGTTATTATAAACTATTTTAATAAATTTATTGTTATTTAAATGTTATTATTTATATAAGCTATACTCTTTAATGTTATGCTTAAGTAATTCTTTAATGTTATGCTTAAAGAATTCAAGAATATGATGTATTTCAGTCATACGACTATTTAATTAGCACTAACTTAATTAAGTTTAAAATCTTAATATAAATTGAAATTAGTTAAGATTCCTAAAACATGTTACATTCTATAATAGAGTCGGAGTTAACCTCCAAGGAAATATATGGTATATACTCGTCGTAATTAGACTCCTTAATCATACCCTTAATTAAAATTAATAGTTTATAATTGTGATCTTAATTATACTTCTTATTAATTATACTTCTAATTAATTGACCGATTAATTAAAATTAATAAGTTAATTAAATTTACTTTACTTTAACTTACATTAATTAATCTATTTAACTATTAAATTAACACTAATTTATTTTAACTATTAAATTATCACTAATTTATTTAAAGATTACTAATTTAAGCCATAGACTATTTGCAAAGTTTACTTTTAGGTTATATTTAAATTTACCTTTAGGTTATGTCAAATTTTACCTTTAAACAATATATAGTATATTATTATAGCAAATTATGTTAAATTCTTTTATTTATAAACTCAATAACTATTTGTAAACTCCCCTCTAGCATTATCCTATTATTTATTATTTAGTCACATTTATTATTTAGTCACATTTATTATTTAGTCACATTTGTTGTATTAGTCCTAAATTATTGTACAGTGCTTAATATTAGATATGAATATAGGTTAATTTTATTACTTAGGTTATGTTATTATATTTCTTACTTAGGTTATGTTATTATATTATTTCAAATCTGTCTTAAAGGAAATACTAAGTTTCAATAATAAGATCTTTTAGTAAAAGTATATAAATTTAGGTTATGCCTTATTTAGTTAATTAAATCTAAATGAATATATATTCAGTAAATTACAAGACCACTTTAGATTGTCGTAAATTACAAGACCACTTTAGATTGTCATAAAGTATTAAACACAATTGTGCTCTTATAAGCATAGGACTTAAGATCAGTACAGTCTAAGACTGAATATCAGTATAATGTAATATTTATATTAGTATAATGGGATGTTAATCTAAATATACTACATATTATTCATAATTAATCTAAGGTTTAAATTAAGTTAATTAAATAATTTAATATAATATAATATAATACAAATTTAATTTAAATGTAAGAAACTAAAGGTAAATAGACTTTTCACATGTTAAGCAAATTTAATAAGTTGAAATGAATTTTAAACATATTAAGTAAATCAATAAAATTAAAATGTATTGATTATCTGTCAATTCCAGCTCTACGTTGTAAACTTTAATAATTCATTAATTAGAGATAATTCATTAATTAGAGATAATTCATTAATTAGTTCATTAAATTTTACATGTACTAGCAGAATAAGGAAAGAGCATAATGAACAACTTATAAATTAATAATTATGTAAAATATCACATAATATGCCAAACGATTTAGATTTAATAACTTAATTTAAATATAACAGTTGCCATTGTACCAATAACTTAATCTTGTATTCTTTTTATAATCAATACCTAGTTGTAGAAATTATTCCATAAACTAATATATATATAATGTATAAAATTAGTATCTAAGCAAATTAGTGCATTATTAAAAATGGATTAAATATATACCAACGTATCATTGATATACCAACGTATATATATTACCAACATATAAATTATATACCAACGTATTATTAAGTATATACAAAGATTACAATTCACTGATAATATTAATAAACTGATATTATCAATTTTATTAATAAACTGATATTAATAATAAACTAACATACTTTAATTTTGTCGGAATTAACCTTCTGAAAATTGTAAGTTTATCAGAGCATGTTACATTTATAATTAGAATTATGTTAATTATAAGCAATATAACTAAATATTTTTGTATAAATCTAAATATATAAGGTAGGTTATATTTAAAATCTCAACATATAAGGTAGGTTATATTTAAAATATTTCTATAAAGTTATACATTGATATTTATATTATATATTTAATTTGGTTATTAAGATATTATTAAGGCTAAAAATGTACACTAATCTTAATTTATTGTAAACTTATTATGGCTTGATTAATTATATTGAATAAATTAATTAGTTTATATTTATTTATTATTTTAGTCCTTCCACTATTTAATGTAACTTTGCCCAGGTAAATGTACGTAACTTATGCTGATTTAATAAATTAAATTATAGAGTATAAGATCTTTACAAATTAGATTTTAGAATAATAACCACTAATTTGGCATATTTACTAAAATAAAATTTATTCTTTATTCTTATTAACACAGATAAATTTAAAGAATATTCTTTAATGTATATAAATTTAATATATTAAGTAAATTAAATATAATAAGTAAATATCTAAACACATTTTACAAATTAGATTTTAGATTAATGTTACAAATTAGATTTAAGATTAATGTTAAATACATTTAATAAACCATTGAAATTACTAAGATATATATATTACTTTTAATAAGACAAAAGTAATATGATATAAGATACAGCTATATAATTATAGATCCTACAATGTTTACGAATTACGGTATATCCTACAATGTCTACGTCAACGAATTCAGGTATATACCAATATGGTAGAAGTTTAAATAGAGGTATATCCAAATATGGTAAAGGTAAAGGTAAAGGTAAAGGTATAAACATAGATTTTCTAATATATCTAACTGGTTATTTTATTTAACTGGTTATTTTATCTAACTGGTTATTTTATCTAAACCTTTGATATATTTCTCAATAATAAATAATTAATAAGTAAGTCTATGACTGATAATTATTATATAGATTAAATTTTATACTGATTTATCTAATTTAGACTGATTATAATTTATCCAATAACTATAACTTATTTATTTATAACTTATTTAACATAACTATAACTAAACTTAACTATAACTATAACTAAACTTAACTATAACTATAACTAAACTTAACTATTTAACATAACCAATTATAAAAGAAATACTATTATATCTAATAAAAATATATACTTATATAAGCGATAACATAATATATACTTGTATAAACTATAACATAATATCTAATAAAAATATATATATCTAATAAAATATATACTAATATTAACTATAGCATAACCTACTATCTATACTTCTACTTATACCTCTACTTCTACTTCTACTTATTATTATTACTTCATTAATTAAAACTAATTAAATTAGAACTAAAACTAATTTAAATTTAAATTAAAACTAATTAGATTAACTATAAAAATCCATAAGGAAGCTAGATAGCTTTTATAAAGCATTTAAACTAAACCACTTTAATTTATAAACTAACTATTAATAGATATTTAAATGTACTTAATAAACTAACTGACTTATTCTATACATATAGGCTATACTTATAAAATTGTGTATTTATTAATATATACTGGACTAAACTTATGCCATACTTCTACTTAAACTTATACTTTAATTGATTGCATTAAATATAAACTTTAATTGATTGCATTAAATATAAATATAAAATTTAACTTATACTTTAACGTATACTTATACTTATACTTCTACTTATACTTAAATGTAAACGTAAACTTCTACTTTATATTTTATTTATTAAATGTGTTTATATGCTGATTTAATTTAATAAAATTCTCTACATAAACGGAGCTTGAAGGAACGAATGAACATGAGTGACTGAACCTGGTCATATACCGAATAAAATGAGGGAGATGACAATATAGCGTAGTGACTAGGATAATCTCTTTATTACGGCATACTTATTTATACCTTAATTATAACAATCTTTAAAAAATAGAGATTAACTAATAAGTTTTATTTTCTTAGTACTTTATATATTTTACTTTTACTTTATATATACTTTTTTACTTTAAAGATATCCAGATAAAGATTTATATTTATATAAATTTATATTAATTTCATTTAAGGTTAAGTTACTTTATTTATAATATAATATAATATAATATAGATAATCACTTTAGTTACTTAATTTAAATATAATATAATATAGATAATCACTTAAGTTTAAATATAATATAGATAATGTTATATGTTTTATTTATAAAATGTTTTAAATTGTTTTATTATGTGTTATAATAACAAGCTAATAAATTAATCTACTAGATGGAACGGAGCTTGAAGGAGCGAATGAACATGAGTGACTGAACCTGGTAATATACCGAATGAAATGAGGGAGATTACATATTAGCGCAGTGACCATGTTAATCTCTGCTATCGCGTCAGAATATTTAATAGTTTAGTTAGTATAGTCAATGCATATAACATAATTTACTTACTTATTATTGATATTACTTACTTTATGACATAATATATACATAAAGGGTTTAACCGAGAGCATTTAGCAGGCAATGTAAAATATCTTATTAAATATTGGTAAAGTATTTATAATAAAAATGTTAATAAACTTAATTAAATAACTTAATAAATTAAATAACTTAACTTAATAAATTAAATAACTTATATTTTATTTAAGTTAAAAGATCTATATACAGTTAATTATAATTAAAATACCCATTAGGCAAATCATAGACTGTTATATTAGTCTACAAAATTAAATTATATTGAAATTCTATATTCTGGAGTTTAAATAAGTCTAAACTTATTAATTTTATATGCGATAGTTAAATTATATGCGATAATTAAATTATATGCGATAATTAAATTATAGTTTATACAACATTAAGATAATGTATAGTTAAATTATAGTTTATACAACAAGATAATGTATGCTCATTTAAAATTAGTGTTATTATTATTAATTATTAATATTAGTTTTATAATGTTAGCTTTACAATACTAAATAAATTTGTTCTAATTGTTTATGATTATAAGTTCTAAATAAGAAAGTTAACTTACATTTACATTAACTAACAATTTATATTTACATTAACTAACAATTTACATTTACATTCACCAAATAACATACCATTCTTAATAGATGTATAGACAAGGAGAATTAAGTTTTAGTTCTCAAGGGACTTATTAATAATTTGTTCCTTATTATTTGATCGGATTGGCGCTTTATTTTGTATTTATGGGTATTATTCAAACAAGTATTGTTGCTTTGCTTCTAATTGCTGTATTGTATGTCGCTAGCTTTTGGATTAGTACAGCTTCTCTAAGTACAGGTGGTATGGAAAAATTGTCTGCATATGAATGTGGCTTCTCTCAAATGGGTACAAGCCGAATGAAGTTCGAGATCCTATTTTACGTGGTTGGTATCCTTTATCTAATTTTTGACCTTGAGATTATCTTCCTTACACCACTTGCTGTTATTATGCCAAGTTTTGATTCTTTTCTTATTTTTCTAATTGTTAATTTGTTTATTGTAATTATTACTATTGGCTTTTTGTATGAATATCTAATTGGTGCATTGGATCTAACATAATTAGGTATTTAGTTTAAATATGTGTCTTTAAATATAGGTACATGTTATTGTATTTAATACTACTCTTATGTATACTTTGTTAATACTTATAGCAAATATACAATTATAATCTACTTAATGCCAAAGATTTATTCTTAGGCTTATTATTTTAAAATGAAAATTACAAAAAGAAACCCTCTTTTGTCTATTGTTAATGATTTCTTGATTGATTCTCCTGCTGCTCCAAACCTAACTTACTTCTGGTCTTTTGGTTCTCTACTAGGTTTGAACTTGGTCCTAATGATTATTACAGGTATCCTATTGGCAATGCATTACGTAGCTAACACAGCTTTGGCATTTGACTCTGTTGAACACATTATGCGTGACGTTAATAACGGTTGGATGCTAAGATTCTTCCACGCAAACGGTGCATCTATGTTCTTTACTCTAGTATATATTCACATTGCAAGAGGTCTTTTCTATGGTTCTTACCGTAGTCCTAGAGCTCTATTGTGGGTTATTGGTGTAATTATCTTTATCGTAATGATGGCTATTCTACTATGGCCAAATTGGGTAACCGCATTTGTTCTTTTTATTATCGCTCACGATAGTGGTCTTATTTCCATTAACTTGGTTTATGCATTGGTTCTTCCTTTTAGTACTCCTCGAGTTAAAGGCACTCTTCGTATTGGTCCTCATGATTACGAAGTCCTAGCTCGAATTATTATTGGTATGCTTGGTGACTGGACTTGTAAACGAATTCCAGGTACTAAAGGTTTCACTTATTGCTTTATTTTGGATATTGAGGATGGACCAGATAAAGCTCATATCTTTGAATTGGCCAAGTGGTTCTATGATCGTGGTTATTGTGCTAATCCTACTCCTACACTAATCACTCGTAAAGTCTCTGCAAGTTCTAGAACTGGCGCCAAAGAACGCCGTATTTACCGTTTGACTCTATTTGCTTTTTCCTCTTTTGGTTGGATTTATGATGCTTTTTATGTTAACGGTGTTAAAGTTGTTCCATCTTTTGTTCGTTATTACTTGACTCCTCTTACTTTGGCTGATTGGATTATGCAAGACGGTAGTCGTCAACAAGGTCAAGGTGTCATGTTTGCTACTAACAGTTTTACTCACGCTGAATGCGTTATCTTGGCTAACCTTCTACATACTCAATTTGGTTTTACTACTTCTGTTATTGGTGCGGGTGCTCCGGGTCAATACAAAGTTTCTATTTGGAAATGTTCCATGGCATCTCTTCAAGCTATTGTTGGTCCATATATGGCTGGTAATACTAAAAGAAAAATTGCCTTACTTTAAGTTTAATTTCTCTAACTGCGCAACTTATATTGGAAAGCAGATGGGACTAGTGCAAGCACTTATCTCGAGATTAGGCGATGAGAGTGAAAACGGTTAAAGAGTTTATCAATAGTTCTCGAGACCGTCGGTAGAATATACTATCGCTACAGACTGGTTCACTCTTGGGTGGCTGAAATGCTGCTTAATGTACAGTCGTGATCTAGGGAATCCACTATTTCTTGTTTTTCGGTACTTCCCGCTAAGACCCCCTTATTTAATCTATTTACTACTTAGCTGAAATATAGCCTCATCATTTACATTATCTACCTCCTATCTTCTATGACTTACTAGCCCTTCATATTATTGTATATTATTATAGCTTTGTACTATACTCCTTTAGTATTAGGGTCTTTTATTAACTTATTATATTAAGCTTGGTTTTAATTGTTTATTTAAGTGAGGGCACAGCTTACGTTATAGCTATTGAACTTATTAGAATGCTTTTATATACTATTCTAATTACTATAATTTAACTAGATCAGACAGCTTTCATTGGTTACGTTCTTCCATGGGGTCAAATGAGTCTATGGGGTTATTGCCCCAATGTATGGTGGCAAACTATTTTGTATTATGGAAGTTCTTGTCAAATTATGATTATTGGTATAACTAAAACTAAATCTCATCTTAGAATTGGTCCACATAATTTGGATGTTAATTCTTTCATTTTTGGTGCAATTCTATCTGATGCTCAAGCGGAACGTCATGGTAATGGTACTAGAGTTGTCCTACAACAAGAATCTACTAATAGGGAATTTCTTACTTGGTATACCAATTTCCTTGCTATGCGTGGTTATACCTCTCCTGTTATTACTATTCTTAGCCGAATTGGTGCTAATAATACCAAAAGATTTTATTCCAAATGTTCTACTTGGACTTACACTAGTTTTAATTGGCTTTATGAGTGTTTCTATGTTAACGGTGTTAAAGTTGTTCCTAGTAACGACATTTTGTTTACTTATCTTACTCCGATGGCTTTGGCTATTTGGATTATGTGTAATGGTTCTGCAACAGCTTATGGTTGTAAACTAGCTACTAACAGTTTCTCTAAAGCTGATTGTGAACGTATTTGTCATGTTTTGGACGTTCAATTTGGTCTTAATACATCTGTCAATAGTGCTGGCTCTCCAAACCAATGGGTTGTTTATATTTGGGCAGACTCTTTGCCTACTCTACAATCCATTGTCAAAAAACATATGGTACCTTCTATGTATTATAAAGTACACCTTTAACTAGACTGATTCTTAACTAATCAAATATAATTTATATTAAGTTTAATTTACTTTGAAGTTCAGCTACAAAAATAGTTTGCCTAAGGGTTTAACATTATATGCCCTAGACCCCCATACTGCTATATGTTGGGCTTAGTTTACTTTAACAACATATGGTAACATAGTGAAAACGGTCAATAAGAATATTCAAATATTATATATTGTTCTTTTTAAATGTTTATATATTTATTGGATTTAATCCTTTCTCGAGACCGTCGGGAGATATTATCTCAATATGTTTTACACCTAATTGGGTTATATTTTTCGCTACAGACTGGTCCACTATGGAATGTTATATTATTGCTTAATATATTCATTTTAATGTACAGTCGGAAGTTTAAAAAGAGTTGGTTACTCTTTATTTAAGTGCTAGGCTTATGGAAATATATTATTTTCAGAGTAATTAATATTTTTATACAATTGGTGGAATTAATCCGCCTAAAGCATAGTACAGGAAGTTTATGAGAAGAATACTTATAAGCTTTTAAACTTTGGCTACAGTAATTACAAACCTATTGTCTGCAATTCCATGGGTCGGTCAAGACCTAGTTGAACTAATTTGGGGTGGTTTTAGTGTTGATAACGCTACTCTAAACAGATTCTTTAGTCTTCACTATTTGATGCCATTTATTCTAGCTGCTTTGGCAATGGCTCACCTGATTGCTCTACACACTCATGCTAGTAACAACCCTTTGGGTATTTCTAGTACAAGTGACCGTATTAGATTCCACCCTTACTATACAAGTAAAGATTTGGTTGGTTTCTTCCTATTTGGTATTGTTATTTCTTACTTCGTATTCTATAACCCTAACTATTTGGGTCACCCAGATAACTACATTCCAGCTAACTCTCTAGTTACACCGGCTCACATCGTGCCAGAGTGGTACTTCCTACCTTTCTATGCTATTCTACGTGCAATTCCTGACAAACTAGGAGGCGTATTGGCAATGTTCGGTGCCCTAGTAATCCTTATTCCTTTGTCCTTTATTAGTACAGTTAACCTACGTACTTTGCGCTTTAAACCAATTCTACACGCTTTGTTCTGGATCTTTGTATTTAACTTCTTCTTCCTACTATGGTTGGGTGGTAAACCAATTGAAGAACCATTTATTTCTCTAGGTCAATTCAGTACAGTTGTTTACTTCTCTTACTTCTTCTTGCTAATGATTCTTGGCTGATTTTAAAATTAAGTATTTAAGTTTAATCTTCGTTTATTTCTAATGCTTGGTGTAGTTTAAATATTTGGAATTAGATTAATCTAATTTTCGTTTATTAAATTTCTAATGTTTGATGTAGTGGAAAAATAACTTAATAAAGAATTATCCTAAATATGGGTAACCTATTAATATATTAAGTCTATTGCCTAGTTATATTTATATTAGGTCTATTGCCTAAATAAATTTATAATATCTAATTAAATTTATCTTATAACAGTCTACGACTGATAAGCATAATTATATAGTTACAGTTAATGATAAATAGTACGCATAGTAAATAAGAAATAGCCCGTATAATTAAGAAATTTAATACTAAATCTTATCCTTAATTTACTTATTATATTTGTATAACTTAAATAAGACTTATATCTTGTATAACTTAAATAAGACTTTACTATATAATACAGACTAATATTAGTAATTTCCAACAAGGAGATGTATTATACACAAATTTGTGAAAAGGAATGCATGTAATATACTAATTAAATTTGTGAAAAGGAATGCATGTAATATACTAATTAAATTTAAAGTTATTAAAATTGAAGTTATATAATTTATGTTAAATAGACCTACGATGGGATAAGATATGCAAATAAGCCGTATTAATAAACATTTTACCGACTTAATTCTACCGTATTAATAAACATTTTACCGACTTAATTCTACCATATTGTAAATAATACTATAAATATTTAGTAAGAGATACTAACCTAGGAGATATATAAATATTTGCATAGGTTATAATGTATATATTTTATTTAAGTATAAGAATAATTATAATATAAGTAATTTAGTTTAAGTATATTGATAATTATGAGATAAATAATAATGCCATATCTTGTCAATTAAAATAATATGTAGTATTAAAGTTAAATTACAAATATCTTAGGATATTTTTTGCTATTGTTGCTATAAGCCTACCATATATAGTATACTATTACGTTTATTTCATAAAGTTGTGCAGTTTCATTACGTGGTATAATCATAAAGTTTCATTTATAGTTAAAATTTAGATTTAAATAATTCAGATTTATGTATAACTAGGATATGTTAAGTAGAACTATTGTATGCTAACATTTAGTTTACAATGAGATTTATGCTAACATTTAGTTTACAATGAGATTTATGCTATACTATAGCTGTGTTTTATGATGGTTAATGCTTTACTTGTGTATTATAATAGTTAATGCTTTACCATGATTAATATTTATACTTGTAATTTGATTAACTTAATTTACTTGATTTACTTGTAAATAAGACCTAGCAAAATTAAAAAGCTTTAGTAAATTAAATAACCTTTAATAAGTTGAATAATCTTATATTTCTAACTTAATTTTAAAATTATTGTCCTCAGTCGTAGACTGAATCTTATCAATAATGTATAATCTCGTCAATAATGTATAATCTCGTCAATAATGTAAAATATTGTCAATAATGTATAACTTTTAAGATTATATTTAAAGAAAATAATAAATAATGTATTTGTGTCGGAGTTAACCTCCTATTAAATTAACTAATTTAAATTTTACCTAGTAAAATGCAGCATGTAACTATTACTTATAAATATAAATAATTTGACTATACCACTTATTAAGCTATTAAATAAACTATTTAAGTTAAACTCACTTATAACATTACCATATTATTCCTTACATTTACTTACATTTCATAACATTTACTTACATTTCATAACATTTACTTACATTTCATAATATTAGGCCAAATTTATTGAGATTGGAGTAATACCTAATACTATACTAAAGCTGTAATACCTAATACAAAAATTTTCATGAAAATGTTTTTTATATAAGTTTAAGTTAGTATTACAAATTAAGCACAAGGAAGCTAGATAGCTTTTATATCACATTTACGTATGCTTTTATATAGTATATAATGCAGTTAAATAACCTAATATTTAATGCAGTTAAATAACCTAATATTTATCTTATAGTACAATTTAATTAATCATATTAAATTTGTAACTTAATATAACATTTTAATAACTTAACTATAATTAAGGGTTAACTTATATTATTATAAATTATATTATTTTTTTAGTAAGTTAATTATTTAATACGATACTTTATATAAAGTAAATTAGCATTATTTTAATAAACATATAAAGTAATTTATCTCTTTATAATATAACTTAAAGTAATTCATCTCTTTAAAGTATAACTTAAATTATTTTACAATAGCAAATTAAAGTAGGCTGTAAGCACTAACTACATCTCTAATCTTTTAACTGAGCTGTAGGCACGAACACAGTTTACTTTATTCTCGAGAGCTTATACTTGTATTTGTTTTCTTTGACATAACCCTTATTAGTAAATGTAGACTTATTGTAATTTGTTAATGTACTAATTAAATGTAACATGTTCATAATTAAGCCTACATTTGTATAACCTAATATAATTTGCCTTAGTCTAAACTTAACAATTAGTATATAAATTGTATTTAGTTCATTTTTTAACATAAAATTTTTAGACTAAATTGTAATGTAGTATTTATTTAGACTAAATTGTAATGTATTTATTTAACCTATCATAAAATTTAATTATTTATATAGCCTGGCTTGTTTAGCCTATTATAAAGATTTAGCATATAGCATGTCAATAACATACAGTATTCTTCAATTGTAAATTTAATTAGCTTAATTTTATAATTGCTTATAGCATATAATACTCCTGTAATTTAAACTGAAAAGCTCATACTTAATAACTTAAATATTTAAGGTTCTGTTTATTTAATAGCTTATTTATTAAATAAAACTAGATTATTTATTCAATAACTTTTTATGTAAAATACTCCAATAATAATAAATATGTTTGGTCATAATATAAGTTTAATTAAACGTTAAATTACCAGTATGTCAAGTTTAGTTAACAATTCTGTTTAACAGTTTATTTAATAATTTGAGTATATTTTAGTTACAAATCTAATTTAGTTATAAATCCACAATTAATACATTAGAAATTCATACTTAGTATATGGTACGTACATTTTACCGTAATAAAATAAATTAAACATTATGCTATAGTTTTTGGTATAAATCAGACATTCTGTACTCTAGGCAAATAAATTACTTTAAATAATACATTGTAAACTCGTGTATATAGAGCCACATAAAACAAGTTATATTATTCTTGTTATAAACAATGTAATAAAATTTGCAACATGGAAAATATAGAATTATTTAGTCTACTGACTGTTCAGTCTATGACTGTTAATAAAGTTAATTAATAAAGTATTATCAATTTAAGTTAACTAGTATACAATTAATATAGAGGTAATTTCAAGTAAATGTTATCAGCATTACAAATAGAGATAAATTAAAAGATATTATTTATATGGGAAGATAATTAAGGTTATTATTTAATATAAAGTTTATACTATTAAGGGTAAATATTAAAGGTAAATATATACTATTAAGGGTAAAAAATATCTTAAGATATTTGTATACTATTAAGGATAAATTAGTTATAAATTGTAGAATATATAACCTCTGCTATATTTTAAATATAATACCTACGCTATAAATTAAAGGTAATAAAACGTAAATTAAAAGTTATTAAAACGTAAATTAAAGGTAATAATAATAGAGTAATAAATTAAAGGTAAAGTAATAATAACAATAATTAATCTCAAAGATGTTAATAACTGGACTTTAAATTTAAAGGTACAAATTTAAGGTACAAATTTAAGGTATTATATCTAGTTTATTAACTAAGAGGAGTAATACCTAGCAGATAATGCTTAGTGATTAATGTCTAGTAGATAATACTAAGTTAATATATAAAACCGAAGCTATAACTTGAGGGTTAATTTTTATGAGTATTATTTAAATGTTACAATTTAATGAATAATTATATAGATACTATAAATTTATGTTAATTATTAATTAGCTTAAAATGTTAAGCTATTTTACTTTCATATTTAATAATAAGTAGACTTTTTAATTAGTTATACTGCTACGTTCAATAATTTTATTAATTAGCTATTCCATTTACATTGTACGTCATCCGTTGACTATACGTCATCCAACAAATAACCAGTAATAACCTCTATTTAAATAACAGAAAGAGTATTGCCAACATAAATAAAGTACTTGAATATAAGTCGTATAACTCTAATGAAATATAATATAAAGGCAACTAATGACTATTACATAAAGACTCAATTATAATTTTATGTTATAAAATGAATTATTACACATATAATAAATTACTTAAATTACTAACTATATATTTTAAGTACTCATGATTAACTTATAAATTTTTATTTAAATCTGGTTTAGTTTAAACCATTACATTTTAACCCAGTAAATTTAACATAATTTTAAGCCAATAAATTTAACATAATTTTAAGCCAATAAATTTAACATAATTTTAAGCCAACATTTAGTTTACAATGAGCCAATAAATCAAAAGAGAATCATAAAGCTTCAGCAGTAGCTTCTAGGAAGTTAATATAAGAAGGAATTGTTACTGCTTTCAAAGAAATAGGCATGAAACCGTGATTAGCACCACATAGTTCAGAACATTGACCATAGAATACACCTGGACGGTTAATAATTAGACCTAGAGAGTTCAAACGACCTGGTAGACAATCCGCTTTTAGAGCAAGACTTGGAATAGCAAAGGAGTGAATTACATCGTTAGAACTTACCAAAATACGAATACTTGTGTTAACAGGTAGAACCAAAGCGTTATCAACTGTTAGTTGTCTTTGATCACCCATTTCCAAAGAAGCTTCGTCAATCATAAAACTATCAAATGCAATTGTAGAACCGTTGGATTCAACGTAATCTGTGTATTCATAAGACCAGTACCATTGAGAACCAATAGCTTTAACTGTAATTTCAGCGTCTAGAACTTCCAATATAAACTTAGTTTAAGATTACTAAGATTTGTGGACTATATCATCAATGAGATATTATCTCACTGTCTTGCGTGTAGTCTCTGAGGATCCCAATATAACTCCATATGTTAATATAGCAGAAAACATTTTCATGAAAATGTTTGACTATACATTAATATAACAAAATATCTTAAGATATTTGACTATACATTAATTGGTTACCTGCTGATTCAGTTATACTATAAATAATTTCACTTGAAATATCAAACTTTAAGAATTTCTAAGTAATTTATAGCTTAATACAAATTAGTATTATCTTAAACTATTCCAGCATATAGCAAGATTTTAAAGAAAGTATTAACTCTCTAGAGGACAAAGTTTGTATAAATAGATTTTAGATATAAACTAAATATTAAATATAAATCAAATATTAAATATAAACTAAATTTTAAATATAAACTAAACTAAATTTTTAAATATAAACTAAACATGAAATAATAGTTATAAACTTTATATTAAATAATAGCTATAAACTTAAACTAATTAATGTATAACTTAAATAAAATAACAGTTTATAACTGATATAAATTAATGCACAATTTAAATTAATGTATATATGCAACTTAAATTAACGCTAATGCTTTAAGCTATGCTAACTAATTTATACAACAATTAAAATTTAACATTTTATCTAACTTATACTTTTGTATAAACACAGATTAACTTAAATTTCAATCATAGCCTAAAGTAAATTTAGAGCTTTATAAATTGTTTACACCTAATTTTTATTAAATATAGCACTGATTTCATATAAATATTTATATTCATTTAAACAAAACATATATTTACTAACATTAGCATTATTTTATTTACTAACATTAGCATTATTTTATTTATTAACATTAGCATTATTATTTACATTAGCAATCATTTATAAAGTTAGATAATATAACCCTTAAATATACCTTAAATAACCAATTGAATTTAAACTAATTTAGTTATTACAGACTTATGCCACTTTATAATGGCCTACTATATTAAGCTTGAATTTATAACTTTATTCTTTATTCTTTTTAATTGTATTTTATTACATAAATATATTTATATATCAATAATGTTATTTATCTCGTACTGAATTACCAATACGTTAGAAATATACTTTCATATAAATTCTTTTACCAATTTATTCTATTTATGTTACCAAATTTAAGTTTATGTTGCCCATTTATATTATAATACCAACTTATAAGTTGTTTATTTACTATTTCTAAAATTCTATTAAAGCTTTAAACAGTATCCATCAAGTAAAGTAGGTTTAGACTTGGCAAACCAATAGCCCATAGAATACCTGCAGGTGTAATAGTCCATACTAGTTCAATTACGTTACCATGTGCCAAATATGTTAGGTGATCTTTGTTTGTTAGAGAAGAAACCAAGAACCAAGAAACTAGTACTAGCAAAATTAGCAAGAAGAAGATAATTCTGTCATGCAAGTCAACAATAGCATACATCCAGTTAGAAGCTGGATCTTGAAAACCAAGAGAGTAATTCAAAGGATAATCACAGAAGATACGAGACATAAGAAGTTAATATTAGTGAGTCATACGAATCAAATACGGTTGAGCATAAATTGCCAACATAATTATAAATAAATTTAATCACAAGTTACTAAATTTAATCACAAGTTACTAAATAAATTTAATCACAAGTTACTAAATAAATTAATTTATAAATGAGTTGAAGTCTAAGTTAATAAAGGACCGCCTACATAGAAGGTATATACCTTTTTCAAACTCATGTAGTTCTGTTAATTCAGCAAATTGAATTATGCCAAATCTTTAATTGTCAGACAAACAATGAAGACAAAAATATATGCCTGCAAATAAGCGATTAGGATCTCCAAAGCCAAGAAAAGAGTTAGAATAAACATAGGTAGTAGCAAAACAATAATACTTGTACCATCCAAGTAACCAGCCCATAGGAAACCGATAATTGTTTTAACTAGTACGTGGCCAGTAGTTAGGTTAATAGCCAATCGCAAACCTAGAGAAATAATTTTAACCAATGTAGCAATTGTTTCCAATACTACCATTAGTGGTACTAGTGCCAATGGTGTACCAGCTGGTAGGAATGCTGCCAATAGCAAAACTTTGTGTGTGAAGAAACCCAACAAAATTGTACCAAATAGTAGTGTAAAGGATAGAGATAGAGTCATTACAATTTCAACTGTAGGTGTTGTACTGTAAGGAATCATACCCAACAAGTTACTAAATAGGATTAGGTGGAAAATTGTGTATAGCAATGGGAAGTAGACACTATAGTTTCTACCGATGTTGTTCTCAACAAGAGAAAGGATAGTACGGTATAGAGATTCGTTCAAGATACCCCACCATGTAGCAACAATTTCACCTTTGTGAGCTGTAGCCAAAGTCATGGAAATTACAGCTGCGAAAATAAAGTACAATACAACGTTATTAATTGTAAAGTTAAAGGACAAAATGGGATAAATTTCAAATTGTTCCATTGGAGAAGAAATAAAGTACATAATAAATACAAGTGCGTAGGTTACAAAAGCTTTATAGAGCTTATTAAATAATAAATTTGTACATTAGATTTTGTTTTCGTACAGCATTAGAGATCTAGCAACTTGAATACGTAGTGTTGCAGGGAAACTAATTGTTTGATGGACATTTATCCGAAATGTTTCCAAATCGGTTGGACTATATCTTAGAAGAATAATTTATCTTCTTGAATCGTGTAGTCTCTGAGGATCTTAGTTTTATTAAATTAAATAATAAAATTGATTTCCTGCTGATTGTCCAATCTTTTAAATTTATCTTGAGGAATAGTATCAATATACGTAAGTAAAATAAGTCATAAATAAGGACAATATTTACATTGTTTAGTGAGCCTTAACACTAGCTTAAATAAACAAATAACCATTACATAAGTAATTACTTTTCATCCAGATATAAAAGCTCTAAGGAGGTTCCAGCATATAGATTCATTCGAAAGATCAACTGAGTTTAATTAAACATTGTAATTTTTCAATTAATCAAAAGGGCTCCATTAATAAATAACTGAAAACTAAATAACTGATTTAAATAATTAAGCTAAATATACAATTCACTGACCGTTTGGCATTTATAACTAATGCAACTTATTCTATTTAAACCATCTTCGTAATTTAAAAGATTAGCCAATAAATAACTACGAATATGTCAAATTTGTAAAGTCACGTATTTGCTAAATATTTACAAGCCTAAACATTAACTTTATTGTTAAGCAGCAAATTACAAACAAGACCAACTATACAATCAGTAAATAATTTCAGATATGGAACCAAACAGTAAAGCTTAGTACAGCAAACATCCAAGACAATAGGTTTGTCCACCAGATTGGAGAGAATTGAGGCATATATATTATATATTAGCTTAGGTTACCCAAGAGAATTATTGTTAAATATTCCTCTTATAAAGCATTATACTCGAAAGCAATAAATGCTATAATGTTAAGACTAGTTTTATTCAACTTTACCAAGATATCTTTATACAACATAATTACAAAGATTAATTTATAGAACATTTTATACTAGATAAATTTCAATAAATATTATTAATATAAATATAACCAATATATTTTAAACCAATATATATTTTAAATCATAGCTTTATAAATGATTAGGTTTATCTTTATACTATTTTAATATGTTGCTATATTAGAGCTGGATTTTATAATTTAGTAATCTATAACCTGATTATTTTTTAATTTGGTAGTCTATAACCCGATTATTTATACAATAAGTTTAGAATAATTAATGTATTAACATTTAAATTTATTAAAGAGTTGAAATGTGATCGCCTACCTAGATCTAAATTAGACTTATACTAATCTATATTAAGATCATCAAACTCGAGGTAGTTCCTTAAACCATTTAAATAATGGGCAATTTAATACCGATAAACAACCAAGCTGTTGTACATAACTTAATTTTAATTTTAATTAAAGGTAAAATACCTAATTTAACTTAAGAAAGAATATCAAATGTGTACAAGAATGCTGGCAAGAACATAATATAACCCATCAAGAATGGCAACATGTGAGACCAGAAAGCAGACATTAGTTGATCAAAACGTAGTCGAGCTAGAGAAGCACGTAGCCAAATCATGAAGAATAGCAATGCGATGTGTGCACCACTAGCTACACTAATACCAAAGAACAAAACACCAAATAGAGTACTGATAGTAATCATATTACAGTATTCTGCCAAGAAGAAACAAGCAAATGGAAATGCACCGTGCTCTGTCATAAAGCCGCTGACCAATTCGGACTCTGCTTCAGGTAGCAAATATGTTAATGAGATAGTATTTAACTTCTCTTCAATCTATTACTAGAGTGTTCAGACTATGTCATCAATGAATAAGGAATATCCATTGTTGGGCTCTCGTGGGTAAATTATTGTGGGTCTTACTCATTACCTAGTCGTTGAACGTTCTTACATCATAAATAGACCGATGTAAACTTCGCTGCAAGTTGTCCTCAACATTTCAAATTTAAAGTTGAAACTTGGTGGGAAGTTCTTGCAATTCACCCAATTTAAAATGGACCATACCTTAAAATATTGAACTACAATTAGGACATTAAACAAAATTACTTTGTCTATAAAGTTTAGAGAGTTAAGCATTAGTACTGCTATAGCTAAGATATATCGAACTAGCTCAAGTTAATAGACTGTTACATTAAAATCTATTGTTCGGTAAATAAGTTTGCATATGTATTAATATACTTTATAATTAACTAACTTTATTATTTTAATTGTGGTAAATTTATAAACTTATATTTATATTAGATAATAGGTTTACTGTTAGCTTATTCATTTAAATACAATTAATTTAATTTACTATAAACATTTTGTTTGTATTAACTCCATAACAAAATACCAGCACTAATAATACTATACAATAGTGTCTTTATTTGTAGTTTGTCATTTTACGCATAATTTAATCCATAGGTGCTCTGTTTGTCTCTGCAACAGCAGAAATCATAAATAGGCCCACCATTGGGAATAGTGCAAAGCACACTGCAACAGATCGTTGTGCTGTAATTACTTCCAACAAATCAATTGTTCCTAGTGTGAAAATTACTGTTAGCATAATCAAACTCAAACCAACAGAATAACTAATCATTTGTGCTGTACTTCTTAGTGCACCAAGGAATGGATATTTAGAGTTAGCAGACCAACCAGAGAAAATAACACCATAAATACCCAATTCAGAAATAGCTACAATAACTAGTAGACCACCTCCAACCAATTCACCTACAGCGACACCAAAGTCCAGAGGCATTACCAACCAGTTTAGCAAAGCCAAGTAGAATGTAAAGAATGGCATTGCAAAAAATAGTAGGTTAGAAGATTCCAAAGGTAGTACACTTTCTTTTAGAATCAATTTAATACCATCAGCAACATAATTAAGTAATAGACCTTATAATTTATGCATTGGAAGAGTATTCAAGGTTAGTGTTAGTTGTAAAGCCTTAAAGATTTTAATACAGTATATACATGAACACATAACATTTGCGTGAACATATGATGTTTACGTGAACATATGATATAATAGTATTTACATGAGCATATATTATAAGTATTTATATGAACATTAAATGAACATTTTATAAGAACATTTTATATTACAATAAATCATAATTCTGAAGTTTATAATAAACCATAATTATGAAGAGTTTATAATTAACCATGGATTAATAAATTGAAATAAAGTTACAACATAATGACCAAATTTACAGCTATAATTAAGACTACTTAACTAGAACTTACATTAAATAAGAGCGTATACAAACATAAGCAGCTAAATAAACTAAGTTTATACACATAATGCCATAACTTATTCATAAATTTCAAAATAATTTATACCATAAATCTCAGAATGGATTACTTATACCATAAATTTCAGAATGGATTAGACTACATTATCAAGCCATAGCTTGTAGAGCGTATAGTCGTTGAGGGACCCAATACTTAAGTAATTTAATTAAGCTTATCATTAGAAATTAAACATACAATTTAATTTAAAACATACAATTTAATTTTAGCTTATGAATGGTTACCTGCTGATTGTCCAATCTCTATGTTGTTACCGTATAAATTGGTTTATAAATTAAGGTTATCCCAGTATATAGCAGTTTTAGAGTTTAAGGATGTTCCAGCATATAGCTCTATTATCATTATCTTGATTAAAAGATAAAGCCACTTGCATTGAATGGTTGTAGAAGACCAACATAACCAACTTTGTTAGGACCAATACGTCGTTGACAAGCACCCATTACTTTACGTTCAGCAAGAGTAGTCAGGGCAACGGATAGTACCATACCTAGCAAAACAATAAGACTAGCAATCATAAAAAATAAAATATGCTTAGGTTACCAAAGAGAATAACTCTTAAAATAGAGTTTTTACGAGGTTTAGGATTAACTTTATTTTCTCACAAATGTAGAAGAGTTACTTGAAGATGAACATTAGGAGGAATTAGTGTACCTCTTAGAATATCATTGACGATACCTCGAATTAACTCAAAACTAGATACAATAGTTGTACCCTTATATAGAATTCTTTTGTAGCTAGAAACGACAAATTTAACCAAATAACAAGGAGCTCAATAGAAAGAATGATAA
>MCGO01000214.1:0-63952 GCA_002104985.1 Rhizoclosmatium globosum
CATTCGAGCTGGACAGAATCGGTATGCTCCCATGTCAATCCCACCGATTACTAATACGAACAATTAGTGACGCCCAACGAGCCTTCAGAGCACGAAAGCAAGCTTATGTCGATGGCTTGAAAGACAAGGTTCCTTCCAGCTTTTGTATCAGTAATCTAGAACATTGTCAACAGGTCCAAGAACTCACCGCGCTCCTTGCCGATAACGCTCTATATCTCGAATGTGAAAGGCTGAAACAACGTGTTGCTTCTTTGGAAGCCGAGAAAGCTTCACTTCCCTCGCAATCTCAATCTCCAGACATCCACGTCATCAACTGCTCAACTTGCATCGCCGAACAGTTCAAATCATCTGTATTGCATAGTCAGCTAAATCAGATGGAATCTCGGCTTTCTTCGTTGTCGAATGAGAACCAGTCTCTCAAGCAACAGCTCGCAGTTTCCACAAGCGTTTCACCGAATTTTGGACTTTCTTCTTATCCTGGCACGACTTATTCTGTCAATGAATGGCTGGCTGTTTTACAGGGCGGAGAGGAATCTGGCTTGAAATCTGCGAATGACCTTTACGGTCCCGTGGAATTGGATTCTGCGCGAATCGCTCTTCAAAGCGTTAAATCGTTGCAGGGAAACGGCGTTGCAGATCAATTCTTGGATGTTATTGATGTGAGAGTTGATTCTTTGTTTCTGTGAAATAATATCTACTCGATAGGCCCAATCCAAGACAACGAGTCCACAAACAATCAGAAGGCTTCAAGTTAAACTCTCGATTTGTGCACAAACAGCGTTATCGCTTTGCACGATTGTGGATCGTCAAAAGTGTATCGAAATTTACGCAAACCTGTTTATCCGGAACCGTCTGCAGCTGGTAAGCACAATATTCTACCAATTATGATTAAATCTTGAATTCGGCAGAATCATATCATCGCGATATCGCAGTTAAACCTACCAAATTGGCCAAAACCGTCAATCGCTACGACACTCCCACCTGCAGCTGCGCGATTTCAAAGAAACACTGTCTTCAATTAAATCATTTGAGGGAGCAGCCATCTTGATCGACGAGTATTGTGGATTACTGTGGAGTCCCGATGATTCTTATAAAGCAATATTTGTGAGCCTTGTCGCTGTGCACCAAAAGCTCTGTCAGTTGATTCAAAACACAGAGGACATGGAAAAATATATCATGGCGTTTGAGATTGTGAAAGTGAATGCGAAAGAGCGTGTGGACTTGTTGGTGGAGAGTTTCACTCAATTGGACATGCAATGAACAACTCTTACGTTCATATCAAATATATTATTATGGCACATACAATTCTTAAATCAAATAGTTTCCAGCAAAACTCCATGACTGCAGCTTCCGTAACCAAGCTGGGAATTCCCTTGGCATTCTCCCACTCAAACAGTTATCATTCAAGTAGAGAATACTCAAGTGCTCAAGGGCTTCCAACTCAGACCATGGTAAATTACCTCGGAGGGAGTTATTTGCGAGCCCAATATACTGAATACTTTTTAAAGAACCGATCCCGCGAACACATCCGCATAACTGATTGTTGTTTAGTCCAAGGTTGATGAGCTTGTTCAAGGCAAAAATTTCAGGAGGAATAGGCCCTTCGAGCTGATTGTTGTTAAGGGCGAGGTGCCACAATTCGGTACACTGTCCAAGTTGTGGAGGGATGCTTCCAGATATATTGTTGTCATTCAAGGCAAGCATCTTCAAGTGGCGCAGATTTCCAATGTCGATGGGAATAGATCCGTGCAATTTGTTATGGGATAAATTCAAGAAGGATAGATTGCTGAGGTTACAAAGTTCGAGAGGAATCGTTCCCTGCAGGCAGTTACGATCCAGATGGAGAGATGTCAGTGTGGCGCAAAACTTCAGTGCTCGAGGAACTACGCCTTGTACGCTTCTTGCACTTATTTTGAGGTTATGTGTAGCATTGAGGCGGAGTTTGCAGTAGACTGACTGATATGGTTCAGGCCATCTCCAAAACTCTATGTCTAAGCCAGTTGGCTCGTCAACACTTCGTATCGACGGTGGCAAGAAGTTTACAAGATTCAATCTCGCAAACTGCTTTGATGAGAGATAAATGTGTATACAACGGCACAAACGCTTGTAAGACAACGCCTGAGAGGGATGAATGAAGCTGAAGATGAGTTGAATGACCTCAGGGCACACTTTGGCCTGGAAGAACGACTGCACCATGGAGCAAGATGGCATGAAAGATTTGTAGAGGGTTTTGCGATCACAGCGTCGGCTTTCTTTTTGATGTGCGCGTATCAGAATTTTTCTAAACCCTTTTCGGCCCGGTGCGCGGATGCGCGATTCGGCTTTTAAGGAACTTGAATCATAGCAAAAGATGGATGTATATATTTATATTCAGCATGATATGATACAGGAACAACTAACACCGGCAGCCTTAAATTTAGACACAATGCATATCTCACGTCACTCCTCCTCAGCTTCCTCTTGCAACTTCAGCTTTCCAAAGCAGCTACTGCTACGCTTTGAAAGCAGTCCAAGATCTCGTCGCATTGTATCATCTGGATCAAAAGTGAGTTGAGCGAGGCTTGCCAAAACATGTAGTGGCTCACAGTCAACGGGATCTACTGGGGCTTGCTTTTGCCGCGTTCGATCTTCTGTAACTCTTTCGTTCCAAAGAGCCTTTTCGGTGGTGAGGCTCTCGAAGTAGGATATCTTCGCCACATCCGCTTTTGATGGGTTCTCCTTATCAAGAAGCATCCAGTATTCTTCCTTCATGGATTCAATGCGAATGTCCAACTCATCGACTTTTCTCTCGGCGTGGGTGCGAGAATCGGTTGTTGATGGCTGAGTCGAGGAGTGACTTGACATCTTCCTTGTTTCATGGAAAGACTAATCAAACGAACCAAAAAATGCGAATAAGAATTATACTCAGTGTGGTTGCTTTAAGCCGCCAAGCGTGAATCAGGCAGCGACCATGCAGCAACAAACGTAACGTAAACAACATCATAATTCCAGCTATCATTTGCCCTTGAATCTTATACAGCCAGGCCCAGCTCATCGACAGTTCCAGCGATGAGCGCCGTGAAGCGAACCAAAAATGAATTGATATAAAAAAAAGAGATTCTGTATTTTGCGGAACCTGTCAGTGTCGCATGAACAGTTCTGCGTTATTTGTCAAATAAATGAACTTATAATAATACGTATTGCTATCAATTCCGACTTATGCAGAGGCTATCGTTGTGAAATAGAAACTGCTTCCCACAGCAAGCAATACCGCAAATCCCCCAATAATAACAGACGAACTAATCCAACCAAACAATCTTGAAGGTTTTCCCGAAACCTTCGAATCAGCGTCCTTGCCAACGAACCTCTGCTCGTCGTTCAGATAGTACATGGCGAAGAAATCATTCTGGATCCAGAGAAGCTTGGAGAAAGCAGCAAGTACTGTTGCACGTTGGGCAGTGTTCTCAGGGCCCTGGAGTTCTGGAAGCGCATCAACAGTCTCAACCAAGAACCCATGCAACCAGCCAAACAAAGCGTTCACGTGGATATATTCAACGTTGATCTTGGAAGCTTTTCCAGGAGTGTTTGTATGCATGCGACCCACTCTGTCCAAGTAAGCCACGAACTTGGCGTCGTATTCGGCGGTGACAAGCTTAACCAAATATTTCGCGAGGAAATCTTTGCGGTACTTGATCTGTTCGTCGTTTGTGGTAAGCTCTGCGGCGTTGGTGGCGGTGTGGCCTTGGAATCCGTGGCCTCTTTGGAGAAAGACTTCTTTTGTGAGGTTGAAGGAGAAGAGTTGGTCGTAGACTGCGTCGACGATTACTGGAACCAGTGGAGCGATTAAAGGGGCTGCGCTCTTGACGGCTGCAATGTCAGAGTCGTTAAAGCCGATGAAATCGGACACGTATTGGTAGCGGTACATGACATCGGTGTAGAGACGGTTACGATCGATTACTGCAATGGAAGTAGCTAGAGCCATTTGTTGGTTATTTTTTGGGATGAAAATATATGAGTGCAGTTTCAGGTATGTGTTGTTTTTGAGATGAGTGGTTTGTGGCTGGGATGATATCGTTCGAATTTGGGGGCTGCATTTGATATTGGTGACAAACAGACGACAAGCGTCTAAACAATGACAATAACTTGGGCCCCTTAGAGTTTTGAACGAGTTAACTTATTCACATAAGCACTTTGGAAGCGTCTGTGATTGAGTTGGTGGACGAGACGTTTGTCTCGGACTTTCATCTCTACTTCAAATCCACAAACAAAATAATTGAATAGCTCATAAATACATACTTTATTAACGATGAAGATCAAACTCGGAACATAACAACGCTAGCAACTTGATTGCCCTCTACCACCTCAAATATCAAGCCTTCGTATGCAAAAAACTCGCTTCCTCCAAAAGGACTACTACCCATAGCCTTGTTGTACACCATATGATTCTGTGTTGGCCCCAACAGTTTTTGCACCGTATTATATGAAGAGGAGGCGTCAATCAAATGACCTCTATCGCCATCTATAATATAGTTGGTTAGTATTCATCAAAACGACGGAGCGCCCATACCATGACTCAATAGCATACGAAAGCGCGCCTTCACGTATCGGCCAAAGGAGTAATGCGTTGGAGTATTGCAATGAAGAACAAATCGCTCCACCATTGATCCCGTCACATCCATCACGACATCGAGGCCCAATTGAAAGTAATTCCATACAGGATATTCCCTATTCCCACTTTCAGCATTTGTGGCAGTGTCGAGAGTCTTGTAGAATATATCTGAAGGCTGCCCAAGAATCATGAGCACATCTTGAGCTGGGGAGTTGAAGGGAATAGATGTTGATGAGGCAGGGAAGGTCAGTCCCCGTCCTGGGACAGCGTGAATCCACGTGCGGGTATTCAGTTCGACAGGAGCAGCTGACTTAATTGCCTCAATTGAGACAGATGTCAGGGAAGCAGCAGGATTGAACAGGTAGATGCGAGTGGCAACAGGCGACTTCTCCGAGGGAGTCGCCAGCAGCAGATCCGCAGACGAGCCCTCGGGAACCTTGAAAACAAAGGCGATTCCGGGATAGCCCAGGACAAAGTCGCCTGAGTTTGGGCAAATGTGGCCTGGATACGTCGGCCCGAATCGTTTGAGGATTGCGCGAAGAGTCGGCGCAGACCCAATTTCTTGTCCTTTGAACGAAAGCGGAAGTGCGAACGATGTGATTTCGATCAGACGAAGTGTCTTTTTGGTTTGACGTGTCAGCAATTTGGTAGGATTCAAGGACGGTATTTACCTGGTCCTTGGGGTCAACTCGGCAACAGATTCCAACAGTCTTTGCATCGAGAACAATGTCGTACTCGCCCTGTGAAGAGCTGGGTTATTGAGACTGGAGGAGCCGTAGGTTATTAATACCTTGGGCGAAACCACCAAGTCGACTTTGGGTGTCCTGAGCGACGGACTCCCACTTGAGTTTCTCTGATTAGTAGCAAGTGTGCGAAGGGCGGCCATTGTAGCCTGGAGAGTGGCTCCGAGGGTCAGAGTGCCACAAGAGGCACCAGGTATGATTTCCATTAAAGATTTATTCACCATGATGCAAGAACGCATTTGCTTCACTTTCAAGCTCCTTCAAATTCGTTATCATCTCATTCGTATCACGCTCATACGCTTCACGCGCTCGAATTCCCATTTGGCGTCTTTCATCTAAACTCATCTTCAGCACCTTCTCTACTGCTGCGCAAATTGAATCAGTAGCAACGCGTACTGGAGATACGAAATATTGCTGTAATCCCTGATGACTTTCTGGGTAAGGCGGCTCATGGTTCATCAAAATACCACTTATGCCGTCTTCCACGAACTCGTTCATTGGCGGATAGTCGGTTGTCATCACCAATGCTCCTAAAGCTCGTGCTTCGTTGATGTAATGTCCGTACCCCTCTTGTTGGCTGGGACACAAATGAACTCCATGCGACAACTGTAGCTCCCGCAATTTTTGAATCGACACTGATGACAAGATTTCGATATTCTTTGGGAGGTGCTTCATGCCCCGATAATGCTTTCGCACAAATTCCCATGGTGGGTGGTGTCCCACAACCGTCAACTTCGGCCATTTTGGATGGCCGTACCAACAATGAAGCAAATCATCAGTATTCTTTCGGCCCGACTTTCCATACGCATGATAGAACCGGTCGAATCGTTTGGAATCTTGCATTAACGATATGGCCTTCTTTTCCCCAAGCAACTCAACGCCCTGCTTCCTCGCATCAGGACTTGAATGGCTCATAAACTTGGTTTGCGTCGATAAAATCTTCTTGTCCCGCAAATACGCTTGTGACGCAACACAAGTTATCTTGGTCTTGCAAAGAACACGACTTGCTGTTTCATACAGTGGCAACATGCCCCAATCTATTTGCTCAACGTTCGGCAACCAATAGTTTCGCAGCTTCAGTTTTGGTTCGAATAAATAACGTTGCACGAATTCGCCGTGGAGGTAAGTTGAGCGGGGACAAACTTTGGCTTTGGTCTCAAAGACGGCTTTGTCTTTGAATTCGAGAGTGAGCCGAGCATTTGCATGGTATATATATTGAACGAAATCGGAGCAGTGACCCATCGATCTATCAGGTTTATGGGAAATGAGTTTGACATCGTCCACTGGCACTCAATCGGAACTTACCGCCCGGCCTGATTCACAGAGGCCTCCAAAGGAAAGCAGGATGCAAGATAGTTGTCTGCGAGTGCTTCCTCGGATCCTCGTATCGCCCAGTTCCTTGTTACTATTGACAGGTTGATATTGATTGAGTCGAACTCCCTCCACAACGAACATACGTACTTGTCAGAGACTCTCCGTCATGGCACAGATCCAATAACTCTTCGAGAGAGAATCCGCTGGTTCTATTGATGGGATACAGAATCTCTGATCCAAAGTGTTTCGACGCAAATGGAAACGATGGAGACTGATGGGGAGATGGAACAAGTGATCCGCGTTCCCGAGTGTATTGAAAGAATGAGGTCACAAAGAGGTATAGGGAGAAGAGGAGGAGGAGTGTGATGATACGAGTGATTAGTTTCATCGAAAAGTTCTATTTTCATGAACACAAATAAATAACCAAGGAGGAAAAAAACAAATAAAACAAAAGCAGAAGCGATAAGGACTTAGTTCATCAACTTGGAGTTGGTTCGGTGAACAATCGTTCTTGATGGGGGATTATAATCGTGATTACTCAAACTGCTGTTCTTTCCTGCAGAATTTGAAGGAGCTGAGACATTGCTCATTCGGGATTGCAACATGACAGACTGTCTTTCATCTTTGAAGTACATTTCGAGATTCATCATTCTCACGTAGATGTAATTTTGTGCGGTATACACAAGTGTCATTGTGTTTGAGTCCAGGTTTGCGTGGTTCATCGCCATCACAACAGGATTAATAATCAAAGTCACCACTGACCGTAGAACTGAGTTCGGTCAAGTCGAGTTAATAATAATCGTACCAGATAAAGAAACACAGACCGTTCTCTTTCATCAGTTGGAACCATAGTGATTGATATTCTAGTGCACGGTTCTCGGGTTTCAAAAACATGGTCACCGAGCCTGCCGTAGCCACAACGTCGCAAATAATGTCCGCAATTGTATAATGAAATCCGGCCAATTCACTATAGTTATAGTTGCACACGTTTGCAACTGGGTCCCATGAGCCACCAGTCCACACCAAGTCTGCAATCGTCCACGCAATTCTGTAGAGAAAGGCGATTATCGCCACAACAAGATACACTTGGCTCCTGTCCGTAACAATATAGCTCTTGTACAGAATGAAAATATTGAACATGATAAAATAGAAGTGCCAGATGAAGTTTGAAAACCAGTCTACAGGAACGCAGCTTCGTTCAGAAAGAGGGATCCACGTCAAAATTGAGAATATAAAACTAATCATCGCTCCGATATTGAAAAGAACAATTAAAGACGTGAGGAAGGGAGACTCTGTCCGGCCTTGTAAGATGTTTATCAGTCGTTTAGAGGATTTGAAAAACGCGACTGTGCACGCTTCGAAGCAGATTCCCATCAGAAACGAGTTCAATGGAACTGTTATAATTTGGAGAAGTGTGAGGGGCTCCGGCGGTGGTTCCAACGATTGGCAATCTGTTCCGTTGGACATCGGAGGTTTTATACGTAAATCTCTTGTCCGCCTTCATAACGATAAAGCAAACCCTCGTAGTTATAACTTCGTTCGAATTTTATTTGACGTAAGCCATGCAGGTTTTCTGATTCAACGCTTCAAAAAGATTTTGTTCCAGGTCTTAAAGGTGGCGAAGAGACTATATAACGCTTCTACAGGTAACAGTTATGATTCGTTCGCTTAGACAACAAAGCGGATCTATATGTTACCATAATCTGCACGTTGGCGCAAGCTTTTAATATTTAGCAGGTTACTCTATTTCCAGTTCTCAAACCAAAAAAATATGTATAATTGTAGCTTTAAATTGTCAGAGTTACGTTAAATTAGTTGTTTCGGTGAATAATTGCTCTTGAAGGAGGGTTGTATTCATTGTTAACCACACTACTCCTCTTTCCTGCTGAATTTAAGTGTGCAGATACATTGCTGACTCGAGACTGCAGCATAACGGAATTGCGCTGATCTTTGAAATACATTTCCAGGTTCATCATTCGCACATATGTGTAATTTTGGGCTGTGTACACCAGTGTCATTGTATTTGCATCAAGGTGTGCGTTATTCATAACAACTACAACTGGATTCACCATTAAAGTAATGACTGACCGCAAAACTGAGTCCGGTCAAGTTGAGTTAAGAACAATCGTACCAGATAAAGGAACACAAACCATTCTCTTTCATCAGTTGGAACCATAATGATTGATATTCTAATACACGGTTCTCGGGTTTCAAAAACATGGTCACCGAGCCTGCAGTAGCCACAACGTCGCAAATAATGTCGGCAATTGTGTAATGAAATCCAGTAACCTCACTGTAATAATAGTTGCATACGCCTGCAATTGGGTCCCATGATCCACCAGTCCACATCAAGTCAACAATCGTCCATGCAATTCTGTAAAAGAAGGCGAGGATCGCCACCACAAGATAGATTTGGCTTTTGTCTGTCACGATATAGCTCTTATATAGTACGAAAATATTGAACACAATGAAGTAAAAGTGCCAGATAAACACCGAAAACCAATCTACAGGAACACAAGTACTCTCTGTGAGAGGGATCCATATCAAGATTGAAAATATAAAGCTAATCATGGCACCGAGGTTGAAGAGTACAATTAAAGACGTGAGAAATGGGGACTCGGTGCGGTCTTGTAAAATATCAATCAGTCGTTTGGAAGATTTGAAAAACGCAACTGTGCACGCTTCGAAACAGATTCCCATCAGAAACGAGTTCAACGGCACAGTAATAATTTGCAGAATTGTGAGAGGTTCCGGCGATGGCTCCAGCGGTGGACAAGCTGTTCCATTTGACATTTATGTGTGTTTTATGTAAATCTCTTGTCTGCTTTTATTCTGAATAAAGACGTGCTCATTCTGACTGAGTCTTATACAGTCATATGCTCACATTTGTCACTTCCACTTGATTTTGGTCCAGTTCTCGAGGGCAGTGTGATTTCGCGCCTCCTTTCTTTGAAGTACATTTCTAAGTTCATAAGTCGAACATATGTATAGTTCTGTGCAGTATAACAGAGGGACATAATATTTGAATCAATGCCCTGCTTGTTCATAACCATCACAAACGGATTGATGATGACACAAATTACGGAGCGAAGCACTGCGTTTCAGCAAGTCAATAAAAAGTGCATTCCAGGAAATACAGTACCATTTTCCTTCATAAGCTGAAACCATAGAGAGCGAAATTCCAAGGAACGATTTTCAGGCTTCATGAACATCGTCACAGCACCTGCCGTGGCAACAACATCGCACAAAATATCGGCAATCGTGTAATGAAACCCTGTTAACGCGTTGTAGTTGTATATGCAAGTTTCCGTGGCTGGATCCCATGTTCCGCCTGTCCACATTAAATCGGGGATGGTCCAAGATATTCTATACAGAAACGAAAAAGTCGCAATCCAAAGGTATATCGCATTCTTATCAGTAACAATGTAGCTTTTGTACAAGATGAATACATCGAACACGATAAAGTAAAAATGCCAGGCGATATTCGACAGAAAATCAACAGGAACACAAGTGGTTTCAGACAGAGGAATCCATGTCAAAACGGATACGACCAAGCTGATCATTGCACCGAGGTTGAACATTACAATCAGCAGTGTGAGGAACGGAGATTCGGTTTTTTGTTTCGCGTACAGAATATCAAGAAGTCTTGCTCCAGACGTGAAGAAGCCAATTGTGCAAGCCTCAAAGCATATTCCCATCAAAAATGAGTTAAGGGGGACGGCAATTAGTTGAAGTGCCGTTTGGTTCACTGGTGCGTCGGAGTTAGTCATTGTTTGAGTTTGAATCCTCCCAATGTTAAAACAATGGCGTCAATAATGAATGGAATTTATGTAAAGAAGGAATACATAAATGAAAACAATTCACTTCATTCCCTTTGATGTGATAAGCAGTGCGTCATACATACTCGCCAAGGAACTATATCAATCTTCCCAAACAGGCGAAAAAGCAGCAAAAAACACTTTATGAAATGAATAACTTCACGTCAGAATTACCGGCGAAGAAGATTGGACGAACTGCTGGAAGTCTTTCAATCATGGAAGCCAACTCAGTTAGGCCCGGCCTGGGCGTCCAGCATGACTCTCAATCGGCTATGAAAGACAAATGGATTTGGATGGGGTTGTGCATTATTTGTAGCTTGTTCATATGGTGAGAAATGCCAACGAATGTTAAGGCGTTGGCTGAAACTTATCACAGGAACGTAAAACCAATCGACATGAATACACTTGTATATTCTTTAGCAATATGCGATGTTTTGCTTTACACCATTCTCTTTCTCTTCGTGTATAGCAGCTTTAATTAAATCCCATTATTTGCCTCGGAAAGCTTTCCATCCAATTCCAAAAGCTGCTTCCAAAATCCTCGATTCGGTTGCGCTGATGGTCGCTGAGCTTTGACCAGTTTGAACGCATCTGTGAATCGCATTTTGTTTCTAACCTGATTGTGAGGAGAGAGTCATAATTCGGAGGACTGCAAACCTTGTCATAAGATACCAAATGATGATTGAGACGGAGCGAGAAGCGCCCATTTGACAGTGCACCAACACTCGAATGTTGTTAGAGAGAGCTTCTCCGATTATGTTACTGCACAGCTCGCCGATAGCATCAAGCGGTTGTTCGACCAAATCAAGGCATTCAATCTCGTACAGTATATGATCAGAGGGTGGTTCGGAGAGAATGGATGAGTCGCAGTTGATTAACCTCCATGATGGAAGTGAGTATGACTGTCCTGACAGGTTGATAATGCATCCTATCCGATTATCAGTAAGGGCTGGTATATGAAGTGCTGCATCAATCGACGATACATAGAGTGAATCTGGAAGTATTGGTGACAGTGTGAGGTCTATTGACGTGTCTTCCACAAAGCCAAAGGATTTAGTTGACGAGTGAACATGAACTCCGTTGATGGTTTTTTCCCGGTTATGGAAGTCTCTACTGTGGTGGCTGGCTTCAGGCGGCTGAGTTGAGAGCAAAGGGCGTCAGCATTGATTGACATTATTGAAGTTCGGAAGAACTAAGAGTCAAAAGCATCGCGGATTCCCTCTGAATATGTCTTTATCTAGAGTGTTGATGGGTGTAATTTATCAAAGTGGCATCAAGGCGGTATTTGTGACAAATTCTAAATTGCTAACCGCTTTGGCTGAGTCATTCAAACTCTTTTCAACATTCAACCGTTCGATTTCAATATATCAAAAGACTGTTGATTCCTGCTATATATTGCTGAAGTAAAACTGAATCAAGGAGAACTCAGAGGAGAACTCAGAGGGAATTGGAGAGGACTTTGGGATTCAGAACGATACCTTAAAACTTTTTGATATTTAAACCTTTTGAAAACGAATTCGTGATTGTTTGTTAGTAAGTTCACGAACAGCTCGGTAAAGAAATGTTTGCTCAGCCTCAAAAAGCGGTCAAGATCGCAAAAAAGACCGAGTCAAGTCTTTTATCTGACCAGCATCACAGCACTCTTGAGACTGCGGATCACTATGGAATCGTTTACAATGGATACGCCGATAACTTCTCTTTCTCTGATGTCTCCTATGACTCAGTCACCCTTCCAATTCCAACTACCCCCGGAGCTCACCTGCCTCATTTTTAGCTTCATCAACCCCTCCCTCGTGCACAAGTACCAACGACTGTGTAAACATATATACGCTTGTCTATCCGGCCAACACTTTGCCTTTATGAATCTATCGCGCTTCATTGGTACAATTACCCCATTCACTCAATCCTCCTTCCCATCACTGCGCCGAAGAACAAACATCACCGAAATGGACCGTGCCTGGTGGTCCTGGAATGAACATTACCAGTACTTTTACGCCACACTTCGGTTGCAATCCACAAAGCATTTGGAGTTGCCTTATAATAACTTGGTTGGCTCTATACCCGTGTCTATTGGGGCTTTGACGAACTTGGCTTCACTAAATCTCCAAAATAACTGTTTGAGGGGTGTCATTCCGGCGAGTATTGGGTGCTTGGTCAACTTGTACGATCTTAATCTCAGCGGAAATAATCTGCAAGGTGGGATACCGCTTGAAATTGGTTGCTTGGTTAATCTCACCAGTTTGAACTTGTCTGCGAATGAATTGGGCGGATACATACCGCTGTCGATTGGATACTTGTCTCGGCTGAGGACTTTGGTGTTGAATCGAAACCAGCTTACGGGTCCTATTCCGTGGACGATTGGGTATTGTAGGGATATTCTGTTCTTGTCGCTCGGTGAGAATAAGTTGACGGGGGAAATCCCTGAGACACTTGGGTGTTTAACGAAGTTGAATGTTCTGGGGCTGGATAGAAATAGACTGAATGGAAGGATTCCGTTAGGCGTTTTTGGTCGACTGGTTAATTTGCAGTATTGCGGTCTGGAAGGAAACGAGTTAAAAGGCGATGTGCCATGGCATGAATTTTCATCACTGAAAAGTCTTGCGATTATATACCTGGGCGGAAACAGGCTTCGCAACTGCGATATGCCGTTGGGAAAAGTTGGTGTAAAATTGAATACTGTGCAAGGATCATCGACCAACAGATGGTGCAACTAAACCCTACTTTCCACTATACTTTGTAAATATATGAATGTTCTTATCTCATTGATTCTTAAAGGACTGTGTAAAAACAGAGTTTCTTCAGTTGAGTACTTCCAAAACAACGTACGGGACCCATACAACACAAAGCAAAACCACGCCGACACAACAGCAAAGTACAACTCCCAAGCTCTTTTGGTAAGTCAATGATGTCTCTTGCTCAAGAAACCTTTACTGAAATGGTACTGTTTCAACTAAACGAATGAGAATCCTCTCTCGGAAAAATGTCAAGAAAGGAATTCGTCCATGAGACTAAAATAATGGTGATAAGATGTTCAAAAAAACACCTGATGTCCTCCTTTTGCATGAAGTGATATTATGTCAATTGAGCCACGATTTCTGTTGGAATTTGAAATGTTCGGAGATCGGGGTCTGTCGCCGTGGAAATTTCATTACGCATCGTTTTCTTGAAGCTGGACGGAATCTCACATTAGTGTTTATGCCATAGTATTCCAAAACTGAGTTTCAAAGCCGATTCGGGTTCTGATCATGTCCACATCAACCAGTGTGGCTGTGTTGGTGAGGCAATGCCCGCTCCATTGAATCCCGACCGATTTCATTGCTGAGATTTTTTCGATGATGCTTCAGAACCGATGTTCGCCTGACATCGTCGTCAATGTTATATTGAGTAAGTACTTCAAAGAAAGAGACATATAATACTTCGACGAGTAACGAAGTCTTTATCACCATTGGGTTCTGATATGTTCATTTAAGGGGCGCTCAAAATTTTTGATTTCCGACTTTTAAGTTGCCGAAGGCCGACCCAGCCGTTTCCCGCTCCAAGTCACACAAGAAAAACCAGCAGCCCAGAGCCTCCTTGCCTTCATTGATTCAAAAACTCCCTTATCCCCAACACCCTGCATACCCTCTATCGCACTACTATAAACAACAATGGTATCACCCTTCCAACAACTGCTACCACCTGAAATCATCCAACGCATCTTCAGCAACATACATCCACGCTACGCACTTACGTACACTCGCCTCTGCCGGTCAGTATACCACGCTCTCAACGACCCACGGTTCGCGGAAATGAACCTTGCGAACTACGTCCATGAAGATCACGGGTTAGACATGATTTGGTTCCGGTGGCCCGAAGTATACCAGGCCGCATATGCGGTCATGAAGTTGCGGAATGAAACGAGGATCGAGTGGACGAGTCGGTTCCGGCAGGTACACGCGGCTGGTGGGACGTGGGTGGTGGAGGGGTGCTTCCAAGATCTGTTGGGTATCTGACGCAGCTAGTCACGCTTGATTTAAGGGGTGTTGGGTTGTATGGCGGTATTCCACGGGAAATCGGGTGTCTTGTACAGCTTGTTGAATTGAATTTGTCCGGGAATTGGATGTCGGGACGGATCCCGAGTGAGATTGGGTGTTTGGGGCGGTTGAAGATGTTGGATTTGAGTTTGAATCGGTTGACGGGGCCGGTTCCGGATGAGATTGGGTTTTGTAGGGAGTTGCATTTCTTGCAGTTGAGTGGGAACTTGTTGGAAGGGTCGTTGACAGAGGCGGTTGGGTATTTGGACAAGTTGCATGTCTTGGCGTTGGGGTCCAATCGATTGAGTGGAGGGATACCACGACAGATTGCGTTGATGAAATCCTTGCAGTATTTAAGTCTTGAAGGAAACTTACTGTCGGGAGAGGTTCCGTGGGAAGAGATCGGCGTTCTCCCGCAACTATCGATTTTATTGCTTAATGATAATCGCTTCACTGGACGTATACCATTTGACTTCATGCAATCGTCTAAAATGGATTATCGACGGTGGGATTTAACTGGAAACTATTTTACTATATGTTGATATAATATTTTCTTGTAAAGCTCAAGGCAATTAATTAAACGTTTCTTGTTGTTATAAATCATAAGCTATCACAGGATGATGTGATTGCACACAAATGCTTCAGACACAGTTTAAATAAGTGGTTACACGAACTCAAAACCTCATAAAAACTCAGACACAAGAGGTGGCGTGATTGAATTAGAATTAATGTCAACGGAAAGGAGTGAACACTTTGCGTCTTCGTTTTTTAATCCATTTTTCATAAAAGACAATGCTGAAACTAACTTAAAATTTGAAATACGAATATACGGATGCAGTATGAAGAATGTCTCGATTCCCTGTCTCTGAAAATAGTAAATCGACCTTTATCAGATTCGAAGTAAACGTTTTATTGACCTATGCCTTATCCTCACTCAATCCAACAAAGTCAGACCCCTAAACTTGACTCAATTCTGATAAATCTTGAATAGATTCAGGTTTCAGCATGTAGGTATCTTCAGGCAAACGATCATTGGATTCTGAGGCGGTTTCCAAAACTTCTCATCTCGTTATATCGTGTTGGAGGTAAAGGAATAAGAGACATGAATGATAGGTCATGAGTCTCGAATCTTATTGCTTCATTGGTTTGTCTCAATGAGGACAGTTGATGGCTGAAACCTTCAAAAATTTAAAATGCTCTCATATCAAAAATCCGATGTTATAAACATAGCTAAATATAAGCGAATAGTTTCTGTGCAGTTTGAGGAGAAGAAAGAACAAGACAAAGGACTTTGCCATTTTCCCTCGTTTTTCACCTCCAATTTTTCTAAGAGCCCTCGTCCGCGAGCGACTCTTTTCAACCCGCACTCGCACCTTCGCCGACCTCGCCCTTCTCCGACCTCGACACCAGTCCGAGCCTTACTTCGCCAGCCTTGGTAACAGCGGCCCCAGTTCTCGCGCAGTTCCAGCCGCACAACCACTCGGACCACGACCACTTGTCCAAGTATTAGCCAACCACAGCAACGTTCAAGTTCAAGTTCGACAATGAGCCGCCGCGCGTCCGCCGTCGCGTCAAAATCGTTAAAAGAAGCGAGCGACTCCGAAGACGTCGAACGCGATGACTCTGACGAATTTGAAGATTCAAACGACGACGACAACGAACCAATGGCGAATTTGAAGGGAAAGAAGAAGGGTGCGTTGTTGTTGTTGTTGTTGGTTGTCTTTTGGTTGTTGTGTGTGTGGTGGTGGTGGTGCGAAGAACCAGCTGGAGCTTCAAAGAAAATGTCCGAGGGCCTCCCACTTACACAAATCTCCAATCTCTGACCTTTCTTTTCGCTCAATTTCTAACAATCGTTGTAAATTAGCATCTCCCGCCAAATCAGCTCAAAGCAAAGAAGAAGTCACCACAGACGATGAAGACGACGCTCCCATCGCCGCATCAAAGAAACGTCCTTCTTCCGCCGCATCAAATGGCTCTACTTCTGGTGCCCCAGCTTCAAAGAAAATTGCAAAGTCGGAAAAGAAGGATGATCTTGAACCGGAGGAGGATGATGATTCTGACGATGACGAGCCTATTGCCAAAAAAGCCAAAAAGAAGGAGGCTGTGAAGAAGGAGCCAATCAAAAAGAAGTGGTATGTTCGCTTATCGGAACTATTTTGTGCGCGTTCTGCGTGGCGAGGAATGTAGTCGATGGCTCGAACATTGAAACACACATGGAAACAATGCCCGCACATCCTTCAACATGACCGAATCTCACTCCATCATCATAGATCAAGAAAGAATCTGCTGGAACAAAACGTAAAGCCGAATCCGATGATGCTCCTTCCAAAAAGAAGAAAGCGGCTGTAAAGGCAAGTCCAAAGAAAGTAAAGAAGGAAGACGGAGAAGAAGGTGAAGGAGACGAAGAAGACGAAGAAGAATACGAGTGGTGGGTCAATGGTCTTCAGGATGGAGGAGAAAAGTGGAAGACAATGTCACACAACGGTCCCGTCTTTCCACCTGCATATGTTCCTCACGGAATCAAAATGAAGTACAACGGTACGTCGGAATGAATTTTGGTGTCGTTCATTGATAATGAAAATATAGGAGTACCCATTGCCTTGGAACCCGATTCAGAAGAAGTTGCCACATTCTTTGCTGGTGTCGTTGGAACAGATTATGAGAAAAACAAAACTTTCGTCGCAAACTTTTTCAAGGATTTTTGACTGTCTTGAGTCGAGAGAAGAAGGTAATGCTTGTTTTATTTTTACATTTGTCATGAATACTAAATACGTCGTATCAGCCCTCGCCTATCAAGGAATTTGCAAAGTGCGACTTTTCTCCAATCGTTGATTACTTGAACGAGTTGAAGGAACAGCGAAAGAGCAAGACGAAGGAGGAGAAAGCTGTATGTTTATTTTGTCCGTTCATTTGTCACGTTTTATCTAACAGTTATCACAGGCAATCAAGAAGGAGAAGGAGGAACTCGATGAAAAGTACGGGTGGGCCATCTTTGACGGCCGCAAGGAAAAGGTTGGAAACTTCCGTATTGAACCTCCTGGCCTCTTCCGTGGACGTGGAGATCACCCTAAGACTGGAACCCTGAAGGTATTACTTTCGTTTCTCGGATGACAAGAAGTCCTACTTAACACTTCAAACACCAGCTCCGTGTCCAACCCGAACAAGTCACCATCAACATTGGAAAAGAAGCTCCAATCCCACCAGCTCCCGCTGGTCACAAGTGGGGCGCTGTCGTGCATGACAACACCGTCGCGTGGCTCGCTACATGGAAGGAGAACGTGAACGATAACATCAAGTACGTTTTAATGGCTGCGACCTCGTCGTTGAAGGGGCAGAGTGATATGAAAAAGTTTGAGAAAGCTAGAGAGTTGAAGGTACGTATTACTTTGTGATGAATTCGAAAAGAGGTGCTGACTTCGTACCAGAAACACATTGACAAAATCCGTCGCGACTACACGGAAGGTCTCAAAGACAAAGTCATGGCAACACGACAACTCTGCACAGCCCTCTACTTTATCGACAGACTCGCTCTTCGTGCTGGTAACGAGAAGGGAGAAGACGAAGCCGATACGTTGGTTGCTGTTCCCTCCGTTTCGAACACGTTACCCTCGAACCACCCAACAAAGTCATTTTCGACTTTTTGGGTAAAGATTCGATTCGGTACTACAACGAGGTTGCTGTTGATGACAGGTGTTCAAGAATATCAAGATTTTTAAGCGGGAGCCGAAGAAGGAGGGGATATGCTTTTTGATCGGTTGAATGTGAGTTACTTTTGTTTGGAGGGTAATTTTTTTTTTTGGGGCTGACAGGTGTGGTTTGGTGTAGACTTCGATTTTGAATAAGGACTTGACACGACACATGCCTGGTTTGTCTGCGAAAGTGTTCCGTACTTTCAACGCATCGTATACGTTCCAGAAGGAGTTGTTGGATACACCTGCGGATGGAACTGCGGCTGAGAAAGTGTTGGCGTATAACCGTGCCAATCGACAGGTTGCTATTCTTTGTAATCACCAACGTGCCGTGTCGAAAGGACACGGAGCTCAGATGGAGAAGATTCAGATCGGGTAAGAATTATGTTTATATCAGTGTGACATTTACTGATTTGTATTTTGGAACAGTTCCGTGGAATGAAATATGAACGTGGACTCATCAAGAAAGCCATGCTTGAAGTTGACCCAAAGCTAAGAAGAAGCGACCCGAGCTCGCTGAAGACGAGTCCGACGTTGATGAAGAGTTCATTGAGCGACACCTTGCCGCGCAAGAAGAGAAGGAAAAGCAGACTCGTGTCAAGGCTCTCGAAAAGGAAAACGAAAAGCGAAAGGCAGAGGGACAGCCACCTCTCAAGTCCTGGATACCAAGAAAAAGAACGTGACGCCGCTGGAGAGTTTGTCGATTGAGAAGCTTGAGAAGAAGTTGGATGATATGACAAAGAGGATTGAGAATCTCAAGTTGCAGATGATTGATAAGGTTTTGGTTTTTGAGTTGTTGTGTTTTGGTGACTAATGTGATTTGCAGGATGAGAACAAGACAACTGCCTTGGGAACGTCTAAAATCAACTATATCGATCCACGTATCTCTGTTGCATGGGCGCTGAAGCAGATGTTGACTTGGACAAGATTTTCAACCGTAGTTTGCGTGAGAAGTTCAAGTGGGCGATTATGAGTGTGAAGGATGGGGTGAGTTTTTCCTATTTTCTTGGATTTACGATTACTACTGCATGGGTAAAGGACTGGGAATTCTAATATACCTCTGCTCGTTACAAGTCTAGTTTGATTATGGGGGGTTTTGGTTTCATTCATACCCTACCCCGTCTCTTTGTTTCTATATTTTCCGTTACTTATTTTTTGCAGATGTTGATGATGGATGATTTCGAGGATTTTATTTTGAATAAAGTGGCTGTTCTAGAACGAGGTGTCTGTTTATGCCGATCTGTCGAGCCACCTCTTTGGATGAGATGGGAGTGTGCCTTCGAGAACATTTTTCACCCTCCACCCAAACTTCTTCTATCCTCCACCACCAACTGTCATCCATGCAAGCTATCAAGTGTGTCGTTGTGGGCGATGGGTGAGTTTATCGATTGTGCAAGTGAATCAGGAGAGAGCAAGGGTTGAGACTGAGGGTGTGGGAAGCCATCTAGTACCAGTAAATTGGGCAATGTTCCTCAAGGGGTCGAATCCATCAGCAGCATCTGTTCTTGGCGGCAATACTTCAAGCTTTTATGAAAGGTGTATGGATGGTTGCATCTCGAGCTTGAGGCTGAAGGAGGGATTGTGAAAGGGTGGGGGAGGTTGAAACTGAAACGTGAGATCACAGTCAGGATACCCCGTCCTCTCGATCTCTCAATGTTACCGTGGATCTAACTATCTTTTCTCTCTTTCGTATTTGTCTCTTAGTGCCGTCGGAAAGACTTGTCGTACGTATCACATTTGACATTGGCGCATGACCTTTCACCCTGAACTAACGCCTTGTCCCTCTCCTGCAACAACAGTATTAATCAGTTACACAACCAATGCGTTCCCTGGAGAATACATCCCCACAGTGTAAGGACTTCATAATCGAACCTCAGAACCCCCTTATGTTCTGACAACACATAATCTTAGTTTCGACAACTACTCAGCAAATGTGATGGTAGATGGAAAGCCAATCAACTTGGGACTGTGGGATACCGCCGGTCAGGAAGATTACGACCGTCTGCGTCCATTGTCGTACCCACAAACCGACGTTTTCCTTGTCTGTTTCTCGCTCGTGAACCCATCATCATTCGAGAACGTGAAAGCCAAGGTGAGGAGATTTGGACTGGGGTTTTTGGCGGCGTTTATGTATGTGGAGTGCTGACAGTACACACCATCAACCCTTAGTGGTACCCTGAAATCTCTCACCACGCTCCAAACACACCCATGATTCTCGTTGGAACCAAATTGGATCTTCGTGAGGACCGTGAAACCCTGGAACGTCTGCGAGACCGTCGTATGTCTCCTATTACATTCCAACAAGGAATGCAGTGCTGCAAAGAGATTGGGGCCGTGAAATACTTGGAGTGTTCGGCGTTGACACAGAAGGGGCTCAAGAATGTGTTTGATGATGCTATTCGGGCTGTGTTTGCACCGCCGCCTGTTAAGAAGAGCAAGGGAGGGAACTGTGTCGTTTTGGTGAGTCTTGTTTTCAATTTGAACCGTGAAGGGAAGAAAGCTAATGTTTGTTGTTGCAGTAAATCTCGTGTTTCATTGAATTCATTTAGATTTGGGCTTTCAACGCTTTGAAGGTCCAACTTCTATCCCTTTCTGTTAGTTTGTTTTTTTGCTTGTTTCATTTGTGTTATTTTCGAAAAGTAATCGTTGGGAAACCTGTTTGGAGGGTTTGTTGGTTGCTGGATTTTGCGTGTTGCTCTTCACGTGTCCTTTATCATTGTCCGGAATGCGTATACGTAGTTTGCTGTTGCCAATAAATAACAGAGATCGGTCATTCTGTTGTTGGGGTTGAATTGAGATGGGTAGAATACAACGTCCAACAGATGTGAACCATCTCCTTTTTTCATTAATAACACTTTTTAATACTTCAGGAAACTCAAATTATATTGATACGATTATAGTACAGTTTGTATTGGGTTCGGCTGGTAACTACGCACAACACAGCTCCACAACTACATCAGAACTCCTAACATAGGCTCCTCAAAGAAACTCAAACAAACTAAAGAAATGCAGGGCAACCGGTTTAACAGGCTAGTCTTGTTGAGGAGGAGGACCACAAGGCCGAACCATTTTCTGTTGAGTACATCAGCTATTCAGCTTCCTTCTATTCATCGAAATCAGGCTCGTACCTCAAGCAAATTGAATCGCACACGCCCAATCGACTCGTTGTCAGCAACAGCAATTACGCAGCCAAAGATCCGTGGCCAACACAAGTTGAGTACGTATCACGATGCTGCGTTGTCTGCCATTCGTACTTTAGTGTGTCGGCGTGACCAGTGCCAACATATCGACTTTGGAGATGTTCGAGTTGAGAGTTATGGGACATCTTTTCAAATGAAGAAAGGAGAAGAAAAAAAGTAAAAAAGAAGGGATCATGTCTCTCGAATATTCTTAATAGGTGGAAGACTTACACTGAGGCATGCTCTAAGGATGAGGCAAATGAAATGGTGTGCACGCCTATCCAAGCCTTAACCCAGACTAAATTTGTGCCTCCGTGACGTTCGTTTGCGTATTGATAATGATTGATATGATTTCCATCATGTTTTGAAAAACCTTTAAGGGTTCAGTTTACAACCGTTGGTTACAAACCACATCTTGCAAGAACCCCACATTTTCAACGTAATTCAAGTAATTCTCTGCAATACTTTCTTGCCCAATTAAATAATCGACAAGCACCCTCTGTTTCCTTGCCCTTCCCCGCACAGAGTCGGAAATTGGCCTCTGACTTTTTCTTCCAAACACCATCTGAGGTCGCCTCCATCTGCGCCCCGCCTTCCCTCTCTACTGCCAGTCTGCTAGTTATCAATGCATCAATCAATCAAGTGTGTCGTTGTCGGTGATGGGTGAGTGCTGTTCGCATTAGGAAGAAGGTTCAAACTGGATCATTGATCACTTTGGATCTGGTTATTGGGTCGGAGGTGATCAGCCCGCCTCAGGAGTACCTTGGCTGTGTGGTAGATGCATGCGGGCGAGTGAATCCAGGGCGAAGAGAGACCGAGATCGGATGACTTGTGAGGGTTGATGTGAGGGTTGTTTGGGTGGACTCGCCAAGAGACGTGGCATTGGTGGAGAGGTGTCTTGCGTCTTTTCCTCCACTCTCTTTTACCACGTTGTACTTATCTTTTGCTATCGCTCTCCAGTGCCGTGGGTAAAACATGCTGTTAGTGTGCAAATTCAGTTTCATATTCTGTAACACCACTAATCACATCCAATATGCAGTGCTCATCAGTTACGCAACAAATACCTTCCCTGCCGAATATATCCCAACAGTGTACGTGCTTCTCTCCCTGTCACTTCCGATCGTTTTGCGCAGCAAAGCACAAGCCCTGCAACTAATTGACCCAATTACTCAATAGCTTTGACAACTATTCGACGACAGTCAAAGTGGACGGAAGGCAAATTTCTCTCGTTCTCTGGGATACCGCCGGTCAAGAGGACTACGACCGTTTGCGTCCACTTTCGTATCCTCAAACTGATGTCTTTTTGATTTGCTTCTCTCTTGTGAACCCATCTTCATTCGAGAACGTTAAAGCAAAGGTGAAGTCTTGAATCACCAACTTCCTCTCTCTGCCGGCTAACGGTTTATGTTCAGTGGTACCCAGAAGTTAGCCACCATGCTCCCAAGGCCCCTGTCCTCCTCGTTGGGACTAAGCTTGACTTGCGTGAGGACCCTGAAATCGTTTCTCGTTTGCGAAGCCACCGTATGTCTCCAATCTCCCACCAAGACGGAGTGTTGATGGCTCGATCTATTGAGGCTGTCAAGTACATGGAATGTTCAGCTTTGACTCAAAGAGGTCTCAAGAATGTGTTCGATGAGGCTATTCGTGCGGTGTTTGCGCCAAAGAAGGCTACAAAGAAGGGTGGTGATGGGTGTGTCTTGTTGGTAAGTGTCGTTGTGTATGCTTACTCATCAATTTAATTGACTACTTTCAACAGTAAATATTATGGATGACCGTGGATTTGTTTGTCTCCTTGTCGATGGAAACTCAATAATGGCTGGCGTTATCCTTTTTCCCCTTTCCTCTTTCTCTCTTGTATTCTTTGCCCTGAAAAACTCTCGTTACCTTATCCTTTGCTGAAGATGTGTTGAACGTGAAATCATTTATCCCCTTGAATATAGTACTCTTTTTGTTGTTTCATTGAAAGTTTGTCAGACACTTTTGATGTGGGTTGAACGCGTCGTTGACGGAAGCTACAGTGTCACTGCAGCACACACGGTATACAACATTTTGGCGGCCGCGAACAAGGAGGACGGATCAGTCTCGATTCTCTCTGAGGAGCACGGTTTGACATTTTCCCGCCTTACTGTAGGTCAATACTGACAGACCATTAGGATCGACAATCCTGAGCACTTCTGCGCAGCATAGAGAAGCACATGTGGTTAAATTGCATTGGCATCCTTCGAAAAGACTCTTGGCAGTTGGATGGTCAGCTGGTATTCACGTCCGGTTTTTCCAAACCCCATTGACTGATCTATCTTCGTGACATTTTAGGAACTGTTGGAGTATGGTCAGACACTGAAGAGATCCTTCGAGAGGGTACATCTCATACAACGAACATCACCTGTTTGGAATGGAATTCTACAGGGACGCGTTTAATATCCTGTGACGAGGTTCTTCAATACTATTCGGTTAAATCATTGATTCTAATCGATTGATATGTAGGAAGGGGAAGTCGTTGTTTGGAAAGTTGATGTTCGAGGAAAGATCAATTCGTTATGTCATTATCGGCTGAAGGGACCAGTATCACAATGTTCTTTTCGAAGATCCTCGGCTAAAACCGAGAACAAGTTAAGTAAACTATGTTTCTTGGCCTGTCTTTCTGACTCGGCTCCATAGAATCCCAGAATGTTCATCCTTCTTTCTCACCCTCGCCTCACTCGGCAAAATCTTTTACGCAGACGATATGGGTCGCTGCTCCGAATCTATCGCCACCTCTAAAATCCTCTCCTTCAAACTCTTTGACTCGAAGGATCAGATTGCGCTCATCACGCATGATCTCGTTTATTCGCAGTACTCTCTCTCGCCGGATGGTAAAATGAACTTGGAAACGGAAGTGAAGATCAGTACTGCAGGATTCAACGATCCCAAAAGTCTGCGTGTTGCTTGGGTTGACGATAATGGCGTAATTGCAATTGTGTCGGGAGGATCTAAAATTCGTGTGTTGGATGTTGTAAACGAAGAGAGCACGATGCTTCATGTAGTATGTGATTTTTCGTTGGAGTTATGTCTCTAAAAATTGTTGGATAGCTAAGAAGAAACGTCGATTACGTCATCGTATACTGTCCGCAAGAAGCATGCTTTGTGGTAAGTCAGGAAATAAGGGTGTGAATATGCGTTTTAAATAGATGTATAGCGAGTAATTCAAGTGGATCTTGTTATCTCTGGAAATATCATCTTGCTCCTCAACAAAAGATGAAAGGAAAGATGGATTGGATTCATTATCGCAAAGATGGCAAATGCTGGTGTCTTTGTCAGTCGAGGAGTCCGTTGAATCCATAATTTGGGGTAAGGTTTTGAGGAGAAGCTGGCAAGGTTATTCAGTTGAGAACTAGGGGGATCTGGAACCTCTTTAATCGTCAGGACCAAATCATATCTTAAAATCTTCGAAGAGGAAAAGGTTTGTTGCGCGACCTATCAAGGCTACTCCATTTTGCAGTTGTCCGCCTCTGTTCTTCGTATTTTCAAGGGAGATGTAAGATTGGCTTGATAAAATAACACTTGACTGAAATTCATCAGTCGATTCTTGAAATTGACGTTCAGGAGAAGGTTAAAAAGGTTGCAATCTCTGCAAGTATCTTTGTTGTGTCGACAGGAACTAATCTGCAAATTTTGACTTCCCTGAAGGTTTGGTTGTCCGTCACTATCAATATACTAAATGATGGCTTCCAGATTTGAGCTCAGCGCGACTTCAGAGTGCGGTTAACTCTGATTCGAACTTGATTTGTGTGGATGGCCAGTCCATCTTTGCAGCGTACTCTCAAAAGTAGACATTTTTAATATGACTGGCTCTTTGAAAAATACAATCAACGTGGGAAATCGGGATGGGACTATTCGCTTTATGGCTTCTTCAAACAACGTGATTGCGATTGTAAGAATGGTCTTAACTAGATGAGAAGCTTATTCTTTGATGTTTAGATCACTTCAAAAGATATCTTGAAAGTATACGACCTCTCCAAAGAGAACCCCGCTTCATAACGTCCAAGTCCTCTCAGTGAGTTTCTGCTTTAAACCTTTCATTTGATTATTTGACGCATTATTCACTACTCAGAGACAGTGTCCCTAATCTCAAAGTAATACAATCTATGGCTTTGAACAAGACAGGAACGCTGGTGGCGTATACAGGAATCGCTGAGTCAGAGGAAGCCTGTAATTTCATACTCATCTATAGTTTGGAGAAGGACATGTTCTTCAACTATGATATGCGCGACTTCAATTCGAATGTGAGAGAAAGTCTGCGATTTCTTGTACTAAGAGAGTATTCTAGCCTGTGTCTATCAGTTGGGGATGTGTCGATCAAAGAATCCTCGTTTGTGAAACAAGCAACGATGAAGTGAGTTGATCCAAGTTTTAGAAACTGCACTCAATGATTTTTTCAGATATTTACATTCTTTGTTTCCTACGATCAAGGAATTCTATTTCACGACAGATATGTCAAACCTCACGACGTTGGATCCCTTATTGGAGTGTCAATGCCGTATCATTATTTTACCTCCGTAAGCTATTGTGGAATTCAGACTTCTTTGACAACAGTAACTTAGGCTCCGAATGCACCAACCACGTCAATCGTGATAAAACCTGCAACCGATTTTATTGGTATCGAGAATGCGGATCCACAAGTAGTTTCTGCAATTATTGAGTTTTGTTATCAAGTAGATATCGATAACGTCGATGAGGCGTTTAAGGTACTGAAATGGTGAATGAATTCAAACTCATCCGTTTTCCAAGGCTTTAAACAAGATTGAAAACGAGCGAGTTTGGAAAAACTTAGCCAAAATCTGTGTCAAAAAGCGCAGAGTAGATGTGGCGACGGTTTGTCTGGCTAATATCAAACACGCGAAGGCGGTTGGGGCTCTACGTCGAGTTGAAAGCGAAGGTTCCGTTGATCTCAAAGCAGCCATATTGGCAAGCTTCTTAGGTCAGTATTTTAGTAATGACACCGTTAAATAGGTTAACACCCTCTTCAGATATGACGGAAGAAGTCGAAGAGATATACGAGAAAGCGAAGCGATTTGATCTGCTCAACATCTACTATCAAGATTGTGGACAATGGGAAATGGCCCTCGAAGTCGCGACTACTCGTGATCGAATCAATCTCAAAACAACATACGTCAAGTTTGGTCGATATCTGATGGATATTGGTGACAGAAGTGGAGCCATAGCGGCATTTGAGAAGGGTCAGGCTCTTTGGTATGTCAATTTATACCAATAATCAATAATTGACAACCTGAAACAGCTCTCAGGTGCCGCCTCAGATCTTCAACTCCGAAATGGAACTTAAGTCGTACGCCATTGACACGAGAGACAAGGTACGCACCGACATTATTCAGTTTCACGATGTCTAATAGTCTTTTATAGAGCTTGAAAAAATGGTGGGCACAGTATGAGGAGAGCAGAGGAAACCTTGCCGACGCCCTCAAATTCTATGACGAATGTGGTGACAGCTTGTCTATTGTTCGACTTCATTGTGCAAATGGACGGATCGGAAAGGCGATTGAGCTTTCCAACAAGTCGAATAACCCAGCTGCGGCGTATCACATTGCCAGATACTATGAACGTGAAAATAAGGTGAATTTCAATGCTGACTTCGCTCTTCTAATCGCTGTTCTTTAGATTGCCGACGCAATCGAGTTTTATGGACAAGCCAAATGCTATACTCAAGCCATTCGCCTTGCAAAAGAACATAATTTGATTAATCAACTCATAAATTTAGCCCTGCAGGGAACTGAGGATTCGATGTTGGATGTTGCGAAGTAGGTTTTCTGCGCGAAACAAATGCCATTTAAACGAAATACAGTTACTTGGAAGCAACTGGCGCCAATCTAGACAAAGCCATTACTCTCTACCATCGCGCAGGCCAAACTTCTAAAGCCATTGACCTGTGCTTCCAAACACGAGAATTTCATGTCTTGGACGAACTTGGTGAGCCCTCTTATGTTTATGATTCAAAACGCATTAACTTATTTTTCAATTAAATAACAGCATCAAGTCTTGGCCCTAAAAGCGACCCCGAGCTTCTCTCAAAATGTGCTCGTTTCTTTATTGAGAACGAACAATACGAACATGCTGTAGCTTTACTTACAACTGCACGTCAATACCGCGAAGCATTATCGCTATGCATTGCGAAGAACATCACTTTGACTGAAGACTTGGTAGACCGACTGGGTGGATCTGGAGATGACAGTGATGCCGATCCTGAGTTCTTGAACAGAGTTGCAGAGTTGTGTATGCAGCAGAAGTCTTATCATTTGGCCTGTAAGAAGTTTTCGCAGGTACTCAACAATCTTTTGATTATCTGTTTGTGCTAACCTAACATATGAACAGGCGGGAGACAAGGTGAAGGCCATGAAATGTCTCCTCCGTTCCAACGATGTCGAACGGATCATCTTCTTTGCCAGTTACGTGAAACAAAGCTTTCCTATAATTAGGTTACTAAAGCTTGTCCTGAACAGACGTATCCGGCCCAAAGCAAAAAGAAATCTATGTCATTGCCGCAAACTTCCTCCAAACTCTCGACTGGCGCTCCAACGCAAACGTCATGAAATCCATCATCACCTTCTACACAAAGTCACGCGCCTTCGAGTCTCTCGCTGCGTTCTACGACTCATGCTGTCAAGTCGAAATCGATGAGTACCAGAACTACGAGAAAGCTCTCGGTGCTTTGAAAGAAAGCGCGAAATGTTTGAGCAAAGCGCCAGAGAGTCCTGCTGTTGAGGAGAAAGTCCGGGCTTTGGTGGCGAGGATCGCGTATTTGGAAACGTTTGTGCAAGCGAGGGCGAGTAATGATCCTCGCGAGATGCTTGAGATTTGTGATCATTTGTTGAGTGAAAGCGGGATTGATGTAAGAGGATTCCAGTTTATTCCATTACGTGAATCTTATGATATCGTTGTAGCGCGCTGTTCGAGTTGGTGACATTTTTGCTCTTATGATTGAAACTCATTACTCGCACGAAAATATGGAAAAAGCTAGGCAATTGTTGGGAGAAATGCAGGCACGAATCTCGTCGATGAACCTCGAATACTATTTGGACGCAAGTATTTTGAGGTCGTTGAGAAACTCGGATCCTAATTTACAGCAGCAACGTGGTGAAGATGAGATTGAGGAAGATTATTGATCAAAATGAGTTGTTTTTCAAATAGACTGATGGAATTTCGCGTTTATTCTTCTCTATCCACTTTTGATATTTGTGCTGTTTTTGAGAAGGAAGAGACCAAGGTACTCTGTCGGGTTCTGTGGCCTGTAAATCTTCTTGAACACAAAGAAAAGAATCAATATCCAATGTTCTTCTCACCTTTCTTTTGCGACGCTTTTCAAACCTTCAATCAAAATCGGAATAACTGTTTGATCCAAATAAGTTCTTGGTGGGAGGGCTGGTACAGGTGGCTTGGTGAACAACGCGTCTTTTTCAGCTTGCACAGCATCGATCAACGCTTTGGTTAATCCAGCGGCTTCTGGCGTCTTTGGCATTTGGGGAGGGGTTGTTGGTTTTTGAGAGATTTGCAACAAAATTATTATATATTTATTATTGAATGAAGTTCAGCATTAAAGCAAGTAAGCTTTTTCCTACGTTCAGGGAACCCTTTTTTTATCAAATACAACTAATTCAATGCTTGCCACGATTCTTGCTCAATGCAGCTTCAACAATCGGACAATGCCCACTCCCGCCACACACCTGACAATGATGGCTTTTTCCTTTATCATTACTTGCATTATCCCCAGGAACGATAAAGTCGGCGGTCACAATCGCGCCACAGGAATGGCACTTTGATCCAACATCTCCACGACAGTATCCAGCAAAGCGACGACCGCATGAACACGTGAGCCAGCCGATTCCAGTGGGTTTCGCAAGTGGAAGAGGTGGACGAGTTTTGGAACACCTTTTACATACGTTGTTTGTCTGACCTCCCCACCAGTGTTTCCACAGCATTAATACTGTTCACATACAGACTTGTTGAGGGCTTCAAGGTAATCCATTTCAACGTCTTGTAAAGTGAATTCAGCTATCGAAGTGGCGAAGTGGTGTTTGTTTGGATTTTGCTTGGTTTACACCCACTCGTATAAATTACATTTATTTCTCCTCCAAAAAACCGCGAAACAGATTTACCACCCTAATCAAACTGCAACTTCTTTGTACAAATCTCATACACCATCCTCCTCCGAATATACCCCATAACATTCTGGCTAAAATCAAACTCCGCCTCTCTCGCAATATACTCTGCATACATACACGTGAAGACACCACAATCATATCCATTCAATTGTCCAGGAATGTCCGGTGGGCAGTAGTCCGACCACCCCGTGAAATCAAAAGGCTTTTTCCTTTTGTCGAGGGACTCGGCGTCTAGGTATTTTCGGTACACGTCTTTGACGCGGTTGGAGCCGTGGAGGGAGTCGTAGAATTCTATTCGCTTTTTTTTGAAGTTTATGGCGGAGCATGTCCAGTGCATGCCGAGGTGGACGGGTATGATTACGTAGTCGAGGGCGAAGAGGTCGAACTGATGATTAGTTGGGTGTTAGGATGATGAGTGCGTAAATTATTTAGAAAAATACCTTTTTCGTCCATCGCCGAACGCGGTCGTATCCTTGTTGACACAAAGTTGTGTAAAAGAATGTGTTGAAGAAATGGATCTTTGGGTATTGGTCAGGGTGACGTTGTGCACGATCCATAAGCATGGATCCGTAAAAGTTTATAACCTGCGTGATTTTGTTTTAATATACCGTTGGAGGTGGTTGGGATAATTACTTCATCGTTTAACCAAGTTCCTGGTGACAATGTTTTAATGTCGTCTCGAGTCAAATCGACGTTGAAGCCAGAGACCACAGGGTTTGGACCACGTGAGAACGCTTTGTTGATCTATTCGGTTCTTGATTAGTTCTTTCACTTCTCGCCTTATTGAGGCTCACAATCTCTTCGGCTTGAGCGGATAGTTTTGGGAATGGATCTGGTTTCGCCTTTGATAAACAATAGTCAATTATCAAGAACCAAATCAATTTCCAAGGGAAACAAAAGAGCTTAAATAGTACCGCTTTTGCAATTTCCAAGAGTCGTAATCGTTCAATCTGTAGGTATTATTCGAAGAATCGGTCACTTCATTTCCTTATAAGATTTGACGATACGGACCTCTGCATCACGTTCAGTATTTTTCGCAATCATACTTTGCAGGAAAGGTGATTCCGCCAGAGGACTTTTGAGTAATGGCTTTGGAGTTCTGGACGAACAAGAGTCAGACCAGGCCAAGAGTATTACCCACTATTGAATAATTTGTCTCTTACACCATGATATCCTGAAGTCTCAATCTGATGGCATCAATATCATTTGCAAGTGTTGAAGTTTGCCTACAGTTCGAGCAAGAGTGAACAACAGTCAGCAACCAATCAACTCCGAATAAAGACACAAATCAAGTACTTTGCGGGTGTTCCAGGTGTCGACGTCGCTGTAGTTTCCAGGTTAGGCATCACCAATTCAACCAGTTCAACCAATCCACCAACAAACACAAACAACCACAAACCATCCATCTTCGAAACAGCCTCAAATAGACAGCGAGCGAGTCAAAGTTTGTTGTGTTTGGAACTTTGACGTTGTTCATTTGAAGATCGAATCGACTTGTTTCGACCAGGTCCATCGATTCAACGGCCTCGTTGTCGCTGTCACTTTCACTATCGCTTTCTTCGGAAAGTGCGTGGCCGTGGCGCGTGAACATGTTGGCGAGTTGGTGCACCGACATCGTTCGTTGCTTTCTTAATTAATCTGCTTTTTTAAATATCATGAACGGAGAAACCTGAAATCTATTCAATCAAAAACACTTGTGCACTTCCATCCTCGCCACACGTCACAAAACTGCGCTCTCCACTGCCTATTGCGAGATCAAGAATTGGCCCGGAATGACCATAGAAGGATCGCTGGTATGTCCCCGTTCGCAGATCCCATAATCGCACTGTCTTATCCAGTGATGCAGACAGCATTAAAGGTGCGGTTTTGAGGAAATGAGTCTTTGTGATTCCTTTCGGGTGTCGGAATGTTGAACGGAGACGCATTGTAGTGATATCCCAGAGCGCGATTGTGCCGTCAATAGAAGCTACTGAACCAACAGGAAGGCTGTGTGTTGAGTTAATATACAGTGACGAACAGTCACAAGAAACAACACTTACTGTGTAGAAAATCCACAACTCTCCACACTATCCTCCGCTTTACTCACACTTCCCAACACTTTCCCGCTTCCCAAATGCACCAAACACGCGCTTCCATCTTGTCCACCTGCGAGAACGACTTGACTTTCCGAGTGTACACCCAAACTTGTGACTGGGTTTCCATTCAGAAATCGTGCATCTGTAGACTGGAATGTTTGCTTCACAGTTGCTGATTTTGGGTCATAACTGAACAGGTTTCCATCTTCTCCACCCGACACAATGCTCTTTCCGTCCGGTGTAAACTGACCACACAATACGCTCGCAGAATGGCCAGTGAACACATTCATACATTGACCTGACGGAACAGCCCTGTTTCAAATCCCATTTTGAAATCAGCTATTTGATATACCCTCCGCCGAAAGCCAAAACGAGACTCACCACATCCATAAAGTCCCATCGCTACTTCCACACAACAGCGCGTTTCCTCGCGGATGCCAGTTCAACCACGTAACTTCACTGGGCCCATCCAACTCCAGAATCTGGTCGCCTGTTGCAGTCTTGTACACAAACAATCGCCCATCCATGCCTCCTGTCGCCAAAAACTGCCCATCATGACTGAAACCAGTAGCAATGACAGAATCCGAGTGCGCTATAGTTCTCTGTGTTCAGAGTCTTCCCCCTACACACACACACACACAAAACACTCACACGTCAACTGCTTAATCATCTCCGAGGTTTCACTGTTCCACACGAAGCTGGCGTCATCGCCGCCACCCGAAACCACGATTGAGTCCTGGGAAGGGTGCATTGCGACAGAGTAGACTGGTTCTTTGTGTTGGAAGAAGCCCTGAACGGCGTCGGATCGTTTGAGGCCAATCATAACTTCGTCGTCTCTGATTTGATTTGATTTGAATCGATTGATTGATTTACTTGTTAGAAAGAGTAGGGTTCTTGACAGGTTGGGCGACGTACCCGGCCTCTTCGTCGTCTTCGTCTTCCGGATCATCAACGTCGATTGCGTCTTCGTCTTCGTCGTCGTACTCGTCCTGGTCCGAATCGTGGTCCATCACATTGTCAAAGTCGGAATAGTCGTCGGGATCGCGTGGCGCCATTTCTTGAAGTGTTTACTTTGTGAATGTTCTTTTGTTGAGGATTTGATTTGGGGAAAAAGAAAAAAAAGGGAGAGTAACTTTGGGAATAACAACAAATACTTGCAAGGTTCATGGAGTACTGTATGTATGTTTGGAAAGTGACATCCTCTGACATAACCAGGCTTGAGTATCAAGAAAGGAAAGCAAGTTACTTCACGATTTACAGACAGAACTCGACTCTTTACGTTTTAGTCTTACACGCAATATGGAATTGAAAACATCAAAAATCGAGATCCATCACGACCTCTGCACTAGAACAAACACTACTTATGCAAAAAATTTGGTGGCTGTGATGGATGGTGGGGGCGCCGTTGGAAGTTGTATGCAATGTTTGTCTTTGGAAACGGTGGAGAGCCAAATGGGTCATCAATTTTTCCTGCAATTTTCACCAAGGGGGTTTTGTTTTCTTGCTCGGAAACCACCAATTTTATGAGATGGTTCGCACCAACCGTCAGCTGTTGACCACTATCATTGTGTTCCTGACACTAGGACTTGTGGTTTTACATCAACTCTCTCTGCGGGTCATTCTCCTCTCCGAAAGACCAGCACCACCCATTCTTATTTCCCTCACTTCCACTGCCGCTCGTCTGAACTACGAATTGCCACTCACAGTATCATCCCTCATCGCACAGAAGTCACTTCCATCACCAGTTGCAATCCACATATACATCCCACACGCAGATCTACAAGCATTTGCCAATTTTTTGACAGCACAACCTACACCGCTAAACCACTGCCACTGAAAATCTGTAGGTCTTCAATCGGGATTCCACGGGAAATTTCGGTGGAGATTCTTTGGAATGTTCCACAGGAATTGTTACAGAATGTGCACCCACAGAATTCTTTCGGAACCAACCACAGGAATTCTGTGGGTATTCCGTCGGTAATCCATGGAGATTCCTCACAGAATTCCCACGGAACGCTGGAGATCCGTGCATGCCTTCCGCCCCTTTCTTCCTTCCTTCATATCACAAATAATGAGTTATGCATAACAATTGAGGTTTATTTGAGAACGAGAAAAAAGACAAAGAGCCACAAAGACAATGAACTCATCCCTCTCCCTTTGTCCAGACGCAAAGTACTCACTAAAGCAGCCATTCGCACCCAGAGGCCACTATCAGTATGAAAACAGAAGCGAACGTTACCTTTACCAGAAGTAGCTGCGTAAAGCGTCACATAACGAACCAACTGTTTTGATTTGTTCTTGCCGAATGATTTCTCCACAAAAAGAAGCTGACGAAATTTAATGTGTCACGCTATGGCTGTGATGCAAAGAGAAATGAAAACGCTTTTTTAATAGATCAGGAGTGTATCGAACGGTGTGGGACTCCTGCGAGATTCGGAATGAGAGTAGTATGAGAGAAGAGGACAATCAACCAAACCTGTAAGTTTTTGGGTTCACAAGCAGCTATACGTATGGGTGCATTAGTTGCAACTTCATCTCGTTGAGCTGGGCGAATAGGATAGAGCAAGATAACTGTTGAGTACGTGCCTGAATAATTCAGTCGCATGTGTCTAGGAACGCTCATGACAACTTACTTGATCAATGAGCACAGCCAGTATTACCGATATCACATTACGCTGTCAGACTGTCGGATTTGAATGCGAAAACTTCTGTGACTGCAATGTTCTTGTTCGAGACTACTCCTCAAGTTTGCAGCCGTCCTTTGGAAACTGGATTAAATTAGTTCAGTCGGGAAAGAAATCGAAGAAGTGAGGAAGTGAAGTACCTTACTTCTTCGTGCCATGTCTTGGAGAGAAAGGGTTTGATCCACATTATTATATATTGCGGGCAATGGTGAGGAGCGCTATCTAAATTCCTGAGAATTAATAAAGCAAATACTGAAAGCCACACCTTGTACCAAAGACAGTTAATCCGCGGTGATGAGCCTTCACATTGTTATTTAAAATGAAAACAAGCAGGAACGGAGGAGTTACTCACAAGCAGCCCATTCGATAGATGCGAGACGAAACAATGAACTCTTCGTCCAAAGCACAAGAGACTGGTTGTTTGCAAAGGGTGTTGGACTTTCGGAGAGGGTTTTGAATGTGTGTTTGAAGAGAAAAAGCGCAGAGGAAGATGAGTAAATCCTTTGCAAAAGACCCGACAATGGATGGGAATTGTCTTCGAGTTTATGCAAAAATAATTTGTGACAAAGTGACTGTGAAGGGGTTATGGATGTTGGGAATTAATGCAGCATTCAACAGCAACATGCGTCCTTTGTGGCGCTTGGCATTTGTCAATGGATCTTGTAAACATACCTTGAATCTGCCTTCAATAACATAAAACTATTTTATAGTCTTCAAATATTAGCTGCAGACAAGTATTTAAGCTTCCACTTTTGCATTCGGAGAATCTGGTTCATCTGGGAGGGATCTGGTCTTCCAGTTAAATGGTGGCGGGAACAAACCCTGGTCATGCACCTTTTAGAGGAGATATTGGTGGTTCTGTGGGTATTCCGTGGGAATTTCCTGTGGAACGTCCCAAAGAACATACTTTTGGCATTCCTACGGAACGTTCCTACGGAATGAACACAGAACGAAATTCTGTCGGAATTCAATGTAGATTTACGACAGAATACCTGTAGAACACCCATTCTGTTGGTATTCCACAGAAATAGTGGTTTAGCGGTGTACGTCGGCACTCAGCCACCCAAGTGTCACAATCATACCGTCTTTAGATTACGGTCCCGCTACAAAGTTCATTCCTGCTATTCTTAACTCACATCACAGGGGTCCAATTGTTGTTTGCGACGACGACCATATCTATGGATCAACTGTCCTCCGTGACCTGCACAACCACTACCGCAAAGACCCTTCAAAAGCATACGGCCTACGTGGATGGCGCATCAACGCAGACATGACTTGGGGAGTCACAAAAAACTTTTGGCACCATATCATCTTTGGATATTTTATCGCCGCCCCGTATCGTGTTGGGATCTTGACTGCAAATTCTTGTTACATCCTAAACAGCGCATGGTTTGCAGGGAACAGAAGCGTCATTTCAGATTACACTGGATTAAAGAGCGGCGCGAAACTGATGGATGATATTTGGATTAACGGGCATTTAGCTCAGCTTGACGTACAAAGGTATTTAGTACCTACGTGGACTGTTAGTGTTGACTTTGCAAAGACAAAGTCTTTGGAGGGGACGTTGAAGGATGCAAGTATCGACAGACAGAAGGCGAATAACGAAGCTATCGAGCACTTCAGAGCTGCGTTTGTGAGGGAGAAGATTCCGTATATTCCTTTGGAGCAAGATGTGAATGAGGTGAATTCACCTGAATGGGCGTTTGTTGGGTGGCGGAAGGGATGGGTTCCGTTTCGAGAGTGGATAGTGCGGGCATGGTTAGACCTCATAGAATAGAAATAGTCAACGAAGACACAGTTCTCGATTTCAAATTCATTTATTGAAGCTATCATTTAATTGAGAGGGAAACTTTTGGGCGAAGACAACAGGTTATTTACCAGACTATTGATTATAATTACACATCAGAAAGCTCGTCCATAGTGTATTGCAGAAGTTTCTGATAGAAGTGATCCCCGATTTGGCTTGGACGAAATAAGTTCATATGAACGTCAACAGGGCAAAAAGAATTCCTTGGCCTACACAGAAGTTTTTTGAACAGTCTTGAATACGGGGATCCATCATTCGGTGTCTTGATGAAAGTGCGGTCTTCCTCCGATTTAGTCACAATATAAAACAACCGAACCTTGAAGTTTCTGATATGCTGCTGTTGAGAAACAATCCAATTAATCGAGTTTCTTGGTTTTCGGGGGACCAAAGTGGACCAAGAAAGGCTGAATGGTCCGAAACAGCCTGATCAAGTACATTTAGGAAAACTTCACCAATATAGTCTGCATGAATACCTTAGTGACTTTGCTTACCGCCTTTGAATTATATGCAACTGCTGCAGTTATAACAGCAGCCCCTGCAGCAACCCCCCAAGTCCACAGCGACGAAGAAGAATCCTTTGTATTTGAAAGTCGATCGTCTGAATTTGTGTCATTACTGCCCAACAATCTCATGACTCTTGGTCCATATTCAGTCACAGTGTCATTCACTGTAGTTACGACAGAACCAATCTTTGCGCCAATAACGTGTTCTTGAACTCCCAAGAACGGAGAATCAAAAGCCAAGATGTGAGTAATCGAGAATCCAATGTACGCTCTATTGAATTCAGCAATGGTTTTGGCTGCATCTGTGTTTTCGATTTAGACTCACACGACCAACAATTCTGCTTGACTTACCAACGCACAGTATTCCTCCCATGGAGTGCCCCAGCAACATAATGTTACCAGAAATCCCATTAAAAGGATTTGTCAACCATTCCACGAATTCACCCACTCTCTTCGTAATGTCTCCGTGAGTCTCGTACTTGTAAAAACGGACGTGTGCGGTCTTCGAATTCTTTGCCTTCAAACACTTGCTCACGTCATTGGCAAAGTTGCCGAATGTTTCAGGGCTTCCTTGGTATCCATGCACAAGGACGATTGTAATAATACTTGAGAGTCTCATTTGGTTGAGGTTGCTTTTTTGTTTGTTTTGTGAGATATTGATTTAGGGATGCGACTTATTAACCGTTATTTCGTCCGTTAACGGTTATTCGTTTTTAGAGTACTTCTTGAGTTATTACTGTCGTGATCGACATGAATATTGGGATATATATAGTTATGGTGTAAGAAAGATCAATAAATTGGGCTTCCAAGGGACTCTTCTGGACTCGCCGTACCAACCGAGCTACGGCCCTCCGTACAGGATCCCTATGGGCGCTACAATTACTCAGATTGTCTGGCTTAAATCGAACGACATAGGTGTTTGAAGTAAAGACTGAATCGTTGCTGTTAATTGGCTAATTGGATAATAACTTTTCATCACAGAAATAACTTCTGCGTACGCTTTTGCCACAGGCTAATCTCGTCGTTTTATCGCAAGACTGCCGTCATCATGTGACTCTGTTGGTTGTTGAGGATTGATGTTCAAATATTATTGGCTCATCTCCAAAAATCAGTCTCCAAATGGTTGCAGTCCCAAAAGCCCAAGGCAACAACGGTAGTGCCCTCCATCTGCAAACAAATGCTTGATCTAACCACATTCTATCATCAATAGCCGTTTCCCGCAAGGAAGTGAGAGACTTCTTCGCCGATCAGAAGCAAGCCTCCCTCTTCCTCCAGGCCTTTGCCGTCCTCCAGGCTAGAGACCCAAAAGATCCAAAGTCTTATGCGCAAGTCTCTTCCATTCACGGTCTGCCAAACACTGAGTATGATGGGTTCCCTTCAGATAAGCCAGATGGGGGTTATTGGTGAGATAGACACATTTTGAACTTTGTACCCTTACGCAACAACTAACTTTGGTTCAAATTGATTAAACAGTGTTCACGGACAGGCTTTGTTTCCATCTTGGCACAGGTGTGCCACGTTTACGTTTGGCTGCCTGGTTAACCTCTAACAATTACCTTTCCTAAGACCGTACATTGCTTTGTTGGAGACGTTGTTGGTCGAAGCTGCGGTTGATATTGCCAAAAAGTATACTAAGGACACTCAAACCTGGGTCACTGCTGCTCAAAACATCAGATTCCCGTGAGTGAACTTTGATGGCAATCTGAAATCGAACACTCAACATTTTTCGACACAAAGTTATCTTGATTGGGCGAACGATGCCACAATTGCCTCCGGTCTCCCATCAGTTCTCGTTGACGCCTCTGTCACTGTCCTTGCTGCTCCAAATGCACAATCCCAGACCATCAAGAACCCATTGGCGTCATTTGCCATGCCACAATTCATCAGAGACTCATTCCCAAACACCCTCGGTGTCAGCGGTCACGCAGTGACTGCTTGGGCTTAACTTAACAATGCGATCTTGTAGAGATAGAATAAAGTATATACCGTTAGACACACGCGTTCACACAACCAAACGCCACTGGATACGTACCACTTGGAGATTGGACGGACTAGGGTTATACGTTTGGAAGAGATTGGTGACACGTTGGTTGCGGTCCATTCGGGTTGCTAACCCTTACTCATCCCATACCTCTCGGAAGGATTCAGGGTTAAGATTTTCTCTTTTGGAAATCGTGCATCGCAACCACACTGGCACCGCTGACACAAACGTATCCAGCATGTCCGAATCAATCAAGCTTCGAATCGACTCAACCAACATGGTGAACATTAATGACACCATTGAGAAGATTGTAGAGCAATTGAAACGTGATGGGCACGGGAAGTACTTGGATCGCAGCATCCCTGTCCCCGTTCGCCCTGTACAACCAAAGGATCTCCGCAGTGAATCCGACCCCGGTCTTAAACCTAGATTTCGAGGAAACTTGAAGGAGGGTGACGACCAAACCGATTTAGCCGGAAAGGTCTATGATGACCAGGACGCTTTTCTCGAAGCTACTATCCGTTGGTTTGACATGTTCAAACTTAATGTGGAAGTTAGTTCGAATTTATTGAAATCCCAGGACCAGTATATGAAGCTGATGAAAAACTACACCGACGAGACCACTGGTCATGAAGTCGCTTGTGGAAAATTCGCTAATACTATGGATGCTCATAAATGGGATCAAATCAAAAGCCACGAAGATTTTATTAAGACTCCTACCTTATGGAAGGCAGTCGACGTTGCTCTGAAGTTGTTTGGAGGAATGGATAAGTCAGGTGAGTTTGCGTTTTTGCATTTTTACACCTGACGCCTGACCCAATGAAACCAAACCCAAGGTCTTCAATTCATGAACTGGGATCGTGGGATCAGATCTACTACAATCCACGGAAACTCGAGGTCGCAAATAATCCCATGGAGAAACTGCATTGAAAGCCTCAAGAAGCACATCACGGCTTCTTCGGCACTCGAGGACCTGTAAGGACGATTCCTAACCAAACAACTCCCATTAATTTAAAATACAGCTTCGACGAGGTCGTACCAGAAGGGCAGATACTGCAACTGGTTGACAAGGATGGAAAGGTCATTACCAAGAACATCAAACTCGGATCGCTTGCTGTACCCACGCTGGTCAAACACACTGTTTATTCAGTAGTCCTTAAGTCGTTGCCTGAAAGCACTTCGACAAGTGCCCTCGCTGGACGCCTCCTGCCAGTCAGAACTGCATTGGAAACTGAAGGCGACAAGGCATACAAGACGGCGTCGGACCTGATTGACAAGTTAACCGAAGTGATACTCTTCACGGAACTGAACGGCGATGGCGGGAAGACTGAGGAGGAGAAGGCCAAGAAGGCTTTTGAGAAAGCCAAACGTCCTCGTGAAGCTGACTCAAAGAAGGACGTTGAGAAGGAGAAAGACTCGAAGAAGCAAAAGCGCGAGTGTGCACTGTGTCCAGAGATGACCAACCACACGTAAGTCTTTCTTTTGATCCATCCTCTCTCTCTCTCTCTCTCTCAAACTAAACACAAACCAAACTAGTTTTTCATTCTGCAGAGACGCCAAGGCGCTGTACGAAGATGGCAAGTTTGAACTACTCGCGAAAGTATGCCAAGACCAACGGAAAGAAGATGGTATTGAATCTACCGCGCAAGACACATGGTGCGAAAAACGCTAATGCCGAACGGGAAGCCCTTGAAGCGATCAAGCAAGCTGCGGAAGTTAGTATAATTACATCCGCTAATTCTCAAGACTCTAACACAATTGTGTCCAGTCCGTGGGAAACGCTGTCGCTGGCGGCAAAAGCAAGTGAACTGCTTCAATACCTGTATCAATTCGCGGATTTTCTTCTTGATTTAAAAACTGGGAAGGAAGTTTGTATTGCAAGGGGGTTGAAAATAGCAGATTCAATAAATATGATTCTTGACTCTGGTTGTACGGCTATCATGACCCATAATATCGATCTATTCGATCCAAGTACTTTCAAGAACGTTTTTGGACGTCATGTATACCTTGGAGACGACACGGCTATTGAGATTGAAGGAATGGGAACCGTTGTCCTGAAACTCGGAGACAAGGAGGAACGTTTCGAGAATGCGCTCTACGTTCCTAAACTGGTCGAGACTCTCATCTCAATCTACCATTTGGTCAAGGAAAACGGTAACTTAGTAATGTTTGATGAAAGTGCAGCCTATATGCACGTTCACAAAACGGGAAAAGTCATCAAGATTGGATCAAGAATGGGATCTCTCTATTACCTGGATGTTAATAACGACGGTAATAGCATTATGAAGGACTTCAAGCACAATGCAAACGTGTCAAAAGGGATTTCGAAAAGGATGTCGTATTTAGATTGGCATATCAGATTAGGCCATGCAAATATGGACAAAATACGTGCGACGCTCAAAAAGGCTGGTATCTCGTTCGACTTCAAGAAAGACGAGACAGATTGTTTGGCCTGCAAGATAATTAATCCACGCAGACATTCTACACGCTTTAAAGCCGAGCGACCGCCATATCCTTTGCATACCATCGGATCCGATATATTTGCTCTTCCATGTGTTGGTTACAACGGCGCCAAATACTGCGCATACATTCACTGTTTATATTCACACTTCAGTTGGGTTATCTGGCTACGTGAGAAATCAGACTTTGAGGAAAAGTTCATTCAATTCCTTGAGACACTGGAGATGGATTTCCGAGTACATATTGGAGCTATCACCGGCGATCGTGGGGAATTAAATTGCGACGGAATTAAAGCCTGGTGCGAAAACCACAAGCCGAACCTAGTTGAACTGATGATGTCACCGGCGTATACGCAAGCAATGAATGGTGGTGTTGAACGGCCACTGGGGGTAGAGCGGATACGCAAGCAATGAATGGTGGTGTTGAACGGCCACTGGGGGTAGAGCGGGAGAGAGCTTTTCTGTTCGTCTACTGCTCGAATCTAACAATGAAGTTTTTCACGTTCGCGATGGAGTATTCACTGGAGGTGGGTCACTGCGTCGTGTATACCGGAACTGGCGAAATTCCATATGAACTCCTCTACGGAAAAGAAGTGGACGAGTCGAAACTAAAGAGGCTATATACCTTTGGGTGTTTGGGAGCATGTTTTGTCGATAAAAAGATACGGAAGCAGTTAGGCATCCCAAAAGGGCAAAAGGCGGAGCCATGCTTATTTCTTGGATACAGCAAAACCGGAATGAAGAGGGTTTACAAGTTTCGAACAAAAGCGGTACATGAAGAATTACATGTGCGCTTCCTCAACCGAATCCTACCTGGTACCACACTGCATCCACACCACATGAATCCTTATATGAATTTGAACGCTTCTCTGGAAAATGATCCGGAATGGAAGCAATTGGACGAATTTGAGGTAGTGGAATCTGTGGAATCTGTACAAATGGAACTGCCGCCAGCTATTCCTGATAAATCAGATCCTCAGCAGGCGGAAATTCGTTTTGAGGGAGAAGTAAAGCTTTCTGGATCGAGAGACAAAGGTGAGTACTTCTGCTCGCTCATGACTATGTAAATAACTTACATTAATCACACAGAAACTCCTATTGTGGTATTCGACACACCCGATCGCGATTCTGATGTGGACCAAACACAACTAGATGACTCTGATGAAGATGACAATGGTAAGCACACATCAAGTTTTTGGATTTTGCTCATCCTAAACTATATCAGAATCCCTAGACCATGAACCTATAAATGAATCGATTCTGGAAGACCAATCCGGAGAACCTGATTCAAGCGCCGACAACTCTCAGATCAAAGACAGACTGAGACAAAGGAAACCAGTCAACTATGCCGATATTGCAAGGGGGCAGGTAGAACGCGAACCAAATAACCTATCAATTAGTGTCGATCAGTTGGAGACGGAAAAATATCAGGATTACTTGGAGAAGCTCGAAGGCCTGATGGCTCTGTATGCCTCGTTAACGTCAATTGACAACGGGAATGAACCAACGTCCTCAACTACAGCCGATGAAGAGATCGTATCCGACCTGAGCGATACGGAACTTCAAGCTCGACTCAACCTGCGAGCGTTGGCACTTTTGGCTGAGGGTCATAGTATGATCAGCAGTTATTCGGATCTCGCGATTCCGTACTATGAAGCGATTGCAGCAGGACGAAAACCACACCGTCACGCAGCAAAGTTGGTAGAGAAAGCGAGACGAAAAATGGACAGACGGCTAAACGTGAAGTTGGACTCGACGGATCAGCATCGCGACCGGATCAATCTCGCTCGTGGCCCTGACTCGAAAATCGTTTGGGAAAAGGCCATTGACGAGAGACTTGAAAAGGATCCGGAGTGGGGATGGTTCAGAGACAGGTCTAATCGCGCAAAGGGTGGTTTGACTGTTAATTGGGACGACGCAGCTCCAACAGCAGAACCTACCGAAAAGATCCATGTATCTGACGCGCCGCCCGTACCAAAGAGTGTGAAGGAAGCTGTCGAAGGAAAGTTTTATAAGTATTTTCTGCGAGCGATGCTTCTGGAAATGGAATCACTCACATCACACCATGTATACGACAAGACGCGACTACCAGAAGGTCGACGCGCTATCTCATCCAAGTGGGTTTTCGACTACAAGACGGATCCTTTGGGCTTCATTACAAAGTTCAAAGCGCGCCTAGTTGCAGTTGGAAGTGGACAGAAGGAGGGAACCGACTATTTTGATGGTTCTACTCATTCTCCCGTCGTTAAAGCGAAAGTAATCCGTATGCTTTTGGCGATTAGCGCTGTCCTGGGCCTCACTGTGGAGCAGATTGACGTGAACACGGCTTTCTTGTATGGAAATCTTACCGAGACGAATTACATGAAGCTTCCAAAGCTATTCGAGGAGGTTGATGCCGATGGAACGCCAATGGTTGCAAAGCTGTTGAAAAGCTTGTATGGACTTCATCAGGTGACAATCAAAGTTATGGTTATCGCAGATGAAGAACTAAGTTTTTATTTTCTTCAGGCTTCGCGCGAATGGTTTAAAGTCCTTCGACAGTTTTTCGTTGACGAAGGTTTCACTCAGTTGAAGTCTGATGCGTGTACATTCATTAAGATCGATGAACCAACCGGCAAACTGATCATTGTAGTCTGCTACGTTGACGACATTCTGATGGCGTGTGTTGACAAAACCGTACTTCAAAGGCTGAAAGAACGAATCAAGACCGTATTCAGTATCAAGGATTTGGGTGAAGCACAATGGATCCTGAAAATCCAAGTCGTTCGAAAGAAAGACGGGATTTGGTTTGGTCTAATCGCGTACACTATTCAGTTCTTAAAGGAGTTTGGGTTTTGGGATATACCTGAAGCGAAGTGGAAGGAGAATCCGATGCCACCAGATTGGGTTCATAATCCGATATTACCTAAATGTTCTGAAACGGAGATGGAGAAGTATCGCTCAATGGTCGCGAAGATGTTGTGGCTATCGCAGTGTACTCGTCCGGAACTCACGGAACCAGCTGCCGTTCTTGGTCAGTACCAACAATCTCCAAATACTGGCGATTTGAAGGCTGCTTACCGAGTTATGCAATACCTGCGTGGAAGTCACGACTTGGGGTTATTCTACAGGATTGACGCGTCATCTGATATCGTAATCTACGAGACTGCGGAAGATGGACTCAGTAAAGGTCAGCCGATGGAGTTTCCTGAAGGATGTGAACCAACTTTATACACTGACGCTAGTTATGGTATGGAGGACGACAAGAAGTCACGTAGTGGGTATATTTTCTTTGTTTTTGGATGTCCCGTCGTATGGTACTCCAAGAAACAACCGACAACATCTCTATCTTCAACTGAGGCGGAAGTTCTTGCTCTGGTTGAGGGAATCAAGGAGGCTCTCTGGATGAAGGATTTCTTGAGCGAAGTTGGATTTGATGTTTCAAAGCCTTTCACGACGCACCAAGATAATCAGTCAGTTATTGCTATTGTCCAGCACGCCGTGACAAACAGGGTCACAAGTACAGCTCATTGAAATGAAACCTATATGAATCAATTGGGATTTGAAGTAAGAACAGACATATACTGTTTATTCTATCAAACTGCCAAGATGCACTTGTCACAAGGGGGTGTCAGCGGTCACGCAGTGACTGCTTGGGCTTAACTTAACAATGCGATCTTGTAGAGATAGAATAAAGTATATACCGTTAGACACACGCGTTCACACAACCAAACGCCACTGGATACGTACCACTTGGAGATTGGACGGACTAGGGTTATACGTTTGGAAGAGATTGGTGACACGTTGGTTGCGGTCCATTCGGGTTGCTAACCCTTACTCATCCCATACCTCTCGGAAGGATTCAGGGTTAAGATTTTCTCTTTTGGAAATCGTGCATCGCAACCACACTGGCACCGCTGACACTCGGCCCCCTCAAAACCTACAAAAACACTGTCCGCTTCCCAACGTCCTCATCCCCAGATGCTGGATCTGACGTCCCATCTCTTCAGAACGCAGTCAAGCGTATTGCACCACAGCTCCGTTCCATGGTCCGCGTTCTGTTTGACGGTACCGTGACAAAGTGGGCCGATTTCTCGAACCATGGGTTGGACTTTTCGCACCAACAGCCTGGAAACTACCACTCCCTCGAATACATCCACGATCAAGTCCATGGAACTGTTTCTGGAAACGGTGGACACATGGGGTACCCCGAAGTCGCAGCATACGATCCAATTTTTTACTTCCACCACTGTAACGTTGACCGTCTTCTTGCGATTTACGAGAGTGTTTTCGACCTCTTTGTTGATGGGGCTGTTGCTTCTAAGGGACTTGCACCGTTCAGAGCGAAGGAGGGAGGTAACGCGTGGACAAGTTTGGAGGCGAGGGAGGTGGCGAGTTTTGGGTACACTTACCCTGAATTGGGTAAGAGTGGAAAAGCGTTGCAGACTGCGGTTTTGGCTCAGTATGCGAATCGTGCTGCTGCTCCTGCTCCTGTTGTTCGACCAAGAGGTATTGAGCCTGTTGTTGGTGCTTCCACTTCCCGAGGAATTGAGGTTGAGGCGGCTGCAACTACATCAAGAGGAATTGAATTGGAAGCCCCAACTCCAGCTCCAGAGAAGCCAAAGGCTGCTGCGACCAAGAACGACGCTGGAGTCGTTGGATTCTTGAAGAGCTTGTTGAACTGTGCCGGATCAGGACAAACCGAAGTCACTCCAAGTAGCACCCAACTTGTCCCTATTGCTCCAAACACAGTCACAGTTGGTACTCGTTCCTCGGTCTTTGCGCACTTCCAAATCAAGAAAAACGCAATCAGTGGGCCATTCACTGTTCGTTTCACTGTCGGTGATGTTCATGTCGTTGAAGCCCACATTTTCGCTCGTGTGAACCGTGAGATGTGTGCAAACTGCATTGACTTGGATGATCTTGTTGTTGGTGGAAACGTTTCGCTTACCGAGGCGTTCACAGCGATTGGTGTGTTGGAGGACAGAAGGAAGTGGGCTGCTGCTGTGTCCAACAGTGTTTATGACTGGAAGGGCGAGAAGGTTGACGCCAGCAAGTTGGAGAGCTTGAAGGTGTTTTTGAGAGGAAACGTTGTTCGTGTTGGAAGCGAAGGAGAGGTTGTTGAAAGAGTTTGGATGGAGGATGTTGTCGATGTTTAAAACAAGTCCATTGCATTTCGTTTACAGAATAGAATTCGTTTTCAGAAATCAATTCGAAGTTCACGAAGAAGATGGACAGGGATCATCATGTGAAAATGGTTGCAATATTTGACGGAAACGGTTTGTCAGATTCGACACAACAGATGGATGGGCAGACCTGATGAAATGGCCTGTTGACAAAAAGTTCTTATAAAACTCCTCATCAAACTCTCCTTTATTCTCTTTCCATTCAAAAAAAACGAAGCCATAATAAGTTCCCAAACCTCGAGATGGGTTCCAGAGTCACAGTGCAGGACCTCCTGCCAGTCATCGATGCCACCTCCTCCGCCATCCCAGAACTCGACTTGACCGCGACAGGAATCCCCGGATTTCTCTCCATCTACGCCCAGACGCGAATGCGAATCGTGCATGCAGTCGTTGACAAATGGAATCGTGCGATAGATCTATTTTGCGACCTTACTCCACCCCCACTACCTGTATTGATGGACAATGGCACAGGTGCAGAGCATGTTCGTAGCATTGCGAGTATCCATAAGGGTCATTTGCATTATTTGCTCAAGACATTGACACTCTTTGAGTATAAAGCCATTTGATTATTCGGTTTCATGCGAGTTTGATTGCCCGAGTAAATCAGCATGGAAGTGGAGATGGTGTTAGTGGAGGAGGAGGACGAGGTGGTGGTGGAAATGAAAGGTATAGTTTGTTGTTGTGGAGGGGTGAAGCTGGACTTTAACAATCTTTTCAATTCAGGCATGCACCATTTGTGACACGTGCGTTGGAACAGAGTTTTTCCAATGATCAATTTGTATCGAGGCAGGAAAGGGACCGGTTGCATGCAATCACAGGATTGAGTCCAGCCCAGATCATGGTATGGTTCACCAACAAGCGGCGCCGTGTAGTTCGATGAATTAATAAGTTTTATTATATTATTTTGAAGTTCAGTAAAATTAAAATGTTAGTTCTACTGATTAAAGAAGAGAAAGAGGGCGGCAGGATTCGACTCCCTTTCTCTCGAAAGCCAAGAAGGCCGAACCAACCACCAACCAACCACCAACCAACCAACCAATGCCCGAAGCAACTGCCTCCGAGGCCGCGACACCGTCTTCGGAACAAGTCGGAGCCACAGCCGTTGTTCGGACATGTGCATCGTGTTCGCTTCCAGTTGGCGGACAAAGTGTGCGTGCGCAGAATCTGTTGTACCACTTTGAGTGTTTCAAGTGCACGGTTTGTTGCTGTTGTTTTGCTATTAAAACTACTTGTAACCACCTCTGAACCACGTTTAAAGGACTGCGGAGTCCCTGTCGCAGACAAGTTCTTCCCTCTGTGGTCCGCCGACGATCCAACCCGCGCGAACCCGCCAAAGCTCTACTGCGAGAAACACTACTTTGCATTGCACGGCCTTCTGTGCGACAAGTGCGGCCTGGCCCTGCGCGGTCCTCACATCAACGCAATTGGGAAGAAGTTCCATTTGGAGCACTTTGGTTGCAACGTCTGCACAAAGGTCTTTCGCCAGCACGACTCGTATTATGAAAGGGAAGGGAAGGTGTGTTTTGTTGACTCGCTCTCTTGTGGAATTCGAATTTGGTTTTGGTTGATGGGCGGGTTGGGTCCCTGGGTGGCTCCCACGAGAAGGTGCTTGCGTTGAGTGTGATCAGCATGTTTGCAATCATGAGATGGATTGCTTGATTCGTAGTTGCTAGTATTAAGAAAACGAAAATGGTATGGAGGAACAGTGCAGGACGCGGACTGTTACGGGCATGGGCGAACACCAAAATGGATCATCAGTGCGACGACTGCCAGCACCCTTAAACGTCAAATCTCGTTATCCCTTCAATCTCACAAACGGCGGATCAACAAAAACTGAAAATGAACATAGGTGTACTGCCAATTCCACTACTCAGTCCTCTTTGCCTCTAAATGCGGTGGTTGTCAAACAGCCGTTCTCAAAAAGTTTGTGGAAATGAAGAAGGAAGGAGTCGTGTATCAATGGCATCCACAGTGTTACATGATCTACAAGGTAAGCACCTTAATACCCAGCTGCAAACCCCAATTCATCACATCAACCCTATTAAAAATCACAGCTCTGGAACGTAAAACCAAATTTCCAACACGGCGACACAACACTGGACGAAACCAATCCCGATGGTGAGGGCATTGTTATCTCTTCCTCCTCCCCAGAGACCAACCTTGACCAACAACAACGATTGTCTTACACTCCTTCCTCCTCCCACATCAAACACCTTCGCTCTCCATCTATACGTACAACTACAGCCGAAGTAAACCGTCAAACTGTGACTCTCTCAAAAGTCGACAAGATTATTTCTGTGCTTTCTACTTTCGAGGAATCAACTGCCAATTGTATTGGTGATATGATGTCGCATTACACGTCTCGGTCGTATGCTGAAGTATGTTTGGATGGACACCGGTTCATTGAATATGTTGATGTTGTGTTCAACGGTTTGGAAAAAATTGACATGGACCTTGTGAATGCGGGAGCAAGAGCGAATGTTGATGAAGAACGAGGTCTGCTGGTTAATAGAAAAGAACCACGTCAACTTGCGAAGCGGATCGTTTACTTCTTTTCGATTTGAGTAACGCAGATGGGAGTGAAGCCAATAAGGAGGAATTGAAAGCAGACATGATCAACTTGATGGCAAGTTTGGCGACCACACTCAAGAGTCTGTTGAGACTCGCTTTGAATGGAGCTCTTAGAATGGTTTGTCTTTGTAGTTCGTCCAAAAAAAGGTCCAACTGACAAACCAAACACATAGGAACGTCAATATGGATCTGAGACTTCCATTTTGGACTTTTTGAATCTCTTGACAAACTTGGAGAAGTCGACGCAGGACTCGTCGCTTTCGATGGTGGAGACGTTTGCGGCTATGATGACTTCTGGAAATAACCGTACGGACATCTGTATAAAATGCCACAAGTCAGTAGAAGATGCGTGTTACAAACCAACGAACGATTCGTTCTGTTGGCATGCCGAACGTACACTTTCCTGTTTCACTTGTTCCGTGTGCAGCAAGTACCTCGGCGAAGAAAACGTAACAACTGTCGTCGAAGATTCAACAGGCTTCTTTTTGTCAGGAACACGCGTCTCAAGTCAAAGGATCTGGCACAGTTGGAATGAAGCGTCTAACCCAACTCCAACAATTCTCATTCCTCCTGCACTGTTCCCTCGGCCGCCTTTATTCCCTCCTCCACGCCCAAGCCCCTTTCGTCCTGCCAGTTGAACCACCCACCTCCGAAACCGGTCTTTCTGACCGTGCCGCGAGCCAGAGCAACCAAAGTCTCGTCCGCAATACTCAAGCCCCTGTAACCCCACCTGACGAGTCCACGCTCCTATCTGAAGACGAGCAACACAACGACCCACAGATCCAACAAGAGTTTCAACGCCTCCCGCCCGTCCAGAACCCATCCATCCGCGAGAACCAATACATTGTCGACAGTTCCCGTGTCTTGAGCGAGCAAAGTGCGCTCGCGAAAGTCGCCATAAGAAGGAAGCCGTTGCGCTCTTGGAAGGTCTTTTGAAGCGGAAGTTACCTGAACTCGCGATGGAAAGCGACAGCAAGACGTCTGTGTGGAGTCGATTCATGCCCAAGAAGGCACCTGGAGTTGGTGTTGGTCCTTTGGGAAGGAAGCAGGAAGTGAAGGGGACATTTGGTGTCCCACTTGCGACGTTGGTTTCGACACAGGGAGCGCAGAGTACGACTTTGCAAGGGAATTATTCTGTGAGGATACCGAGGGTTGTTGAGTTGTGTCTGTCGGCTTTGTATGCCATGGATTTGAGTTCAGAAGGCGTGTTTAGAAAGAATGGAAACATTCGTCGGTTGAAGGAGACTGCGGAACAATTTGACGCGAACCCGGCGTTGGACCGTTTGGACGAGGATAATGTGATTCAAGTGCTGCCTTGCTGAAAAAGTTCTTACGGGATTTGCCGGACCCGCTTTGACCTTCAAACTGCATTTCCTCTTTGTCGCGTCTCAAAGTGAGTGCTTTTTTTGAGACTTTATGCGCTAACCATATTCCGTTTCTTACATTGCTTCTGTGCGCAGATTTTGAGGACCATGAAACACGGAAAAGGCATTACACCTCGCAATGTGTCTCCTCCCAAACCCAACCTCGACCTGCTTCAAGTTCTCCTGCAGTTCTTGCGTGATGTGGCTGTGCATAAGGATACCAACAAAATGGACATTCCAAATTTGGCGACAGTTATGACACCCAATATTTTGTATGGAAAAAGCAAGAATCCTAGCGATGATCAGCCGTTCTTGTGTATTCGAGCGGTGCAGATGTTGATTGTGTATCAAGATGAGTTTAGGATGGTGAGTGATCTGTTTTGTGCTCTTTTTAATGTTTGATGTTAATGGTGTTGTTGGTTTATAGGTTCCGGATCAAATTAATATCCCTCAAGACCCATAGTTCTATTGTGTTTTTTTGTCGTTTCTTTTCTTTTGCATTTATTTCTCTTTCTGGGTAGTATTGTTTACGATGTTCCATATAAACTGCCTCTGTTATCACCCCAAATAGCTCTCTCAAATTGAATCAACCAGAACATTTATTTATAGAATAATAATAAGATAGAAAATAGATAGTCTCATTCATCATCACTCCACTCCATCCCATCCCAAACCGTCGTAAATACCTGCATCTCCAACACTTTCATATCTACAAAGTCGCCAGATCCAACTAAACCTCTACCTCGTTCAGCACCATTTTCGTCCCCATAAACACTCAAGCACGAGCTACAAACATCATTGTCAACAACAAGATCCCGTTGTCCAAAATAAACGGCTTCCACCATCGACCCCAACGTCGCATACCCTTCCTGTCCCTCCTTGATTGTCAACACCTTCAAATCCGTCGACGTCGCCGATGGGAACGAGAAGAGAAACGCGTTATGTGATGTATGAAACAAAGAATCTGACGACCACGATTTATCCGTATACCCACCGACAACTGCCCCTGATTCCAAGTGGACGAGAGTTAGTGTTGGTCCACGCGAGTTACAAGCTGAATGGAACTTTGCGTTGGAAAGGGCGATGGCGGGGCCGCGTACAACTTCCGTATTGAGATGGGAAGTGTGCGTTGGTGGTGTTGGATGTGGGAGAGGAGAAGCGTTGATTGGGGTTGAGTGAGAAGTGTGCTTGAGAAGAGGTCTCCCAGAAGCGATGTTCTCCGAGACTTTGCGTCGCTTTTAAGTTTCGAGTAGTGTGCTTCGACACGGGTTCGGGGTTTTGCGTGGAGAGGTATAAGTGTGGTTCGAGGTGGGTTGTGTATTCTTGGAGGGTGAAGGAGTGGAGGTTGAGGAGGAGGAGGAGGTCTTGGAGGTCTTGTTTTGCGGCGAGTAGGTTCTCGGAAGGTATTAAAGTGGGTTCGGTGGAGACGAGGGTTTCGGTTGAAGAGGAAGGTGAGCTGTGAACTGAGTGGATCCAAGAGAGACAAAGTAGCCAGACGACCAGTGATTCCGAGTTGATTAATGTACATAGATCGCATACTTGGTCGCCGTTAAAAGTACTGAGTATCTGACGAGACTCAAAGCTGTTTGTAGCAAGTTGGACGTCACGTTTCAGGCAAGCAGATACTTTCACAAATGCTGCCTCTGAGTCCGTAATTCCGTAGTCACCTCCCAGTTCCTTCAGATAAAAAAGAAAATCTGCATATTGGACAGCTGAGGCCGGGCTTAACAGTTTGCGCTCAAAATAGGCTGCGCATTGATTCGCAAGTTGTTTGATTCCCAAAAAAGAAGCCAGCCGGAGCACAGATAATACTGATGAATCCGGAATAGTTGCTTTTGATGTGTATAAAAAGCGGAGAACCAGGAGACATGTCGGAGCGTCGGCCGGAAGCGAAAAGCGGAAACGGAACATATCCGCCCCTTTCTCATTTCCTTCGTGTTTAGTTGCCAACTGTTGGCGGAACCACTCGCTCTGAAGACTCAAAATAGCTGCATGTCCAACCAGAGTATCTCCATTTGAGCACTGAATTTGTGTGTCAGCTAGTTGGGAGTTGTTGACAAGGAGCGAAAGATCGACTCCTCCAGATTCCGAGGCTATACAGAACCCTGTTGAAGTGTCCTGGCCGTGGCCTCCATCGCTGATGGCCATTGTGATTGGTGGGAGATTCTTGTCTTAATTTTCCGACACAAGGGCCTCTTCGGAAAATTGTTTTCGGAATTTTTTCGGACGGATGAAAAGCCATTTAAACCATTCTTTTTTCAGTCATGTCTGTCCACATTGAGACTAACAAATTCCTAGACATTGATATCAGACTATCAGTGAACCAAAAGAATATCATTCGAAAGAACTTTGGATTCCATTTGGAAGGCAAAGACGATCCATATTTGCAGTTTACAGAGTGCCAACGAGACGGCGAAAAGGGGCGTCCAGTTTCTAACGTAATTCAAGATGTCATCAGGAAAATAGTCCTTGGAAAGATGATATCATGTAGGAGAAAGACTTAAAACACCAGCGAAGATGGAAGACAGAATTTAAGATTCTGTTTGCTCCACTGAATTATAATGTCGTTGCGACTAAAAAGAAACAAGCATGAGTAAATATAAGAGATCTTTGGACTTTCGTGACTGTTTTCTTGGCAAGCTCTTAAATTCTAGAAAAACCCAGGCAACTACACCTCATAGCTTTACTATGGCTTCAACCCTGGTTCGCATTGACTCTGCCGCAAAGTCTGAAAAACTGTTGTCATGGCAGCGAGCTGGAGCGCTTCAACAAGACGAAGTGTTCAACATTCATCCAATGTGAGCCAAAACGCCAAGGCAGTGTGGTGAAGTAAGAGCATCTCACGATATCACACATTCAGGTGGAAAGCGATCCACGAAGGTAACTGGAAGGAAATCAAAGCACTTACAACCCTTCTTGTGCCTGATCCACAGACTGGCGAACCCGTTCGGCAAGGTTTATTACGGGGAGTTGAAGGCGAAACTGTCCTCCACGCCGCTATTCTCCTTCGTCGCCCTTACGAAATTGTCGAGAATTTAGTGAAGACGTTTCCAGAACTCGTTAATGAGCCTTATGCTGGCGATAAGTATTTGGGTGAGACAGCGCTGCACCTTGCTGTGGTACAAACATGCAATGAAACCTTCAATGATCCAAATGTTCCTAACGTTGTGAAGCTTTTGATCGAACATGGGTAATGCGCTGATTGGTGTAAATTGGATATCGACTAAATCATTCTTTCAAAGAGCACTTACCGACGTTTCCAAGGCCCGAGGACGAGAATTCGATTTTCTCAAGAATGGATCACTTTGTTACTATGGTCAAACAGTGCTTCACTTTGCCTGTATGACTGGGAAGGCGAATATTGTCGAATACCTTATCGACAATAATGCTGATGTGAATGAAGTGACAGAGTTGACTGGAAACAACGTCCTTCATTTGTTGGCACAAGCGAAAGGAATGGAAACTCAAACATTCAAGAGAATCTTTCAACTTCTCAAAACCAGAGACCCAACCATGCTACAACAAAAAAATAACAAAATGGATGATGAAAAGCATCCAGGCGATATGACACCGTTTGAGCTGGGTGTTTTTGAGCAAAATGCGAATATCCTTGAAGGAATCAAGCAAATACTTTGGGATGTATGTTCACCCAGTCATCTTTTTCACTTCTAATTTTAATCCAAAAAGTTCGACAAAACGGTTCAATACTTGGTCCCTCTGAACGAACTTGACCCACTTCTTCGGTCAAATCAAGACGACAAATTGAGTTTGATTGAACTCGCAGTCAAGAACAATGACAAGGATATCCTTTCTCATCCAGTTATCGATACAATCCTCAAATGGAAATGGAAGATGTACGCCCAGTATATTTTCCTCGGACGTTTCCTCGTAACGTTCTTCCTTGTCGCCGTAGTGTATACTCCCGTAATTTCGTTGCAACCAAGCAATTATGACCAACGACGGGGATATGGCAATTTTACGGATGGCTGGGAAGTTTTCCGGTTGATTTGGGAGCTTTTGGCTGTCTTTGGGGCACTAATCCTCTTATTCTGGACCGCTTTCAACGATGCAGTGATCAAGAGTTGGAAAGTGTTAAATGAGCTAAATCGCTGGGAGTACATCAACAGATGGGCTTTCAGTCTCTTTATTCTTTCGATCCCATTGACGCGAGTTCTTGGTCAGATTCCAGGGGTAAATGAAACTGCGCTGCTCAATGCGGAAAACGTTTTGTTCACGTTTGGAGCAATTGCGGGTTGGATTTATTTGCTTGACTTCGCCAAAGGATCTGAACACATTGGGCCTCTTATTGTGGTTGTTTGGAAAATTGTTACTAGGGACTTACTTCAATGGCTCTGGATTTTCATTCCGGTGTGTATGGGCTTTGCATCCGGCTTTTTCTTGCAGATGCAGGATGTTCCTATCGAGACAAGCTCGGTTAAAGATTGGGATCAGTTTATCGGAGCTGCAGTATGGACTGTGCGTTTCTTGTTTGGTCAAGCAGCATATGATGACTTCAGAGCCGCCAAAATGCCTTGGTTCACGTATACAATGTTTATTATTTATGGTTTTATCGCTGTGATTCTCCTGGTAAATGTTTTGATTGGTAAGGTTGTTGATACCTTCACAAACGTGAATGCAGACTCGGAACGCGTTTGGAGAGTCGAGCTTGGAGCTCTTATTATGAGCATTGATATGCATTTAAGCAGCAAAGCCAAACAACGCTATCGAGAAAATTTTGGTTTGACTTCAATGGCTGCAGGTCGCGAAGGAATCAGATACTTTCAGTTTACAGAACATTGTGTTAAATTTAGAAACGGAGAAAGCACGGTGATGGAAGTACTTGTGAAAAGGGATTTGAAAGATGATGGAAGTGTTGACGAACGAGTTTGGAAGGCAAAAGAGTTGCAGAACTGGCACGATTTCAGAGCCGGATTCTTTGAGATTTTGAAGAGAGTCATGTGGGGAGAGTCTCTGATTGGACTCGCGGACGATAAAAGAAAGTGGTAGCTATTAATTTAAGGTTGTAGCTCCTATAACTTCTGACCTCATATGTTATGCTTAGAATATATTGAATTTTATCTCCCATTACTTTGAAATAATTAAATTTTACTTTATCTAATCAGGTTTTCCTTCACGCTTCGTTGAAGTATTTTTAACCATGCTTGGCGTGGTCGCCTTGGCGTTTTTTCTTTAATCTGTAGAACACTTTTGACCTCATCCAATGCACCTCGGCCTTGTCCTAGCTGCCACAACCGCAGTAGCCTTCACTGTTCCGATTTCTCGACCAAGTAGAAATGCGAGCCTTCCCGCGCTGATGCAGCAGGCTTTGGATCGCTACTCACTCAATGCAACTACTTTTAAGCGCGATGCCACGCTCGTTAACGCGTTTGACCAGCTGTACACGGTCCCTGTATTCTTTGGATCATCGATGAATCCACTTCCACTGTCGCTTGAAGTTGGTTCTATTGATACGTGGGTGCGTGGAACTCAATGTACTTCAAACGACAACTCGTGTGGCGGCTCTCTTCCTGCTGTGGATCCATCATCTTCTTTGTTCCAAAGCACTGGATCTAGTTGGTCTGTGGACTTTGGACCTGGTGTGAATGGGCAAGGAACTGTGTTCAAAGGCCCAGTCTCCGTTGCTTCCCTTGCTACTTCGATCCAGTTCGGAATTGCAACCTCGCTGAATGGGTTCTCAAATCAAGAAGCGGGTCTACTTGGTCTGTCACCAACTGGTGATTTTGTTACTGGTTCTGGCATCAACTCGTTTGCCATCTACTTGGGTTCTAATGCAGACGGTGATGGAGGCCTCTTGTCAATTGACAAAGTTGATAATACCAAGTATCAAGGTGGTTTGCAATACAGTAAGTCGACCCACTTAAAGTGTCAGTGTTCTACCAAACTCTTAAATTTATTTGTAGTACCCCTCACTTCCCGAGACGCCTATTCCTTTTCACCAAAGGGAAGCTTTATTGTTAATGGCCTGACAATTTCTATGAATGGTCAAACCGCTCTGGCCGACACCGGAACTGCCTTCTTGCTTGTCCCCAACGCCATAGCCGACCAACTCAACCAAGCAATTGGAAGCTCCGGTTACAACTTGCAAACCGCTCTATACCCAATTGACTGCAACATTGCTGAAACGGGTCCAACAATCACTGTTCAATTGGGTTCTGCCTCAATTCAGCTCTTCCCTCGTCACTACGTTATTACAAACAACGATGGCACATGTTTCTCTGGTATCTCGCAAATTGGTTCTATTGGTCAAAATGTTGTTGATTACGTATTTGGTGATCCATTCTTGAGAGCTGCTTACTCTGTCTATGACATTAAAAACAACCAACTTGGTTTGGCCCAAGCTGTTCACCCTACTGTAGCTCCTGGTCCTTCCGGAAATCTTCAAATTCGTTGCGGAACTGATTGTAAGTCATTGGTTTATGGAGGGTTCTCAATTATGAGACTATAACTCAAATTTACGTTAGGGACAAACGCTAATGGAAAGTGTGGAACGCTATGTTCCACAGATGGGGACTGTCCCAGCGGAGAGCAATGCTTCGCCGATATGACAAATCTTGACGTCTGTGCCGCTCCAAAACCTCCACCACCGGCTCCACTCAAAACAATCGATGACTGGAGTGACTGCACAATTGGTGATACTTGTTCAAGCCTTGGTTTCGCGTGTTGTATCGCTCCGGCCGATTCAAATATTGGGAAAACAACGTGTCGTCCTTTTAACGATTGTACCTTTACTCCACCTCCACCGCAAGCTCCTTCCAGCCTTGTTGTCTTACCAGACTTGTACTTTGCGGGGCCATGGTTGAGTCAAGCTTATACTTCGCTTGCTGACTGTCCAGCATTGTGTTTGGCGACTCCAGGATGTGCTGGTGCCGATTTCTCATACGGAAAAGACGGACTCTGTACACTGCAAACCTCAATGAACGGCGGAAAATGGGTTGACTACTCTGCTACTACCTTCATTCCTGCTGGAACCGGGACCTTGCAAGGCGTTGATTACCAAGGCAACGATATTGGGTACGCGGACGCATCTACAGCAGAGGAATGTCGTGCGAAGTGTGCAGCAAATTTCAAGTGTGTCGCAGCTGTCTTTGTTGCCAGTAGTAACACTTGCTGGCTCAAGAGTGAGCTCAGAAACGCGGCGAGAAACGACGACCTTACTCTTGTGGCCGTTCGTTCTATTAATTGGGTTGCGTTGGGGGGAGTTTATTCGGCTGGCTTTGAAATTAGCATCGATTCTGATACGTCTAACGCTGACTGCGCTGCAAAGTGTCAGAACACGCCATCATGTGTTATGGCGACGTATTCCTTCAGCAAGGGGAATTGCGCGCTTCAAAAGTCCAGCATTGGTGTTGGCAAGTGGATTGATCCCAGCGGCGTTGTGTACCTTCCTAGTGGAACGGGTCAATTTATTGGGATCGATTTTGTCGGAAACGATATCTCTGGTCTTGCTGTTGGTAGTGCGGAGGATTGTAGAAACCGTTGCACAGATGTTCAAGCATGCATTGCGGGAATTTTCTACAAATCAAGCAAGTACTGCACGTTGAAAAGCGCTTTGACAAGTCCAAGATACAACGATGATGCCACAATTGTGATCCCGAAAATCATTCTTCCAAGAACTCCAAAAACCACAACTACCACAACAACGACCAGCTCGACCACCAGCTCGACCACCAGAACAACCACCAGAACAACCACCAGAACGACAACCACCACTAGAACTACAAGTACTAGTTCTACTACTCGCACTACAAGAACTTCGACAACTACAACTGGTAAGCCACAACACTTCGCCCTGTTTTTGCTTCTGCTATGACTGATGATTTGTGTCCAGGTTGCAGCTGCGTTTGTCCAAGAGATTCTCTCTAGACTCTAACCTCATCTCCTTTTTCATAGAGCCTCAATGCTTATATGCAGTGCTATTAAATAAAAGCTACATACCCTTATCACCCATCACGACATTCCGTAGTAAGTAGTTCTTTCATAAGAATAACATAGCTGGTTTACGCAGCAGGATCTGAATCGCAGAAAATGGCAATAACTTCTGAATTGAAGGCCAAACTATAAAAATGGTACAATTTTTTCTGACCTCCGCACTTTTCGGAAATTTGATTCACCGAAATTGTGCGGAGGCTTTCAAAATTCGCCTTTTGATTACAAAGTCCCTTCTATCCTGATCCTCGGCAAGCAACTCTTACCCAATCACACACCCTCAACGTGATCATACGATGAAGCAACGCACAACCTTGACCAATCTTCCTTCAGAACTAGTTCAATCCATCTTCAACAACCTTGACCCAACCCAAGCTCTCAAATTCCGTCGCCTCTGCAAATACATCCACCGATGCGTATCCGATCCGTTCTTCATATGGACAAACATGATACGCTTCGTGGATGTCACGGAGATAGTGCATCAGTCAAAGAACAGGCTTTGGCTGAACGGAACACTCTCTCCCTACAACATAAACTGGTTCCAATGGCCCGAGACTCATCAATGCATATACGCGTATACAAGGTTTCGTAACGTGCAACGCATCCTTTGGTCAGATTGTGGGATCCAGGGGTCGATTCCATCTGCGATAGGGTTCCTTGATCAGTTACAGTGGCTCGATTTGGAAAACAACGGGTTGGAAGGTCCAATACCACGTGAGATTGGGTGTCTCGTGAATTTGGTTGAATTTACGGTTTCAAGAAACCGACTGACGGGGAGTATACCAAACGAGATTGGATACCTGGTTAAATTGAAGGTGCTTTCGGTGCATCATAATGAGTTGAGTGGAGGCATTCCGGACGAGATTGGGTTGTGTGTTGAGTTGGAGTATCTTGCGGCAGGGTTCAATGCGTTGACTGGTAAGTGCTTTACTTTTCTTGTGGGCAAATTTTGAGGGCTTTTTTGAGAGGGAGAGGGATGGTTTTGTTCTTGCTTACATTGGATAGGGAGCATTCCTGCTACTATTGGACATCTACAAAAGCTGCAAGTGTTGGCTCTGGAGAACAATCAATTGAATGGTAGTATTCCACGGGAAATTAGTAATTTGGTATCGCTTTGCTACCTCACACTGGAGATGAATTGCTTTGTTGGAACGATACCGCGGCAAGAATTGGACTCACTGAAACGTTTGCGAGTTGTTTTGCTGGATGGAAATCAGTTCAGTAACGTTTAAAGATGATTTTTTCTTATGATTCCTGTGTCTATTTTAAGGACAATAATAAAGAGTGTCATGTTGCAGACGGCGGTTGTATGTCCCTCATCCTCAATCAAAGCTATGCAGTATAGTTGTTCGAATTGGAAACTCGCCTGGAAACTGAGCCTCCAAGCTGTGTCGGGCAAGCTGACTGTGTGATCTCTCCGATCTCCACCACTACGAACTTCACGTCCAAAACAACTTCTTTTTTCACCGATTCTTCCTGTATCTCATTGATTATGCCTGTTTATCGTCTTCCAGAAGTAGTGAGATTAGAATACGTGCTGTGAACGGCAACGGCGAGATACGACACACAATTTTCGGCATCACCGAGAAAAATCTTTCAAAACGGAGGACCTTCCGCCTTGAGTCCTTTCCTTTGTGCCTCCTCTGTTTCATCCCATGACAAACGGGTCTCACATCACGAACCTGTCTAAGAGTGGGCCTCGAATATCTTTGACCAGCCTTCCTCCAGAACTGGTCCAATGGATATTCACTAACCTGGAACCGTCACAAGTCCTCAAATTCCGCCGTCTTTGTAAATACGTGCGTACTTGCGTTTCGAATGCGTATTTTGTGTGGGGCAACGTGACACGCTTTGTGATGAAGGAGGCAGTGATGGAAGTGATACAGATACAATGGCTAAATGGAACTCCATCTCTGTCTGATATCGACTGGTTTCAGTGGCCTGAGATGTATCAGTGCGTGTACGCCAATACGAAGCTGTGGGCTATACAGCGTATCAATTGGGTGAATCGAGGGATTGTGGGTGTGATTCCAAGCGCGATTGGGTTCTTGGGTCAACTGCAGTGGTTGCATCTTGAAAATAATGATTTAGCCGGGCCAATTCCTCGTGAGATTGGGCTATTGGTGAATTTGACGGATTTAACGTTGTCGCATAATCAGTTCAGCGGGAACATACCAAAGGAAATAGGGTATTTGGTGAAATTGAGGATTTTGTCATTGCATCATAATGAGTTGAGTGGATGTATTCCTGATGAGATTGGGCTATGTGTCGAGCTGAATTTTCTTGCGTTGGGGTGCAATAAGCTGACTGGTAAGCCTTCGTGTGAAAACGTTCAACCAACAAATGTAAATCATTGTAGGTGAGATTCCAGCCACAATAGGCTGCCTTCAGAATCTTCAAATACTCGCACTCGAAAAGAATAAGCTGCAAGGTAGTATTCCAAGACAAGTTGGGTTGATGAAATCACTGAGCTACATGACTCTGTCGGACAATAGATTAGAAGAGCCAGTTCCATGGACGCAATTAAGCTTCCTCCCCTGCTTGACTATTATTCTACTTTCGGGGAATAAGTTTTGGAACGACAGTGATATGACATCGGAGAGGGACTGCAGATATTGCGTGGATGGACAGACTAGGATGAGCAAGCCAGATTATTGTATAAAGTAATTGTAGCACGATGCATTATTTAATAAGATATTTGTGATGTGTCTGCAGTCAATTTCTCTTTGAAAGTTCCAAACAAGTCCACATGGATTCGACACTTGTTCAGCTTGAGGACATTCGAGATGTGCCGCCACAGCGACAACCTCAAAGTGATGTAGACCGACGATCGACACAGACAATTCCAACGATGGCGATGAAGGACGGACTTCGGCGATGGTGAGTTACCCCTAAGTCCACTCTCACTTGATCAATAACCTACTTGGACTTGGCCTTGGTTATCCCTCCATCCATACACTATACCTCTCTATCTTACTACCCTACTGTCCTACGTCCGTACTACCTACTCTCTACTAATCAATCCATAACAACCTACTTAACCCTAACCACCCAAACCACCAGGAACGAGCATTCGCAGTCCTGGCTCCTCAAAAACGAGCCAATGTGGAAAGCCGTTGCAACTGGGACACTCAGCGACATTAAAGAAACAACTCAGAAACTTGTGGACGTTGAAGAAGGTGGTGAACGAAAGTTTGTGAAAGGTCGTTATGAACGTGGCGGGGAAGGCGAGACGATTCTGCACATTGCCATTCTGTTTCAACGGCCCTACAGTATCGTCAAGTGGATTGTGGAGGCTTTTCCCTCCCTCGTTAATGAGGAGTATTTGGGCGAACGATATGAGGGTGAAACAGCTTTGCACCTTGCGGTAGTGCAGGCTAAAGACCATGACCCAAGCGACGATAACGTACAAAGTATCATTAGGCTTTTGGTGGACACTGGGTAAGTTGGGTTCTTCAAGTATTTAATTGGTGGCAAACTCACATTGTTATACACCAGCGCCAACCCAAATTTATCTCGAGCCATTGGATCTGAGTTTGGTATGAAAGACCATGGCCCACTTCGTAACTATGGACAGACTGTCCTGCATTTTGCTGTCATTTCAAACAAACCAAAGATTTCGGAGTACTTGGTCCTACGTGCCAGAGCTGATATTACTGCCGTCGACAACCTTAGTGGCGATAATGTTCTTCATTTGCTTGCAAGAAGCAAGGGGATTGATGCTACCAGCTTCATTGCCATGTTTCGATTCTTCAAGAATACTCAAGAAGACTTGTTGGATCAACCCAACTTTGACGGCAAGACTCCCTTAGCGCTTGGATTTGCGGAAAAGAATGTCTTCATGCTTGATGCCATGAAAGAAATTCTTTGGGAGGTTAGTGTGTGTTTTTTGGTTCGCACTCACAATTCCCATTTCTCACGAACATATGCTCCAGTTCGATAGAGTCAGTCGATACCGAGTTCCTCTCAACGAATTAGACCCCCTCCTCGCTCAAGATATCGAAACAACCACCGAACCCACAAAAAGACCACGACGTAAGAGCCTCTTCAACAGCAAAACAATCGGCCAACAAAGTCTCATCGAGCTCGCCATCGAAAACAAGGACAAAGACATGCTCAACCATCCATCATCGACACCCTCCTTGCATACAAATGGAAACTCTACGCACATACTTTTTCATTGCTCGATTTGCTTTGGCTTTGGTGCTTGTGATTGGACTCTTTACTCCAGCTATTGCCATGCAACCAAGCACGTTCCAACAACGATGCACGTATAATAGCAATGACGTTGTTCGTCTGGTATGGGAAATGATGACATTGGCCACTGGTGTCGGTCTATTCTGGATCTCAGCGAACGACAGTAACCATAAATGGAACCGAATGGAGAATTGGCTTCGATCTACTTTTGGGTTGTCCATCTTCTTGATCCCCATCATCCGTGCCATTGGGTCTTTCTCAGGCCCTGGAGCCGCGTCCACTGCACTTGCGATTGAAAGCTTTGTGATTGGAGTTGCGGCAATTCTGGGGTGGATCTATCTTGTCAACTTGCGAAAGGTTCTGATAGGATTGGTCCGCTTGTTGAGATTGTGTTTCAGATCGTGTCGAAGGACTTTATCGAGTGGCTGTTTTATTTATATCCCGCTTTCGATTGGGTTTGGAACGGCTTTGTTTGCACAGTTGCAGAATGTCACGGGTGGTGCAGAGATTTGGCAGTCGTTGCCAGATGCTGTCATGTCTGCGATTCGATTCCAGTTTCAAGAAGAGTCTTACACGGATTTCCAGGCGGGAAACTCTTCCATGTGGAGCGTGACGTTGTTTGTTGTATACGGGTTCCTTGCTACGCTCTTGTTGTCGAATATTTTGATTTCGAAGCTCGTTAATACTTTCGAGAGAATCAACGAGGACTCGCAACGAGTGTGGAAGATGGATTTGGCCCGTTTGATTTTGAGTGAGTCAGTTTTCTTTTCTCTCGATTTCGAACCTTGTTACTAAATTGCTTGGGTGTCAACCAGGTATTGACTTGCAACTCACTGCCGCACAAAAGCAACGATATGCAGAACATATTGGATTTTCGCTCACGGAAGGCGAAAATGATGCCATAAACGCCTCCGATCGACGATATATTCAATTCACTGAACGCAGGGAGCAAGATGCAAAGGAAAGACCTTCCAAAAGGTGCTACAGATTTCTGTAAGCAAAAGCAACCATAGAGGAAGACATGATGACTATGTGTCAAGAAGGATAAGGACTTGAAGCATTTCAGAGGAGTTGCTCTGGAGTGGGAAGCATTGCTGGTGTTTTGGGGATTAAAGAAGGACAAGAGCGGTGTGCAGCTGAAGCAGGACTAATTAAGATCTTATATACATGATAAAATAAACGATTAAATAGAGAAGAGAAAAAGAAAGAAAAGATGAGTGAAATGTGGAGACAGCTCCCCCAAGAGCACCTTGCCCCACTGAATCGCTCTACTTCTGGGACCGATCCCAAAGCGACCTCCTCCGAAACGAGCCACTTTGGAAAGCAGTTGCCACGATGGGTCTCAAGCAGATCCAGGCCGAATCCACGCAACTCAGAACTCCACTCGAACTCGAACGTGGTCTTGTTGAGCGTGGCGGCGAAGGCGAATCGATTCTTCACATTGCAATTCTCAAACAAAGGCCAGTCGAAGTCATCGAGTGGATCGTGAAGACGTACCCGGTCCTTGTTAACGAACCCTATCGCGGGGACAGGTACTGTGGCGAGACGGCTCTGCATCTGGCCGTTGTTCAGTGTGAAGATCATGATCCTGCTGATGAAACTGTAAAGAGTGTTGTGAGGCTGTTGTTGGATGCTGGGTGGGTGATGCTGTTTAATCTACCACAAGTCCACAACACTCAATACTCATTTGAACTACTAGAGCCGA